>CABFOW010000255.1:126889-153566 GCA_902141385.1 Timema californicum
ATGTATGAATGTATGTATGTATGTATGTATGTATGTATGTATGTATGTATGTATGTATGTATGTATGAATGTATGAATGTATGTATGTATGTATGTATGTATGTATGTATGTATGTATGTATGTATGTATGTATGTATGTATGTATGTATGTATGTATGTATGTATGTATGTATGTATGAATGTATGTTTGTATGTATGTATATACTGTACCCATAACCTACCCTGCTGATGGCGTAACCTTATATTTTTGTTTGTTTGTAGATGAACCGGCATGTTTCCACTGCATTGAAGCTTGTGTTTATAGTGAGACACCAATGGTTCATCCCCAGTAACAATCCTGTTAATCATATCTTCTCCTTCATCTGCATACCAACAAAGATGTTGCAAGGGCAAACCCATCTGGTTCATTTTTTGTTCCTGATTAATTTTTTCGGGCACCCACTTTGCACACATTTAAAAAAAATGCAAATGAGCTTGCATTATGACGTAGGCTAAACCATTATAACACCTTATTTCAATGGCTACCCCACCTGTTGTTACTCGCCTGTCAGCTTGAATAATCTCTTCCACCCACCATTCAGTAGTTTCTGTTGAAATCTCAACAGAGTGACACGGTTGTTTTTGATTCGCGAATTTTTAACGTCCATGACTAAATTTATCGACCCAATCGTGTACTGCTCTACTCGACAAGCACTTCACACCTTAAACAGAAAACGTTTCTTTGTAAATTTATCCTTTGCAGGAAGTCCACTTGCCCACAAAAACTGCTCATCCGCACGCTGCGCCTAGTTAGTACATTACTCGAGCATTGTCGCCATTTTGACACTGAATTGCGTCTACTACCTAAACTGTCATCAATCTGGATTGTGTTGGCCTCTTTTAAAACATTTATAAACTATTAGATTCCGTTTACAGCTATCTCACATACATTTGGGACCTAATCACTGACTCTCCTTGGTATTTAGGTATCCTTCAATATCAAACCAGGTCCCCCTAGGTTTATAGACGACTACTTTAACCACTCAACCATTGGAACAGACCAATACGCCATGAACTTGAACTACTCATAAAAAAATAATTGAAAAGGTACTCCCTCTTGACTAATGGCATGACCCATTTTGTTCTTATCACCTCCACAAATACATTCAGAATAGTGTCTGTCATTTTCTGTCCAACGGGAGGTAAGTATATTTTCTTGTTTGTGGTTTTTCGGTAGTTAAACCCACATTAGGGGTTTTATTGCTGTTAGTAGAACACGCCATACTTTCCTTTGTTGAATCAGTCATCAATGGTCAGAGATCGTAAACCATACTTTTAATGTTGGATTCGAACTAAGTGTCTCAACTTTTATGAGCGTACGAGTTTTCAAAATATGTGTGGTAAAAAAATTTGTTAAACATATGCTTTTGACTTCAGTTATCATCTATTAACTGTAGTAAATTATATTTCCCGTCAACCTTTGTCCAATGGAAAAAAAAATAATTAAAACAAACTTTTGTTGTGTTTTAATCTGAGTATTAGCGAATATGAAATTATTATTTTTTTAGGTAGGCTTACTACTCGTTTAGGTCATACACCTGTGTGCTAATTACTCTAAGTGTTAGGAATTAGGAACGTTGAATTTAGAGAAAGTGTACCCTCATTTGAGTGAAGGAAGAGTGTAAGAACTTTTTTTTAATAAACCTCAATACACCTGACCGGGGTCGAACCTATATCTCCCCATCATCGGCAATATAGTCTACTGTAAAAGTGACACCTTATACCATGCAGCCACCGAAGCAGATAATATGTTGATTAATTTTTTTTAAACAAATTACAAGTTACATGTAGTACTATTCGTCCAAGGTATACGTATATTTATACTAATATGATGAGGATAGAAAAGTTTTTTATCAACTCATCCTGTTCAGGTAATAAGCATGTATGTATAATAATAATTAATCTAATGTAGTAGAAGTGAGGAAGGAAGCATTTTAGAGGTAAGCTACCCGCATTTGCATGTAAGGACAGTGAGAAACTATTTAATAAAAACCACCGTCGGTACACCCCACCGAGATTCGAACCACGAACTCTCCATCTTCAGCAGACCAGTCTAACAATAGAGTGACACCGTAGACCATTCGGCCATTGAAACGGGGGATAAATAAGATGGAATGTAAAGATACTAACCCGCATTCTCCGTGAAAGTAGAGGGGTAGACCATTTAGTAAAAACTGGCATAGGTATAACTCAGTGGTCCTCCAAAATGTTCGGGTCACTACCACCTTGCCTTCATAAACTTCTCTCCAATGCCTCTCCTACCGTATTATATGAAATCAATTAATTCAGATTAGTTGCTTGCATGACCCCCTAAGGGAGGTCATAGCACAGTTAAATTCAAAACAGTAATATTTAAGTGAGATGGAATGGGATGCGAGAAAAGGCCGGTGTATTTGCAGTTTTTATGACAATTTTTTTTAAATTAAATATTGCTCCAGTAGAAACTTAAGAGCTTAATTTTCTTCACTTGGTAATATAAAAAGTTGTTGAATATCCATCATCAGCAAAGCGGCATTAAATGAGAAACTTTTTAAATGAAGAGTAAAAGTTGTCATTAAATTCCAGGACACCCTGATAGATATTCAAGAAATTTTGAGGCCATCATGTGAATAAAATTAAATTCTATGTTTTTATTGGAGCAATATTTTATTTATTTTGGCCAAAAACTCTGTTTTTTTTCTCGCTTCCCCTTCCATCCCACCTTAATGTCACAGCTATACAAAATCCAACAAAAGCCTTTTTTTTATAACTAATTTAACAAAATTGATTAAAGAGTTCCAATGATACCAGATTTTCAAATTCTGATAGTCATTTAGCAAAATTATTAGATACCACGAAACCACTTCAGAGTTCAGATGAAGTGACACCATTTATCCAATGTATGGTTTAAAGTCACTTAGCTGGAATCACCCCCTCTAGCACCCAACAGTCACCCCTTGTTTCTTAGCGATCCCCTAGGTGATTTTATCAGTACCCACGAGGGGAAGGGTGATATCCCCACTTTGGGAACAACTAACCGTTTGACGATCCTTTTATATGAACAAGCGACAAAATAAATGCACTCACATTTAGATACCCACAGCGGTGGTCGTGTGTTTTAGGGTGCTAGACCAACACTGCACACCGTTGACGGAGATATTAGGGTTCAAATCATGGTTGAGGGAGTATGAGGGATTCTCCCCACATGAGTTTCACTGGGGCTTTCCTAATCCTCTCTCCTCACAAATTTGGGTTAATTTACTCTAGGCTTCCCCTCTCGTCCTTAACCCCTAGATTAAGTAGCAAACCGCCGTTATCAGTAACTGGTATGGCTCACTGGTAACAAGGAGGTTGGAGTTCAAATTCCATCAGGGTGGGATGAGGGTGGTGTTTACTTATTATTGATTTCCACTATCCTGCCGCATGAATAGGGTGAATTTCCTCTAAATTCTTTATTCCTCGTCCTTACCCGATTATAATTAGTGTAAATATGTTTATAGCCCTGTTAAATAGTAAGATTTTGTGTTGTTGTTTTTTAAGTTATAAGCTTTGTTTGTGATTTAAAATAATTAATATAGAGTAAATAAAAATATATATAATTTCTCACCTTATTACGAAGGTCGTTCAAAATGGATTGGCTGACAATCCCTAACTCCTCCCAATTTCCTCCGTTGTGAACTGGAAACTTTCTTCTTTCCTCATTCGCTCTTCTCTCTTCTCCCCCTTTCATCAGATCCCCGTCAGAGCTGCTGGTGATACTCTCTCCGCTATCCTGATATATTAACTTAGGATCACCTTTCCTCGGTTCTTCCACAGGCTCGCCAAATATCTTCACAACTGTAGGGGACTCCTCCATCTTCTTGTGTCTCTCAAATACGGGACCTTTCATGTTGGTTTCCCTTGGTTTACTAAGGACAGGAGCCACGGGTAGAGGTATGAGACTCGACCGTGGTCTCCTGTCGGTTGGTTTGTTCCCCTTTTCAAAGTTCACGGACTCTACTATTACTGTAGGAATATCTTGCTTTGTGATGGATTCAAATTGTGTCTATTTCAAAGCTCACGGACTCTACTATTACTGTAGGAATATCTTGCTTTGTGATGGATTCAAATTGTGTCTCTTTGTTTATGTTTCCAGAAGGGATTCTTCCCGATCTAGAAGGAGGACGCTCTTGCCCTTGTATCGTCGTGACCGAGATGATCTCTTCTTGCTCCTCACTGCCCACGTCGCTGTCTGGAGTCCTCATCATCACCATCTCACCACCGAAACGAACTCTTCTAGGAGTTCTTCTCATCGGCTGTAAGTCTAGTTCCTCCTCTTCCTCGTCATCAGTCATGACCTTCATCACAAAATCGTTGCTGTACATATCTGCTTCAGCTGCGTCTTCTTCTAAACTATCCTCTTCGTCGTCTTTTGTTACCGCAGTTTTGTTTTTCTTCGCTATTTTTCTTTCTGGTGAGGACTCGTCGTTTTCTTCGAGTATCGTCATGGTTATGGCGGTGTCCTCGCTGAACTTGATCTCGGTTTCCAGGATTATCTTCCCGTTTTGAATGACGTTTTCGTCTACTACCAGTTCCTCGCTGCTTCGAACGACGTTTTCCAGCATCCCGTCTTTCTCTTTAAGCAGAACAACTTCCCTCTCTTCACTGTTTTCTTTGTCTCGTCCGCCTTTGTCTTCCACGTCATCGTTCTCCCCTTCTGACGAATCTTCTCTATCACTAACATAATCATCATCTTCTTCCTCTTCCAAATCGTTTTCTTGACTAACACCACCGTCGTCTACGTAGTGTTGATGTTCTTCAACTTGTTTCCTGCGTGATTCTTCGTTCTTGCTGGCGTAGTGTTCATATATCATCTGCTCGCTATCCGTACTTGACTTATCGGCCGAGATAATGTTCTTGTTCTGATCTCTTTGCGACAAGTTATCCGAAGGTGAGGAAGACCGCGATCTATTTTTGGTAGGTTCTACCGTCCAAAACTCACGCTCGTTCTCAAAAGCGTTCAAGGAATCCTCTTTTACTGGTTGGTAATCATCAAAGGAAGGTAACAGCTGCATGTCTATACCGGAGTCACCGAGGTAAGAATGCATATCGTAAACCTTGCATAGGATATCGAAGTCTCTCTTGCACTGAGGGTGGAAGCCCTCTAAGAAACGGTCAAAACGCACCTCCCCGACCATCTCTCTTATCTTCACCATGGACTTCAGTGCTTGTTCCTGGTAGCTCACCTGGACTAGTTTCTTGGATAAAGCACTGACGAGATGCACCAACCCTTCTTGGGATATAATAATGCCTGTTTGAGGTGACACCAACGGGAATAAAAGAGACGGGATACTCAAGATGACACCCATTGTTATGTTGCTCTGTAGGAAGTTCCCACTGTTTTGGTTTTCCAGCCCTTGGTTAAGTATGGTACGTAGAGCCGTTTCTGGGCTGAGCGAGTGTTTCAGGTACACCCTCAAAGTGTCCAGAGCCCCTTTCCTTACGGCAGGGGCGGAGTGCCCCAGATTGGATACCAGCTCAGATAAGACCACCGGGCTGATGTAGAGGTCCAGATCACCGTTCATAGAGTCCATCACCGGGATCAAGTCCGTCAACACTATCATGGCGTGCTGCCTCACCTCCCATTCCGGATCGCACAGCCTCGCGCCTAGCTCCGCGAAGACCGCCTCCTTATTCACATCGGTGGGGACCTTCTGGTTCTTGACGACTTGTTCCCACAGAGGTGTGAGCTGCAGCAACTTACCTGTGGTGTTCGGTCTGGTGGCTACGCTGTGGGTCTGAGGTGTGTCTGAAGGCGACTCACCGCCATGCAGTCTCAAAGTTTTTAAGCCATCCATCACACTGATGTTAGGGTAACTGTTCCTACGTTGGGTACTTAAAGCCTCGTGAGTCACTATATCCACGTGGTCTTCATTGAACAACGTCGGGGAACTGTTTCGACGTTTCCTACAACTCTGTGCACTTAATTGTGAACGATCTTCAAGGCTCAAATAAGAAGAGTCACTTCTATAAAATATGTTGTGCTGTTTTTTGTCACTTACACTAAATTGGTAGTCTAATTTTAGGGCAGGCGATACAATACGACTGGGGGAGGTTAAGTGTGTGTGCAAAACTAAGTTTATATGACCTTCTTTCTTAATTGTCGGGGATATATTTCTAAGTGGTGAGTTTGGGTAATTGCGACGCACAGATTTTGAATAACGTTCCTTTGTTTTGGAGGTATAGAAATCCTCGCGCTCCCAGCGGTAAGGCACCGAACTACCGAGGGATTCATCGTGGTCCGACGCGCTCCCAGCGGTAAGGCACCGCACTACCGAGGGATTCATCGTGGTCCGTGTTGAGTATAATACTGGAGGGGGCGACGGGTGACGCTAAATCCGAGTCGGCCACATCGAGACGGTTACGCGCCGCTACACTGTCACAAAGTCTCTCCTCCTCGTGGTCATCTTCTCTGCGGAGCCATCGCGACCGGGCGTTTAGTTGACTCTGATTGGAGGAGGCGCTACTGTCGCGAGTATGACCCCACCAGCACATCGCGGTTCCTGGCGCGCATCCTGAGGGGGGCGTAGCAAGAAGACGCGTCGCGACACTACGGGGCACATGGACGGACTAAGCTGGAGCTAGTACGTGACCTACTGGGACGTTCGATTCTCTCTCTTTCTCTCTCTCTCTCTCGAGGGAGCGTCGGCGTCGTGAGGCGCTCCCAGTGCGAGACCACGTGACTGGGATATTCCCTTCCCCCTCTTCTACCATCGACCCTTTTTTTTACAACTTTCCCTCACCGCAATAAACGGGTGAATGCATCTCTCTGCTCTTAGAATGGTATCACACTGCCATATTTATTTAATGAAAACCCGTACTAGTGGTCAAATGGTCTAAAGCGTCACTCCTGCAATAGACTGAACCGCGGATGACTGAGAGATTGGAGGTTAGAACCTTAGAGTGTAATGAGGGTAGCTTTTCCTAAATGGTTTTCCAACAAATGTGAAAACATTTCTTCTTAATTAAACCTTCCTAATCTCAAACACATTAGAGAAATAGTTTGTACATATATGTACAGCCCGATCGGGCAGTAGGACGCGGTGATCAAAAAATAGTATATAGGCCTATAATTTATTTGATCAAATTAATATGATTTAACTTTATCGATCCATGAAAAATATTTTATAGAATAATTTATTTTACAAAGATCTTATAGGACATTTACATTATAAAACATGCGCTAAGACTTAATAATGTTTATTTTGTATCGAAATTTGGAACATAAGTAACAGTTAACAATATATTTTGTTTATATATTCAAGGTATTTAACGTGAACTTTCTGATCCTACCAGTAGCGGATTTAGGCTTAGGCCCGTGAGGCCCGGGCCTAGGGCGGCAAATTTTGGAGGGGTGCCAAAATTTTTATGATGATTAAAATTAAAAATCGATTGGGTTCTGGAGAAAGATCATTTTCCACTCTGAAAAGAGTGAAAAGTTATTTGCGTGCAAGTATGAAACAAGACAGACTAAATGCACTTGCATTACTAACCATTGAAGCACAATTGGTTCAAGAAATTAAGTATGAGGAGGTCATTGATATTTTCGCACGGACGAAAGCAAGAAAAAAATGTATTATATGATTAATCAGATAAAAATAATTTATATTTTAATTACAAGCAATTTATTACTAATTCTATATTTAATTGTTATGTTAAAAAAATTAATGTTTAATTTATACCTGAATTAGATTTCTTATTATTATTATTATTTTCATTATTTTATATACACACACACACACATATATATATATACTGTTACAAAAAAAAGTGCGCCATATCGTCTCGGGCCTAGGGCGTCCTCAAACCTAAATCCACTACTGGATCCTACTGATTATATCAGCGCACGACTTATAAACTAACCTAAATCTATAACAGGACCAACATCCAGTCCCTGGACAGTTAATTCATCAATTTGAAAAGGATAACCCACATTTTATCAATGATACATTTTTAGCCATGCCAGGAATTGAACCCGGGACCCTTAACTAAGTAATACTTTTAACTAATGTAGCAACTTTTTGTTATATTTTTTTTAAATTTCAATAACCATTTTTAAATATTTTTAATATAATTTCGGATCTTTAAAGTCAAGATATTTTAGCAGGTGGTCGTTGACTCATTATTATTCATATTTTTCAACGTCTATTGTACAAAATTCGAAATAAATGTGATGTAATGTAATAAGACATTTATGCTTACAGCCCAAAAAGGGTAATGAGATGCTGATAAAATAATGATAGTAACAATTAATTTTAAAATTCCGGATGGTACAAAAGAAGAATGTTACTGTCTGTAAACAAGTTTGTCCTGCTATCTACTCGTAATTAGTAAATATTTAGGTAGTGGGCGTACTGAGTGGAAGTGTGTAGAAAAATTGAGTAAGTCATGTGTTAATAGTTGTGTTGTGTTTACGTAATATAATTAAATATTCTCAATCCAAAAACAATTTAATTCAAATAATATGGTCGATAGGACAAGTCACTATATATAATGAAATAGTAGACCGTAATATTTATTATATATACAGTACATCTTACAAACTTCAATTGCTTTTTTATTTTTATATGTTCTGATTTATTGATTTTTTCAAACATTTTAAAGGGGAAAAAATCTTCAAATTAATTAAATTATAAATAGTTACGCAAGAAACCAGGACATCTTTGCTCACAGGCCAGAGACCATAAACCAAAAGGGTAACCATAAACGAAAAGGGATGGGTGCACATTTATTATCTTCACTTGTTTCATCACCTTATGGTATCTCCTCCTGGTTCTCGACCTTAGAGGCTGAGATTTAATCTCGAGTAGGTGTACTTATAGAATATTATTATTATTAATATTAGCACCACGTCTTACTACCCGTTCGGGTTATACGCACTTACGCTAATGTGTAATGGTAGGGTGACCACGGTGGAGGCCTGGCATTCCTCACATTCACAAGATGTCTTGTCAGAGGTGAAGGAAGGGTTTGGCAATCAGATATATCTTTGCTGGGACCGAGGATTGAGCCCCGGCCGCCAGCATAGAAGTCTGACACCTTACTCCTAGACCACCAGGTCACCTTAGAATAATATTCTTTAGTGATTTTACAACCCCTCTCGTGGCGAATGCTGGTGCTTTAAATCTCCTTAATTGCATTGGTGGGCGCGCAGATAAAGCCTCTACCTCGTTAGACCTGATTTGTTGATATCGGAAGGGATGGGGGTCGAAGCCTGGCCGATTGTATTGAGTTGATTTTTTACGACACGGTTACCCGCTCTTTCTACACGCAAGTGCAGGTACATTTCTTTCAAATTCTACCTCTTTTATCCCTACTCCTTTAATGATTTTTTTCTAGCAACATGTTATACTACCCGTTCGGGATACATGCATATATAGCCCAACTGATTATGCTGTTAAGTTAGAAATAAGGAAGGTTGAATTTTGATTAGGTGTACCCGCATTTGCATTGAGTAAGAGTGGAAAACCATTTAAGACTAACCCCACTCAGTACACCTAACATCCGTTTCTGTGGCCACGTGGCTTAACGCGATACTCTGGTGTTATACTAGACTGCCGAAGATACAGGTCGGGTGCACTGGGGGTGATTTTCCATAAATGGTTTTCCACTCTCCCTCCACGCAAATGTGGGTGCACTTCATCTCAATTAAATCTTCCTATTCCCTAAACTATTCATGTAATTAGAACATAGGCGTATAACCATAGCGAGAAGTAAGACACGGTGCAAAAAAAAAGAAAAGAGGTACACCTAACAGGTATTTGAACCCCGATATTCCCGCTATCGGCAGTCCAGTCTATTGCGAGAGTGACGCCAGAGCCCGTTTGACCCCCGAAGAGGGTCCTACCCAATTAAGTTAATGTAAATATACGGCTAAACCGAGCGGGTAGTAAGACACTAACTACTTTTTTTATCTCATTTTTAATCCCATGTCCTTAGTGTGTATGTGTGCGTGTGTGTGTGTGTGTGTGTGTGTGTGAGTGTATGTGTGTGTGTGTGGTGTGTGGGTGTGAGTGTGTGTGTGAGTGTGTGTATGTGGGTGTGAGTGTGTGTGAGTGTGTGTATGTGAGTGTGTGTGTTTGTCTTATATCCTTGTGTTTTCTGGTTTATCTGTGTTTCTCGTCCTGCACACAAGCAACATTATGGTGTCAGTAACCTGACTCGAAGGTCGACAAAGGTAGACCGCGTATAACGGAGACAAGTGGGAAGGTACAGCTCGACATGTTTACCTTTAGGCCTGCTGGTGGTGTCCTAGGAGGTCATCCTCTGGTCGTGTTCGTCTTCGGACACATGAGGGACAGTCAGGGCTGACCCAATCTTTCAGCAGCGTTTGGCTCTGATAAGAAAAACTGTCCCGCGACTGGCTGTACCAAAGTTGGGTTTCAAACACTCTCTCCACGCAAATATTTGTTATATTATTTTTNGCAAACATTTGTTATATTATTTTTAAATCCGCATCATCCGTTATCCTTAAGTTAAAAATATCCATTTGAAGACCAATAATTGCCCTTAGTTTGGCGTTTCTTACAAGATAGGGCCATAGTGTAGTACGTCAAGGTAAGACTACTTACTACATTTAAGAGTGTAGGCCTATATGGTTCAGATATTATGTTAATAAAAATTTATACCCACTTGAGTGGCCGCATGGTCTAACGTGCTACTCTCGCAGTATACTAGACTGCCGATGACGGGGAGATCGAGGTTCGAATCTTGGTCAGAGGTACTGAGGGTGGGTTTGTCCAAAATAGTTTTCCACTTTCCTTATGTGGGTACATATTCTATAAATATAAACCTCCTAATCTTTAAAAACCATCATCATAATTTAACCTGAACGGGTGGTAAGACGCGGTGCTAAAGATAAACTTGCGCCTTTTGAGTTGGCACCACTTGGAGTACTGCCTGGCGATTGTGTGTGAGCGAAATAATATAAACACGTGACTACCCAAACTGTTGCCCTGATCATGGAGGGCCATATTCCCCCCACAACCCCCAAAACATTTTCTCTACCCCCTCTCCCAAAATCCAATTAACTAGATAACCGTTGTTGGAATCTCATTCCAAATGAATTCACATCAAGGCCTACATTACGTATTTTGTAAATCCAGTTAGAGAACTTTTTAGATAAGATAAATAAAATCAGAACAGCTAGGAAAATGAAGTTTATATTTACAAGAACAATGCCAAGTTTAATAAATGGTTCAAAACTCTGCACGGACTTTCTCGATCTATTGTTTGAAAATGGAGATATTTACTCAAAACTCGTAATATATTTGGAACGAAATAATATACCCTAGCAAACCCAAGTATCAATTGCACTATACTTATGTAAAACTTTTTTTTGGTCCTGGTTTTAAATTTTATAATTTTGTTTTTTAAGAATTAATGTCCTCACTTGTATGTTTGGACCGATAAAAAAAGATCATTGTTATGTCCACAAGGGTCAACACTTCATATTAAAATTTCAACTTCTGGTTAAAATTTTCGACATTTTATTAGGTGCTGCAAATCTTCATGCCATCGCATTACTATTAAATTCCTCATTTATAAATGTTGACCAATAAAAAAATGTAAATATTGACTATTGAGTCTAAAATGGATACAGATCATTGTTGTACAAACATTATTCCTAAGAGGTTTAAGGTAAAACCACATAAACTTCTAAAGATTTACTTAAATTTAATTACTCTATGGCATTGGAGAATTATTGCGTTAAAACTTAAGTAGTATTTCTTTACAACTAAAGCTCACAAAATTGTATTAATATATTTGCCAATATTTCAGAAACTGTTGGTTTTATAAAAATATATTTAATATAAAAGTTTTTTATTTTTAATAGTAAAACAATTTTGCGATGATAAGTTATTTATTATCTCAAATAGTTGCGGAGATACGGAAGTTTCCGCTTCTGTAAAGTACCCTAAAATTCATTTTCATGGTAAAATTAAAGTAGCAAGTTTATTTATAATCTTAATCAACACCTAGATACGAATTTTAATCAAAATCATTAGCGTCAATTTTGAAAAAATCTATTTTTTCTCTTTTCGCCCATTCTTAAACTACTCTCAATTTTAAGTTTAAACAGACACACAGACAGACGTCATTGCAAAGACCACTTTTTAGGGTTTGAGGGGTCTTGACACGTCGATATCCATCAACATTTCAGGTTAGATTTTATTTTTCGGTCGCAATACTTTTACCTTTTGTGTTCGAAAAGTTAAAATATATATATATATATATATATATATATATATATATATATATNTGGTTTTATAAAAATATACTTCTAATAAAATATTTGTATTATAAAGATACCTAAATATTTTTAACGATAAGTAATTTCATATCTCAAATAGTTTAGGAGATATTATAAAAAAAATATACGTATCAGACCGGAGACCTTAAAGTCATTTTGCCGAAATATTGAGGGAAGCCATTTTGTTTGTAATATTTATAAATGTTTAGAAATGAAATTTAATCAAAATCGTTAGAGCCGATTGTGAGGAAATCGATTTTTTCTCTTCTTGCCCTTCTTTAAACTACCCTTAATTTTAGGGTTAGATATCCAATTCCAAAACCCCTCAGGGAAACCCTAGATACCAAGTTTTATCCCAATCGGTAAAATAGTTTAGGCTCTATTTGGAAGTACAGACAGACGGAAAGTCAAAAACTACTTTTTTGGATTTGGGGGGGTCATGAAACGTCAAGATTCATCAAAATCTTGAGTTCAATTTTTTTGACGATCACAATAACTTCTGTACCTGTAAGATAGCGAAAAAGTAAAAATTATTTTATTAACACTTTGCAAATGAAAATAGCTATAATATTGTAAAAACGGTTGTTTTGAAAAACTCTGAATGTCAAATAAATAAATAAAATATTTTACCTTTTGTTTAAAAATAGTTTTTTTTACATTAATAAAAACTCAAAAATTCAGAGTGCATGAAAGAATTGAATTTAAAAAATTGAAGACATCAATAATGATCAATAAATCAATAATCAGATATTGAAAAATCAAACTAAATGTGTAAAAACAAATATATGAGTACTATCGTAATATTTACATGAGTTACGTAAGTAGTCATAAAACCTTAAAAACTAAACTGTTTAGAGTAGTGACAGTAAACAGCTATCTTAAGGGAGGGATGAGTAAACATATAAACACTACATAGGTCTAGGTTGAAAAGATCTATAATATAATCAGAAAATCAATAGCACAAGGATTTAGGTACCATCTATAAGATTTTAACAGAAGAAGCTTTTTTTTTTCTCTGTGTACTTGATGCGGTAAACTTTTCGATTATTTATTCATTTGTGATTTTATTGAGAATTAGACCCTTCTTCTCCCCCGCCCCCCGCTCCCCCCCCCCTCCCGCTGCATTATTATTTTCGACACACATATTGAAGCAGCATCATAGACGCTACCATAAAATATGAGTGACTATCGACATTTTTATGAGGAATAAATTAAATTTTTCAAAATAAAATATAGCCTATGTTACCCGCTGATAATGTAGCTTTATATTGGTGAAAGAATTTTTAAAATCGGTCCAGTAGTTTTTGAGTTTATCCATTACAAACAAAAAATCAAATCCTTCCTCTTTATAATATTAGTGTATATATCATTCTCAGATGATAGTATCATTAAGTTTGACAACCAATCGTCCCCTAAACTGTTTTTTACCATTTTTTACTATTTTTAAACGGCTCGTCTTCCTTTCTGTTGAGAAACTTGTGACAGGTAACGATTAAAGATACGATACACCACGGTAAGTTGAGGAAATGCTGACATATAATCATGAAATAACTTTCCCACTCTTAAGTTAATAGTGTAAGTGTTGTCATAGCATGAAACACTAAAATGTCTCTTAAACAATTTCAGAGGTATTCTAAATATGAAATAAAATATATTACAATATAAAAGTTTCTTATTAAATAATGTTTTGGCAGAAAAATTCCCCCCAAAGGTTATAATGGCGCAACTTGCACCATGATCCCCCCCTTCCCACCCTGTGGGCACCCCTGGCCCTGATGAGCGACTACGCCACAAATCGCCAATTGTGGCTCACTTCTGACCAATGGTTGCCGGGTCGGGCAACTCAGTTGTTTCGTATGAAACCCTCAATCTACCTCCATGATAATCAACAGAGTGATAGCCAGCGATAGTTGCCGGGCAGATAGTTGCCTGGTGTGAAACGGCGCTTATTCGATCGTTCATATATAACGATTTCCAGACGTCCACTCCAGACTCTGCCTTAAAAAATGAGTGGAGAATAATCCTGGACACGGGACGACTCCTGGATAGCTCAGTGATAAGAAAATTGGCGTACTAAGCCAAAAGTCTCGGGTTCTACTCTTGTGTACAGGTGTAATTTTTCAATCTAAAGAATGCAATAAAACACAAAAGTGAATTTGATTAATTTCTATAAAAGGAAGCCCCCCAAATACCTCTGCTCTAGAACCCCTGAATTATCTGTGCGGTCCTGGAAGATAAGATGATAAAAAGCAGTGGCGGCTCGTGTGTAGGCACTGTGGAACTGCAGCACCCCCTATTTCCACTTGATATTATCGATAACATTTAATATAATTAATCCTTTTTTCTTTAATTCTTTATTTATTTTTGTGGTACAATATATATTCCTTAAGCTTAATGTCAGTACTCCAGTAGCCATCCCCCAGTTTATGAAAAAGATACAAAAATCTTTGTATGTAACTGTGCGCTTCACAGTGCCAGCGACATGGTGTTTGACTGCTATGCGCATGCGCGCATAGGAAGGGGTGGGGAGGAAGGCGGAACTGCCAGGTAGAGAGAGCACTGTTGCTCTCGCAGTGCCGGCTCTGGCGTGATAGTGGAAGGAAGGTTTTTTTTACTCAGCATGTGTCGTGCCTAAAAACCGTGTACCATATTCTTGAATGTGATAAAGTGTAGAAGAATGTAGATCTAGATTATTATTCTGCTTCTTTTTTATTTGATTCATTTTTTTCGGTTCTTTTATTTAACAAAAAGACTAATTATGCTTGTAGTATTTTCAATGGAGAAAAATTTCCTCAATTGTCATCCAGAGATCAAGGAGAAAATTATTGAACTTTTGGCGCAAATTAAAACAAGAAGAATGGATTTCATTTTTAAATGAATAGATCAAGCTTGAACTGTAACAATTTAAGGAAAATTAAGTAAAAAATATTTGTTTTTTTTTGTTAAGATTTTATCAAGTTCCTGAATAAATTTTCTTTTCATACATTTTTTTTCCTTTTACACAATTTTAAAACAAAGACTAAAATTTTTCTGGAGCAGCACCCCCAATAACTTTAGCTACGAGCCGCCACTGGTAAAAAGCTAGAACCAAGTATATCCCTGAGTTTCCTGGATGTTATCTTCGACCTCCAAGCTAGGTGTGTCGAGCTGTAGTTTGAGGAGGGACCGGCAAGAATCGGCAGTCCGCGTTATGAGTACAACACAAGAGCTCGTTCTAGACGCACGCAGACTTTATACAGTTGTTTTTTAGACCGATAAACAGAGGAGAAAACAATCCATTGAATTGATTTTTTATAGTTCGAGAGTTGTTTTTTATAAACAAGCCTAAGTCCAAGATGGAATAAAGCTATGTGTCTCTCAAACAAAAGTGTAGCGTAATAATAATAATAATAATAATAATAATAAACCACACAACATTGATGAACAACGGGGCGTCACTGGAGCCTGAGTTCCAGGGTTCAAATCTTAGCACCTCAATTAATATTTAGAGGTAAGTCTGAGTTTGCTATATTTGAGATTATTGGGACATGCTAATAGTCTTGTCTACGGACCCGTCCTTATTAGAGAATATTATTTAATTCCTTGCGGGGTTAACGTAATTCAGTTATTTTAACGTGGACTTTTAGGGGTGCGCAAAGTTTTGAAATGTTGAGGTCGAAGTCAAGGGTCAAATCTCATTCTCTTGGATTTTGACATTCACAATAACCATCGCATCTTCTAAACATTTCTAACGAAGAAAAAGAATTGATATTGTTATGAACATATCTTATATATTTCAATAATTATAGCATATTTAAGCATATAATTCTATATAACAGTCACTAAGTAGTATTTTAACACGGGCTTGTCATTAAATAACATGTATAATGTAAACATATATAAATTAAGACATGTCACATCAAAACAGTATAGAGCACTTTTGTTTTTGTTTTTCTCTAAAACTTACTCCTTAGGGGCCGTCCTTAAATAATACGTAAAGGTGTTTAGGTGGAGGGGGGTGGCTCCAGTATTTTATTGCTTTTTCTTACGAGTGCTTGGGTCAGGGGCTCATAATCCATCTTATGTAAGTTTTTTTTATCAATGTTAATGGCGAGATAAAATGCAAAAAAAACTGTCAGAAAATAAATATATTAATTATAAAATGTCACCTACAATTCACTTACCGTACTGCAGTTAAAGTATTCTAAAACTTCATATCACTCGATTCCAATCCTTATGTCTAAAAATAATTCAAACTATTAAAATAATATAATTTACCAAATCATTTTTTTTAAAAACTACGTAATATAAGGGGAGGAGAGAGCGACGGAAAATCTTACGTGGTTTAAAATTATTAGGGGGAAAAAATTTACTTAAGTTAATTACGGCCCCTTACCGATATATTGTAAAAGATTTGTTCGTCTAGGAATGTAGCTCACACTCTCTCAACACACAGGTTAGTTCAAAACGTGACTTACAAACTAACATAACCCAGAACAGAATGGCTTATGCTTAGTACCACACATCTAACCCTATTCAAGTCAAATATTCAGGAAATGTTTATATTACTATTTATAGAAGATTATTATTATATTATTATTACTATTAGCACCGCGTCTTACTACCCGTTCGGGTTATACGCACTTACGCTAATGTGTAATGGTAGGGTAGATTGTGAGATGAAATGGAGGACCTACATTTTAACGTGGAATCCGAACCACGGTGGAGAACTGGCATTCCCCACATTCACAAATTGTGATTAATACACGTCTTGTCAGAGGTGAAGGATGGGTTTGGTAATCAGATAGATCTATGCCGGGACCGAGGATTGAACCCCGGCCGCCAGCATAGAAGTCCGACACCTTACCCTTAGACCGCCAGGTCACCTATAGAAAATTAAACTAAACCTATATATTAGAGCAATACAAAACTTTGTATAAACATCGAGGAACTATAATTTGGGTATTTAGAGAGATTATGACATTCGAAGTTGGTGTACTAAACATGGTCTCTTTTCGGCATGAATCAAGTTACAAAAAAAACTGTTCAATTGGTGCACCAGATGTGTGCGATGTGTGGCCAGGGGTGCCACACACATGTGGGTTTTCAAAAATATGGAAGGTGGGGCGGATTGGAGTCACTTCTGCCGGGGGTGTGGCACGCCCCCCCCCCCCCTACTCAAGTGAACATTTCAGAAATTTAACGCTGTGGGAGGGAATCTCAAGAGCATCTATACATAATTCTGAGTTATGAGTTACAAGATCCAATTTTCACAACAACAAAAATCTGAAAAATTAACAAAACAAAAATAAAGTTAAGTTGTAGCTGAATCGATTCAAAAGAAACATTTTAAGTTACGTTTCATTAGTTAATTGAACAGAACACAATGTTGAAGAGAAAATGGGAGTAAATATACATTTTATCATTTTTATCTCTGATAACCCGGATCTTGATGAGTCAAAGTTGGCAAATGGCGGTCAAATCCCAAATACATAATTTTATTTGTTCATAAAAAATTAACAACAATAAAAGTAAATATAGCAGGGGGGATAGGTGGGATGGAGCCCCCCTTATCACCCGTTTATCGGCGCCCATGTGTGTGGCAGCCGATATAAGTTATTTTCTAACATGAAATGAAACCAAACCACCAAAAATTCTCGGCTAACGGACATGCGTTCCTCAGAAATTATAAAAATTAATTTGGCTTAAGATTTAAAGCCTGGTATTAACACCATTGTTGTAAATTTTATCACCGCGTCTGACCACCTGTTCAGGTTATACACATATATGATAATTATTCTAATGGGATAGACATGAGGAAGGAACCATTTTAGAGGTAATTTAACCGCATTTGCGTGGAAGTAGAGTCTGAAACAATGTATAGGAAACCTCCCTAAGTAAACGCGACCGGGATTCGAACCCCGATATCCCCATCATCAGCATTTCAGTCTAACATAAAAGTGACGCCTTAGATCGTTCTGCCACTGAAGCGGGTGCAAAATCTGTTAATCAAAATTATATTTATTTCCTACAAGTCCTCTTTTAATTATTGTAATTAATAGTTATTTTTATAAACTAGCAGGTGACCTGTCGGTCTAGGGGTAAGGTGTCAGACTTCTATGCTGGCGGCCGGGGTTCAATCCTCGGTCCCGGCACAGATTTATACCATTACACATTAGCGTAAGTGCGTATAGCCCGAACGGGTAGTGAGACGCGGTGCTAATAATAATAATAATAATAATAATAATAATATAAGCTAGCACTATTATTATTATTAAAGTCAATATAAATTAAAATTCTTACTAATTAAAATTATACTTGAAGAAGTATTATGAAAACCAATCCCTAAAGACAAAAGCCCCTGGATCCGCTCTTGAGATAAGGCTAGAACTACTAACAACCGATAAACCCTCTTCGGTGACCGCATGGTCTAAGGCGCTACTCTCACAGTAGACTAGACTGCCGATGATTAGGTTCGAATCTCGGTCGGATGTATTGAGGTTGGTTTTTCCAAAATAGTTTTACACTCTCCTGCCACACCAATGTGGGTACACTTCCTCTAAATATAGCCTTTCTATCCAGCCTCGTGGTGTAGTGGTCAGTGGACCTAGCTACGAGCCTAGAGATCCCGGGTTCAATTCCCGCCTGGTACCTTAGGTAGTTTATTCTTAAGAGGAATTATCCCAATGGTCGCCAGGAGTTGGTGAATTAATCTAAAGTTATGTTTAAGACTCCCACTGGCTCAAACCTCCATATTCACTATCAGTACATCAGCTCATTGCTGGTACATGTACAGTAGCCCCATGGCTTCTTTGGTGCTGACTGACAGCTCACAGCTGATTTCTGACAGTCAACATCCAGGTGTATACCTACATTTTGACCGTCAGAAGTGACAGCTGCTAAACACATGCTTTGGCAGATCATATGACTCGGCGTAGGGATACATAATTTATTCTGATAACTTTTCAAAGGTTTTAGCTGTCAGCTGTCAGTCAGTACCAATGAAATCATGGGGCTACTGTAGACAACCTCCTTATGTGTACCCTGGGTAACGTTCTGTTCCTACAGAGCGGCAAATAGTCTACATACAAGGTGACTTGGTGGTTTAGGGGTAGGGTGTTGGACTTCTGTGTTGGGGGTCTAGGGTTCAATCCTCGGTCCCGGTACAGATTCATCTGATTGCCAAACCCTTCTTTCACCTCTGACAAGACATCTTGTGAATGTGGGGAATGCCAGGCCTCCGCCGTGGTTCGGATCCCACGTTAAACTGTAGGTCGTCCATTTCATCTCACAATCACCCTATCATTACACATTAGCGTAAGTGCGTACAANATGTGGGGAATGCCAGGCCTCCACCGTGGTTCGGATCCCACGTTAAACTGTAGGTCGTCCATTTCATCTCACAATCACCCTATCATTACACATTAGCGTAAGTGCGTACAACCCTAACGGGTAGTAAGACGTGGTGCTAATAATGATAGTCTACATACGGGTGACCTAACTGGATATCATGTCCCTCCAGATCAGTAATGCCTTATGCTGAAAAGGATATTAACCTTCATAACCTTTAAAACCATCAGTGTAATTGGTACATAAACGTATAACCCAAACAGATATTATTATTATTATTATTATTATTATTATTATTATTATTATTATTAGCACCGCGTCTTACTGCCCGTTCGGGTTATACGCACTCACGCTAATGTGTAATGGTAGGGTGATTGTGAGATGAAATGGAGGACCTACAGTTTAACGTGGGATCCGAACCACGGTGGAGGCCTGGCATTCCCCACATTCACAAGATGTCTTGTCAGAGGTGAAGGAAGGGTTTGGTAACCAAACAGATAGTAAGACGTGGTGCTAAGAAGGGAGGGGGAAAATCGGAAACTAAACAAGCAACAGATTGTACCCATTGAATGAAATTCGGTATATTATTACTCACATGGCGGGCTTATTCTCATTTATCTTATCTGAGTATGATGTGTGATACTGAGAGGATTAGCACAGCCACGCAAACCAGCGTTTTCCGGCATTCTTCGCTAGCTCGACCATCTTACGAACCAACTTCTCTCCTAGAAGTTAGGATTGTTCCACACCCTTGCGCATGTTGTCGATTAAATATTGTTTCCTATATAACTATTTCACTTAGATAAATAAGGACATTTTTGTTTTGAAGTAAACATATCTGGCTACATTTAACTCTTTTTTTTTCAGGATTAAAAAGTTGATGATTTGAATTTTATTAGTAAAGTTTTTATTCGAATCATTTTTTATAATACATTGATCTTATGCAAATTTTTCACTCCTAGAAGTTCACACTTTACACACATGATGTCAGTGGTTGTTATTCATTGTTACATCTTGACTTTCGTCTTCTTACTAGAGGTCCTGAACTTTATGAACAGAGATAGATCATAATTTGAATCAATAGCAAATGTAAGAAGGTGACAGTTTTAGTTGATTTGCCACTGAAATAACCTTTTCTGAGAGCTAATATACAGTAGTTACGTCTATGTATTTATAGGGTATGTGTGATATGCAGCTCACAACCACTCGTAGAGAGAAGGTATTGTTGTGATAGTAAAAAAAATGATTTTGTTAAGGTCCAACTAAATTGTTTTTATACCAATATAAATATTTAAGAATTTTTAATTTAGAAGAAACGTTTGTTAATCAATGGAGGAAGAAAGAGTTTCCCAACCAAAATATAAAAAGTTAAAACACCAGTCAAGACCCGCTAGTACACCCTTAAACTAAATGTTGTATCAACTAACATTTCAGACTAAGGAAGGAGTAAGATCCTCCTTAATGTAAGGGGCTTTTTGTTCCACCTTATAGCGATAGTATTGTAACCCCCCTCCCAGCGCTATTTCCCCTTTCCATGGGTTACCCCGGTGACGTCATCCCCTCTGCTCTCCCCTCCATCAGGTAATTGACTTACTGGGTTACCCCGGTGACATCATCCCCTCTTCTATCCCCCTCCGTGAGGTAATACTTACTGGGTTTTCCCTGTTGACGTCATCCCCTTTGCTCTCCCCCTCCAAAAGGTAATTGACTTACTGGGTTTTCCCTGGTGACGTCATCCTCTCTTCTCTCTCCCTCCGTGAGGTAATAGACTTACTGGGTTTTCCCTGTTGACGTCATCCCCTTTGCTCTCCCCCTCCAAAAGTTAATTGACTTACTGGGTTTTCCCTGGTGACGTCATCCTCTCTTCTCTCTCCCCCCGTGAGGTAATAGACTTACTGGGTTTTCCCTGGTGACGTCATCCTCTCTTCTCTCTCCCTCCACGAGGTAATTGACTTACTGGGTAACCTCGTTGACATCATCCCATTTGCTCTCCCCCTCCAAAAGGTAATTGACTTACTGGGTTTTCCCTGGTGACGTCATTTTCTCTGCTCTCCCTCTCCATGAGGTCATTGACTTAAGATGAAAACATCAAAATGTTGTAACCCTTCCTATTTGATTTTTTTCACATTTGACTATTCAACCCATTTATTTTAACCCCTTTTTATTTCCCATTCCATTTAATTGTTTACCCCATTTGAGAATTCCTGAGGGGATTGGTTCGGTAGGAAGAGTGTGTTCCAGGATGTTTGGTTAGAATCCATGTGATCGTATTTTGTATTTGGTTCGAAACCTGGATAAGATGTTGAGGCTGGGCTGTAGGAGATGTGGGCGTACCTTGTGGCATCTCGAGCATGGCCTCACGGACCACTCAACTATGGGGTGGGGTGGGGGCGGAAGTTGATCCTTCCACCCCCTTCTCGCCTGATAAGTGTCCGATGTGAGGTCCTGCGAGGTGTGGATAGAATAAATATTAGGTCATGGTACGTGCCTAGGGTCACGTCTGACTCCCCGCACCGATTGACGTAACAATGTGTTGAACTAAATTAACGCGGCAATCGATAGTTCTGGGTATACAGAGTGTTGCAGGGATCGTGGATTAAACATTAACAGCGGTGGATCTTATACGGTGAAACGCACCTCGGTGGCGTAGTTTGGCTAACGCGCTAGTCGTGTTGAGCTCGACTGCTGAGGACGGGGAGATCGAGGTTCGAATCTCGGTCGGGTGAACTGGGGGTGGTTTTTTTCTATGAGGTTTTCCACTCTCCCTCCACGCAAATGCGGGTTCACTTCCTCTAATTCAACCTTCCCAATTCCTAATCAATTAGAGTAATTAGTACTTAAAGCGTATAACCCGAACAGGTAGTAAGACGTGGTGCTAAATAAAATAATAATAATATACAGTGAAATCTCCCATAGCGGAAACCTCTCAATAGCGGACTCCTCGTTACAACGGACAGTTTAAATTCCCAGGGGAAAATAACATGTGTTCTTACGACGAAACTCCTTCTCAATATCGGACATGGACACTGCTAGAGACGCATATTTATGATTGCAGTACCAGCAGTCCCATCTTTCCCTGGTAGAAATATTTGTTCGATTGCTATAACAGATAATATTGTCAGGGGGAAATATACGACATACAAAAAAACTGAAGTAGAAGTACATCTTTAAAATTAAATTCACAATTACACACACACAAAAATGACAAAAATATTTAACTTATTTAATTTATTTTAAAATTAATTAAACTTTTTTTTCCATAAATAAGATTTTAAAATATTTCGAAATAATATACACTTCTTAATAACAGACTTTTTTAGTCACAAAAGGTATCACCATCCTTTTTAGCTTTGAGTCTTACAACACATTCGGGTTATAAGCTTAGGCTTATGTACTAACTATGTTAATGGTTTTAGCGATGAGGAAGGTTATATTTTATAGGAAGTGTAGGCTTACTTACATTTTCGTGGAGGGAGTGGAAAACTATTTTTTGGAAAAACCACCCTCATTACACCAGACCGAGGTTCGAACCTCGATTTCCTTGTCATCGTCAGTATAGTATAGTCTAGTGTGAGAGTAGCGCTTTAGATCACGTGGCCACCGAAGCAGGTCGTTATTAAATTGATCTTACTGTGAAATGTAAAGGTGCCTGACACGCAACGCGGACTTTAAATGGTCTTGCAATAGTTTTTTTTTAAATCACCGTGTCTTACTGCCCGTTCGGGTTATACGTAAACTTACTAAATGATTGCGCTAGTGTGTTAGGGATGAGAAATGTTGAAATTTAGAGGAAGTGTAACCACATATGCATGGAGGGAGAGTAAAAAAACACCACCCTCCATACACCCTAACCGGAATTCAAACTCCGATCTTTCCGTCATCGGCAGTCCAGTTTTTTGCGAGAGTGACGCCTTAAGAGCGTTCTACCAGCGAAGCGGGTAGGGTTTTGTTGTTTATAAACAAGGTCAATCCCAAAAATAATGTTTAAATGTATCAACAAGTTTCCAAACCATGAGTGTCTTTATATTTTTAGCTGAATAAATGAAAGCATATAATTTAAAAATGCAGAATTGTGCTAATGTTGGGTGATGTTTGACGCCGATTGCCTAGTCCTGTGACGAAGGTGTAGCGTCATGTCCTTTAACAACCTCGGGAATTTGTTATTATTGTGAAAACAGAACATTTGGTATTGTTTTATAAAGTATTTAGTGCTTTATAAACGTCAGAGCTGCCATTCAGGCCTACATTAAAAAGATAAAGAAAGCCATGTGAGGACTTCTACTTTCAGGAAGGCGGTGCCCTTAAGGGGGCGCTTCATCAGATGTGCTTCATTTTCACATTTAATTATATTAAGAACTTCTTCAGTGGACGCATGGTATAGGGCAGTTTGGCTCAATGGCGGCCCGCGGACCAAATGCAGTCTGGATCAATTAGTTTTTAAGACTTCTGGCAATAAATAATAATGATAATCAGCATCATCAAATCAACAAAACGAAGTAATTGCAATATATAGGTGCCTCAACCTCAGAAGACGGTTACATATCCGCCACTGCCAGTAGAAGACCAGTAATGTCTGGTAGACAAACCCTGCTAGCATTTAATACAGTAGAGCGTCTATAATCCGGACGTAAAAAATACGGATCATCGATAATCCGGATCGCAAAGAAAAAAAATATTATTTATAGAAACAACCACAGTGGTATCAATATCAGAGACATGACCGCAAAAAAAACAACGCACCTCAGGCATTGTTCAAAAAAATTGGAGACTTTTTTTTTGTTATCAGATTTGTGATATTTAGCAACATAATAACAATGTGTAAGTTCGTTGTTTGGATAAAGTAAATATGTTTCTACTTTAACACGTGAGTTTTCGTAAGTATCCCGTCTATGCTTATTTTTTACTTACTCTATACACCTCGTAGGGAAATTATTATAATCGAAAAAATAATCGAATTCCAGATTTTGATGTCGACGTTTCATGACACTCTGAAACCAAAAAAGTTGTTTTTCCCATTGCCGTTTGTCCGTCTGTACCTCGGGCTAGAACAGAAAATATTTTACCGATTGGGCTAAAACTTGATATCTTAGGTTTTCATTAGATCCCCGGGGGAAGGGGGAATTTGATATCTAACCCTAAATTGAATGGTAGTTTACTTAAGGACAAAAAATCTATTTTTCTCGAAACTAACTCTAATGGTTTTGATGGAATTAAATATACACACACTGTTTATCACTATAAATAATATGGCAATTCTCTTCTTTTTTTTATGAAAATGACTGAATATTTTACACGAGGGAAATTTTCCAATTCTCATTATTTTCTCCGCAACTATTTGAAATGTAAAATAACTTAGCAATGTAAAGTTGGGGTACTGTTAAAGATGAACATATTTTATTTGAAAATATTTTAATAAAACCAATAATGTCTTTGTTATAATCAAATATATTCACTTTTTAACTCAGGTCTTTTGAAATTAAATTGATTCTTATTCTCTTTGGTGGACAAAGAGGTTTCTCTTTTCTCAATTCTTTTGTAACAGTGTTCCTGGTTCCTGATGTCATAAAGTAAGTAACCTTGTGTATTATTTCATTTATGATCTTTGGAGTAATGTTTCTACAACAATGTAAAGACCTATTATTTCGTTTCACAAATATTACGAGTATTTAGTAAATGTCTATTTTAAGATAAAAGCGAGAGAAAGTCTGTGTGATGCACCGTACCATTTATTTATTTTTGGTATAGGTACCGTATTTTTAATAATCCGAACTGGGTCGATCCCCAATTAGTCCGAATTATTGACGCTCTTATATAATAATAATAATGAGTCCCTATAATTATCCGTTGCCTTCCTGTTTCTAGACGTTATTCTCTACCTCAAACAAATAAAAGGGGCAATGTCCCGACTCTTTCCTCGCCCTCTCCGTATGTAAAACACACACTTCCCGTATTAATCATGTACCGTGTTGCGAACAAGGAAGTGTAAGGTATGCAAAATATTTCACCAACAAACTGGGCCATATTCAATAACAGTAAGGACGTGGTGGGGAAGGCAACTTTTTCACAAAATACAAACTTTCTTTTTTTCGGTCAACACTCTTATAATTCTATCGTATTATTAGTGTTATTTTATAATTATTGATATTATCTACTAAAATGACCGTTGCAGATAATGATAGACCTAATACCCGCCTCGGTGGCGTAGTTAGTCGTGTTGAGCTAGACCGCCGAGGACGGGGAGATCGAGGTTCGAATCTCGGTCGGGTGAACTGGGGGTGGTTTTTAATAAATTGTTTTCCACTCTCCTTCTACGCATATGCGGGTTCACTTCCTCTACAAGCCACCTTCCCAATTCCTAATCCATAAGTGGAATTAGTACTTAAGTGTATAACCCAAAAGGGTAGTAAGACGCGGTGCTGAATAAAAAAAGATAAAAAAATATAAACCTAATAATAATATCGTTTTTATTTGGGCAAAGCTAAGGCCAGCGCCTTTTATTATATTTAACCCACTTAATAATTTAATACTTACGTGCTAAAAACTAGTTTATAATATTTGTACAGTAAAATAATAATAATCAGAAAATAATATCCCACATAAATAATCGCACATTTATGAACATATTAAAATAAAATAAATAAGGAAAGTAGAATTAATTAAAGGGGAGAGCGAGAGAGATACAAACATTAAGGCACACAATCATTCCACACACATATTCATATGTCATACTACGCGTAACATATCTAAACATGAGAGAGATGGCAAATAATTTAAAAAGAAAACAATGCCGAGAGTAATATTTAGTAACTATATAGATTAGATACACGAGTTAACGTATAAATAAAATGAAAGTGGGAAAGAGAAACTTTAGTGGATGTCAAAAGACTGTCGTGTTTATGCTGTAATATCAATTTCTGTTTTCAAATTACGTAATTTACAGCAGGCCTATATATATATATATATATATATATATATACTCTTTCTTCTATACATATAGATATGTAAGAGAGGGAGTTATATTGTACTCTATTTTTGCT
>CABFOW010000255.1:153708-165864 GCA_902141385.1 Timema californicum
TCTTACCGTTTAGCCACAAGAGATCTCCAAAGAAAGGTCCGCACCAACTTTAACGTTACTCCACCATTTTGAATTTTTTTTTCTGGGGTTGAAAATTAAATTTTTGGAATTTTCCCGCCGGTTACAGGCTAAAAGCTATAAGTTTGCCAAATTTCAAGTTTCTAGCTCATGTGGAAGTGGGTAAACATTAATGTCAGTGAGTGAGTCAGCCGTGTGACTTTATTAGTAGTAAGGTCACACGAATATCAGGTATGCTATTGTTTATATCGACTGATGTCACAGGAGCTCAAACTGATCAGGTGCATTGGGTGTTAATTCCTCTCCAAATTTGTGGTTTATAGAAAAAAAAATGCATTTCCTCTAAATTCTCCTTTCTCCTTCTGTTTTCTTAGAAGCTTATCTTAAATTGTTAATAGGATAAATGATCTGCCTCAGTGTTTACATGGTCTATGGTGTTACTCTCGCAGTAGACTAGATTGCTGATGATGGGGAGATCAAGGTTCGAATCCCGGTCGGGTGTACTGAGGGTAGTTTTTTTCCGAAATTGTTTTCCACTCTCCCTCCACGGGAATGCGGGTATACTTCCTCTGACCATAACCTTCCTAATCCTTAAAATCATTAGTGTGATTAGTATATAGGAGTATAACCCGAAAGGGTAGTAAGACGCGGTGCTTAAATGAAAGCACGATGGAAGAGGAGTGGACTCATAAATAGAGTTAATGCAAATATAGTTTTTAAAAATGTATAAATATTTATTATTTAGTAGTCCGGAAATTAAAAAGCTAGACCTTGATCACCATCATCATCATCATCATCATCATGGAGAGTTTCCAGCTAATGACTGGGTCTGTTTGGAACATAAGCCTCTCCACGGCCTCCTTTTCTTCCACCACCTCTCTTCCTCCACCTTGGCCCAGTCACCTCCTCTCCCTCCACACTCCTCCTTACCGCCTTCAGCCATCTGTCCCTTGGTCTTCCTCTCAGCCTCCTAATCCCCACCTCCTTATCCAACATCCTCCTGGACATCCTTTCCCTCTCCATTATTCTCACATGGCCATAATTACTATATGAGCAATTTTGAGTGGAAATTTTTTGTTCGATTTTTTTCTAAACAAGCTCACAATTTTTTTTATAAAAAACCATATGATTCGCGATATCAAAAAGGTTGCCGACCACTGATTTAAAGGTGCTACTTTCGTAATAGACCAGACTGATGGTGTCGGAGAATTTGGGGTTCAAATCCTGGTCGGTGCATTGAGGTTTTAGTCTTCCTAAATGGTTTTACAATCTCCTCCACAAAAATTAGGATACACTTCCTCTAAATTTTACCTTCCTCGCCCCTAACACATTAGCGCAGCGGTTCCCAAACTGTGGTTCGCGAAATCTTCCGAGGGGTTCGACTAAATATTTCTGTATTGGCGGTATTTTTGCATAACTTTGTGAGGAAAGGGGAAGCATTTGCAACTATTTATCGTCTCACACTGAAGTCAGCTGGTTACCTCGAGGTAGAACTCTTACAAGATTGTTTGAACTTGAACGTGAAGTTTTCGTTTTTCTTACCAACCACCTCTTTCACAAAGCAAAGGGCATGCAAGATCAAATGTGGCTCAAGGCTGTGACCTATTTAGCAGACAATTTCTCAAAAATTAAAAGTTTAAACCTCTCTCTTCAGCGGTCAAATATTAACTTTTTACTGTGCAAGAACCTATCGAGTCGTTCAGAAAAATTAAGTTTTGGGAAACATGTTTAATTAGCAATCAAGCGTAGTGCTTTGACACCCTTCACGACTTCATGGCAGAAAATCAGCTTTCTTTGGATGAAAATGTAAAACGTGTTTATAGAACACTAGAAGTGACTTGGAAAAACTTTCAGAGTAATTTCCCAGCCTTGTCCAATAATAACAATTGGATTCGCAATACCCTGGAAGAGAAAACAGTTTTGAAATCCTCCACATAAGCATGAGTGAAAAAGCGCAGCTGCTTGAAATTTCCACTGATTTAGAATTAAAGAAAAGCTATTAATCTCTGTCATTAATTGGTTTCTGGTTAAATTTAAAGGGGGAGTTCCCGTTTTAGAGAATAAAGCTACTACAGCTTTGTTACCATTTTCTTCTACGTATTAGAGCGAGAAACTTTTTCTTCAGACTCTTATTTAAAAAAATAAATACAGGAACAGGCTCAATGCTGAAAGTGACTTGAGACTTTATTTATCGTCTGTGGTTCCTGACTTTAAAGCTCTGTTCCATCCAAAGCAAGCACACCCTTCTCATTCAGGCACGTCAAGAGGTTTGTGGATGTTTAAACTTTTAAACAATCTTGAAACTTAGATTGGCATGGAATTTTGTGATTAAAGGAGGGTATTTCAGTTATGTCAATGCACCGATCTCCAGTACCACTTTACTACAGTACTTTGCTTATTTAATTTTAGTTTTAGTTTTTAAAACAAATGTATAATTATTTGAACTTGTACTTAAATAGTTTCAATATTATTCCATTATATTTGGTGGGGTTTCCCAAAGTACCCGCCGAGCAATTATAGGTTAATTTAAAGGAACCATATTAATCATTTTGATTACAATTAATAAATCAATTTCATAAAAATTAGGTGTATAATTTAATGAGTGGTTAGATATATACCAGGGGGTTCGTGCAGCTCAGATGTTAGTGAAAGGGGTTCGCGAGAAAGTTTGGGAACCGCTGCATTAGAGTAATTAGTACACGCACGTACAACCCGAGCGGGTAGTAAGATTAAAATTAAAATTGATTCTACAGAGGTTATTTTAACTAATATTTTTATTTTGGTTTTCAGGCATGGCTACATACTCTTCGGAATTCACTGAGTGCTGAAGTAATTTTTATACTAAATTACTAAGAAACTCAAGTTATATCCTGCTTAGTGACTTAAACAATCTCAACAAATTACCCAGACAAACAAAATGAACGACTACAATGTTGATCCTCACACCGTCAACTAGGGAGAGTTTGCGAGTTCAGTGAAATGGCGACCTCATGGAGCTACAAACATAGAGATGCTGTGATGTGACGTTGAAATAATGAAGTATAGACTGAAGAGGACTCTGGTGGTGGGAATGGTAACTTCAGGGTTCCTAGTCGTATACTTCAACTTTATCAGTTCCTCTGTTTTGGGCGAAAGAGAACAAATTTCTTCTTTGACTGCAAACAAGAACTCACAAAAAACAAAGAAGGTCAAATGGGACATACCTGATGACATCATCCAAAAATATGTGGTCAGTTTTATTTTGTATTTAAAAAAAAATATCATGCCATACATTCTACCCTTCCTTCCCTCTAAAATCATTAATATTATTATTTTTTAAATATATTTTTCAACTATTCATTTTGTTTCTACTCTCTCATATAGAGAACGTATTGTACAATGAAAATTTTCTTCCTCTAGATTATAATCGATATTTACGTTTTATGTGTCACCCCCACCCCCCTATCACCACGAACTAATAAAAGAGGATCTTGCAATTCTGTCCCCCATGTATGTCTGTTTCTACCTGAGGCTAAAGATGAAATGGTTTGATATTTTTCTTCCAAACTTTTTATTTATATGTTATGACCATACCGCAAGGCAAAATTGAAATTTTTCGAATTTTTTTTACAAACTGTTCAAAATGGATTATTTGATTAGTGTTTTACATGATAAATAAGTTTTGTTTGTATGGTTTTTTTTAAATGCATTAGAGATAGTCAAATGATAACTGATTTTTAATCATGTTATTTAAAAATAGAAAAACTTATGTATCAACAATAATTGTGTCATTCTTTATTTTTATATTTTAGCGCCACGTCTTAACATCTATTCAATAGTGGCTAAGTAGGGAGGATTAGATTTGAGCAGGGGGAGGGGCTGGAAGGATAACGGTGATAAATCAAACTTTTACCATTAACAATGCACTCTGAATGAGACTCCAATCTTGACCATCCCGTCCATGACCATATATTTATTTGCAAGCCTGATTCCTTAAGCCATGTGACCAGTGGTGCAGGTTATTTATTTGATTAAACTTTAACAATTCTAGCTGACACGAGCGAGTCCTGCACGTGTTGTCGAATGTAGTGCCAACATTTGCGGATAATAGGGGTCATGTGGTCAGCACAACGAAACTCCGGCCGTTAATCTTAGTTTTATAAAATGGAGCCGCTATTTTTTCATTCAAGTAGCTCTTAATTTGTCCTCACGGACCGGAGTTTACCCCAGAAAAATCTGGAAACACCGGGGTCCAAACCCAGGACCTCTGGATATACATATATAACAAGGAACTATGACCACTTGACCATAGAAGTGATTTATTGACATTAAATTCCGAGGAAAATCTTTGAAAATTCTACTTAAATAATGTTTGCATGCTATGTACTATACACTTCATTTATCTTGAAAGGCAGCAGGCTTACCTTGACAGAATACACTATGGCCCTATATTAATTGTGTGTACTATGCCGCAAGATAACTTAGCTAAACGATTAGTACAACGTAACTATCATTTAAGTAATAGCAATAATATTGCACGCCCAGGTTATAGGCCTATCAATTTGTGGCCTAGTAGCGGAAAGATTATCCAGTACTAATATACTGTTGCCCAGGGGACGCCCGAATGTACTAATAGTACATCCTTTCCATGTCCCGGTGAGATGAGATGATGATGCTGATAGTTAGTATGAGGGTGTGGAACCAGTGGGAACACAACAAACCTAATTAACCAAATTGACTGTCAGGGTGGTTCTTCTTTCGATAAAAAAAATGCCCAAGGTCAGAGTCTAGAACTGAACCCGAAACTCCTAAACTCGTATCCAGGTGCACTGGGGCCACCACAGGGTCGGTATCGTTTAAGTAATTCTTGGTATATCATTTTAGCTTTTTATTGATTAATTTTTATGTATGTTTCATCTATAAGCTCACACTTTTATATTTAATTAATTAATTATTTCTAAAGATCTGTTGAAAGGTTAACCTGTGCTGTTATCTCTTAAATTAAGAGTAATCATAAACAAACTAAACATTGCAATTACACCGGTAGGGTTAAATCAGTGTGAATCGAGCTAAGCTGACATTCTCATCCAAGACCTAAAATAGGGTAGTGATTGTTTTTTTGTTGTTGTTTTTTAAATGTATACTCCTTTTAATATGAATTGACAAAATGTTTGTTCATATATTTTCCAATTTCAATGTTTTTATATTTGTTGTCCATCAGAAAGAGGCAGAGGCAGAAAATGAACTCAGGCTGCAGACGATCCAACAAGTTTGCCATCGTTACAATCTGGGACTGTACAAGCACTCTGCAGAGCTGCCCTCTGTTAAACACCCTCCCACCCCTCAGTACAGCGTTTTCTACATTGATAGGTAAATATAGGCCAAGTTCCATCCGCTGTCGTCAAGTCAGTTTATTTTGTTTTAAAGCAGGGAGTCTAACTGAAATAGTTTTCAGTTTTGGTTCTTGTTTCGGTTCTTACAGTAAACAGTTTAAGAGTCAAGTTAAAGAAAAATTAAAGGTCTAGTTTTTTTGTTTTTGCTATTAATAATTTAATAGCTAGCTATACAGCAACTAGAAGATTCATAAGCAGAAAACCCGCCTCGGTGGCGTAGTTGGCTAACGCGCTTGTCGTGTTGAGCTCGACTGCTGAGGACGGGGAGATCGAGGTTCGAATCTCGGTCGGGTGAACTGGGGGGGGGGCGGGTGTTCCTAAATGGTTTTCCACTCTCCCTCCACGCAAATGCGGGTTCGATTCCTCTAATACAACCTTCCCAATTCCTAATCCATTAGAGTAATTAGTACTTAAAGCGTATAACCCGAACGGGTAGTAAGACGTGGTGCTAAATATCATTATTATTTTAAGCAGAAAAATACATTTAAAAAATTTACAAGAAACTAAAAGTTATCTAAAGCTTACTTAACTAAGTCTGTATTATTTTATTTTATCATTACTTAAATATGGTATTAGGAACTCGACATTGCATTGCTGCATTTAACAAAAGTAATCCAGTACAACTCATTACACCATATCCTTAATATGAGCTAGTTATATCCAGTCTACCTCATCACATCATATCCACATCTTGGACTGGTTATACCCTGTCCAACTCATTACACCATATCCTTAATTTGAGCTAGTTTTATCCAGTCCACCTCATCACATCATATCCCCATCTTGGACTGGTTATACCCTGCCCAACTCATTACACCATATCCTTAATATGAGCTAGTTATATCCAGTCCACCTCATCACATCATATCCCCATCTTGGACTGGTTATACCCTGTCCAACTCATTACACCATATCCTTAATTTGAGCTAGCTCATTACACCATATCCTTAATTTGAGCTAGTTTTATCCAGTCCACCTCATCACATCATATCCCCATCTTGGACTGGTTATACCCTGTCCAACTCATTACACCCTATCCTTAATTTGAGCTAGTTTTATCCAGTCCACCTCATTACACCATATCCCCATCTTGGACTGGTTATACCCTGTCCAACTCATTACACCATATATCTTTCAGGACAATTCTAATGTTATCCTTCCATCTGTGTCTAGCTCTTCCCAATAGTCTCTTTCCATTGGGTTTACCACACTATACCATTAACATGGTTCTAGATTTTCCCATTCGCACTGCATCACCGCATCACTTCCCATCGTACTACGAGACTTAATTATCCTAGCAATGTCTTGTGATGAGTAAAGGGTATGTAACTTATCATTATGTAACCTCCTCCACTCCCCAGTATCCTAATTCTTTTTTGGACCAAATTAAAAGTTATATATATACACACACACCTTCTAGCCATCTCGCTGTTCTTATATACTCAACTTAGTGTTTACTATAAATATTTTCAAGATAAATCTATCTATTCTTTGAATATGCTTATCAATATGAACAGTAACTTAGTGTGTAAGTATTGTTGTATATGTAAGTAATTTTCTTAACAACTGATTTAAATCTTATACAGCTGTTTTGAACAAATTGAGGTTATATTTGAATTCAATATAATAAATTAGTTTGATCGTTTGTAGAATACATTTTTAGTTTATATTATAACCTATTATAAACATTTTAACTACTTACCTCAGTGTTATTTCCAACATTTCAACTGGAGGAATAATCATTCTAATATTTGTGTCTTCTTTTTGCAAACGATCCTTCAAACTGAATAAAAGTTCATCGAATGTTAGAAAAGACATTCTGAAATAATTAAAAAATGTATCGCCATATTCCCTCAAGTCTTGAAAATGGGTGTAAAACGTACCTTTACTTAGTCTGCAGCCAACAATTGGAGGAGTCCAATATTTATGATGCTTCCTACATTTTTTCTTTTCTTTAATATATTTGATTACGAAATAAGAATATACCGCACTCCGTGTGATCCATGGTGACTGTATGAAAAGGAGAGTCCTCAGATGAATGTCCGCGAAGATTTCGCTCGAACTTGCGGAATATTTGCGTAGAACGCGCGTCTTCCGCTCCGCTAAGTTTCCACCGAAATTCCTCCCGTGTGCACCGAGCCTTAGTGCAACTGACTCTTTAGGTTGGAAACGAGAACTTTGATCTCAAATAGCTACAGTCCAATGTTCACATGAAGAGCCTTTAAATAACAAAATTCAAACATATTTTTTGTGGCCAAAATTGATAACATGTTACTATTTTATTAATGCTATTTTAAAGCTAGGTATTCATAACATCTATCAAAATTGATAGCTGCATATAATATGACGTATGAATACATAAAAGTCGATCTAGTAGCTTTCTTAGCTGTGAGATAAGTCATTTATAATGAAAATTGAACTGACAAGTTGTCTGTGCACACCTTTGTTTTTCTTTTCTTCCCCAGGCAAATGCTGGTGAAATTTGTTATTCACCCTCCTGATCTCTTAGGTACCTAGTTTTTTTTTATCACCACGTCTTACTACTCGTTTGGGTAATACGCTTATGTACTAATTACGCTAGTTGTTTTAGGAATTTGGAAGGTTTTATTTAAAGATAGTGTGCACGCATTAGCGTGGAGGGAGAGTGGAAAACGATTTTGGAAAACCACCCTTGTTACACCTGACCAANCAAAATTGAAACCCCCCCCCCCCCCCTGTCATCAGCAGTCTAAGTTTACTGAGATAGTAGCGCCCTAGACCATGTGGCCACCAGAATGGGTTAGGTATCTAGTTAAATTGCTGATGATTGAGGCAAGTGGATGAAATAAACAGTTACTTTTGTTTTATTTGTAAATATGTTGTCCTTCAAGAATAAATTTAGTTTTTAATATTTATTATTGTTGACATCATGTAAATGCCAATATGACACTTTTACAAATAGATAAAAATTGTTTGTCTTTAAATGTATTTAAAATCATAATCCTGATCAAATACCTTCAGGAGAAGTCTTAGAGCCAATTTTCCGGCGTGGGACGGCTCAACCTTGAACCGATGACATGTTGACATGTGTGACAATGTGTTATAGAGCACACAAGTTGTCGTGGTGCCCCATCTACAAGGCTGCTTCCACAACATTCCTGTACAACTTCCTCATCCTTGGAGGGTACACGGAGCAGTTCCTGGCTACCTCCAACAAGCAGCTGAGCGACCTGGCTCGGAAAGTTTACCCTGAGCTGGAGTACTCGGAGGCTGAACAGGTAACGTGATGCGATATAAGTGGCCATCCATAAACCATGGAATGCTTTTTCGTTTATTTTTTTAACCCTCCTACCACCCCTTCCAACCTATGTTATGTAACTTTACACATCAATAGTGAACGTCAGTCACTTGGGTGGCCGCAAAGTCTAAGGTGTCACTCTTGTGTTTAGACTATACTCCCGATGGCAGGGATAGTGGGGTTTGAGTTTTGGCTGGGTATACTGATGACGGTTTTTCCTAGATCATTTTCCACTCTTCCACCATGCAAACGAGGGTACACTTCCTCTAAATTTAACCTTCCTTACCCCTAACACATTTTTGATTAGTATATATGCATATAACCTGAACAGGTTGCAAGACGTGGTGCTATAAAATAAAAAAGTGGATCTCATTTCATTATTAATAATGGTAAACTAAAAGTGTGTGCTTAACTTGAATTTTCGACATATTTACAAGTTATCTATAAGTATGTTTATTAACAGTGAAAGAATTAACAACAATATTAAAATGTAAATACAAGATCTGTTATGTAACACTGATGTACCCACCCTCCCCATGTAACACAATGAAGACATTAGCGCTACCCCTTCCTCACACTTATATTGATACCAGTTTTTTATTATGCTGATGATGCGGATAGTTACCCGTGCACTTGTTTCACACGGTTATGACGATTTGATTATATGTGTATATCTTACTGTAGGAACTGACGCGAAGAATCAGAGCTAGTGCTGTTATAGAATGAGATTTTCTCCGTCAAGATTATTATTTTTTCTGTGTTATTACTATGTTTCTGTTTAGCTTTATACGCACAGTCTGCTTATATATTACCTACCCCTTGCTTCTTGGACCCCTTGTCACCAGTGTTAAAACTAATATGAGAACTCCTGGCAACCTGATGTTGCGAAGGCTAGCTTCCTATTGGGTAAAGGTAGCCAGCACATCACCTGATTTTCAAATAGAATGAGGGTAGTTTTTTTAAAAAAAAACATAAGTTTTAAAACGTAATATATTGAAATTACTTTTGAAAATGCCTGATCCTCCATTGATGAAGTATTAAAAGGAAAATTTACATATAGTTCTTTAAAGAAAAATACACTTCTTCCATGATTTTTTTTTTAATATATGAGAGGGGTGCAAAACAGTAGTATTACACACTCAACAATGTTACGTGGTTTATGAACTAGCCCTAAATAGTTGAGCATGGATTTTGCATTCATTTGGGAATCACAACTTAACTTAAGCATAAAATGTCCAGAGGGTCATTAGATATAAAAGACTCAAGTAATTTTCAAATTAAAAACAATATTTTGACCAACTTTATTCATTTCATTATATAAATTTGAAATGAATACATTTTAATAATTTGAAAGACTAACAACCAGCAAGACACCCTATGTAACATTTCTTATAAAATAATATATATATATCTTGATTACAGGCATTTCATGACACGCTAAAACTGCTAGTTGTCCGTCACCCGTTTGAAAGGCTGCTGTCGGCATATAGAGATAAACTAGAGAATGTTCAAGTGGGTCACAACCACGGTACTTTGCACTACTACAGGAGGTATGGCCGCCGTATCGTTAAGAAGTACAGACAAGGTGGGAATTCCACCAAGACATGGACGATACTCTCGCAAGATCAGTATTATTGGCCACCCAACAAGACTAGGCCTGCTGGGGTTGAACCGACTTTCCAAGAGTTTGTTAGGTGAGTGATCCTTTGTGTGCAGCACATAACACTGTACACACACAATTGCGTAGTGTATAATAAAACATAATAGGATTTTTATATGTGGTAGGAGAAGAACAATTACTAAAGTCAAATTTAAATGTGTGTATATAATGTATAATTATATATGTATATAATTATTATGTGTGTGTGCGTGTGTATATACAGTGGAACCTCATTAATACAAACTAATTGGGGCTTGAAGCTGTCCAGATTAAAAATAATAACCTATAAAATAAGGATCCAACACCTTAGCTAAGTTAGTAGCATGTTTCCCTACTGATATAAGGATCCCGAGCTCGATTCCCGGCATCGTCGAAAAATGTGTCATGGGTGAAATGTGGGCTTACCCTTTCACAGTGATAAATTAATGGCTGAGGACTGTATATTGTTCCTGTCCTAATCTTAAGTTGGATTATATGGCATATGAAGCTACAGCGGCCTTGCAAACCAATAGAGGAAAAATAATATAGATTGAATAAAAAATTGACCCAGGCCACAGATTGGAAACAGTAATGACTGTAAATTAACTCTATAAAAATAAGGCAAAGTACAATTAAAAAAGCTTGTATAAAACTAAACCACATTTATTTTACATTTAAAGTAATACAAATGGAAAATAATCTGGCCTAGTGTGCCCTTGGTGCTTATGGTAGTTTACAGTTATGCTCCCACAACCCAGCTTTTTCTTCTGCATTTGTTAATATATTATTTTGGGCAAAGGCTGTCTTGATTTAGGGTCAACATTGGTAACATTTTACTATATTATTATTTTATGGGTATTGATAATATATATCAAAAGTGATGGCTGCAGATAACATGACTTGACTGATTTTGTAAAAGTAAATCTAGTAATTTCTTCTAGCTGTAAAAAGGCCTTATCTATGAAAATTTGACTTAGTTGGGAAAGTGTTGCGAATGATGGTACATTTTTTTAACTGTCGGCGATGAAATCTCATATTTCTCAAGCCCACCATTTCAAATAGTAGCTATTGGAATATAAGAAAAATAGTGTGCAACAATACAATTTTGACGGATTTAAATTTTTGTTTAGTTTGTAATATTGGATTATTTCTAATTTCTATAATTATGTGTAATGGATTTTTTTATCAATGCTTGTTTTATGCAATTTATTAATTTTGGATGTTAGTTAATTATTATTGCGTGTATATTTAGTTACTTAAAATTCAATTTAAACAAGAGGTTTATTAATTTTAGACAGCCCATTTCGCTTAATTAATTTAAGGTTAAAAGTTTCGCCCCAGACAAACACATTATTTATATTACACAAATACAAAAGCCAAGTCTAGATCTTTTGGCGAGAAGTGGTGGAAATGTAAACCTTATCTGATCGCTAGTGAAAGTATAAAATGTAAATAAAACAGTTTTGTTTAAATACTTAGCGTTTGTTGTGTTATGGGGCTTCCATAGTAAGTACTTTCAAAGATCACATCCATCTTTCTGAGAGAATTAAATACCATGAACAAATGTCAGTCACACTACATAAGAAATTATTTAAACCTGAATTTGTTTGGAAAGGTGAATATTAGGATGCAGATGGATGCATAATTTACAATTTTAGTCCAGAATTGTTGTATATTTGTACAGTTGCATAGAAAAGTATCGAATGATATAAAAACCTAAACTATTTGTAAAGTATGAGGAATGTTGTTTTAGAATTCTAGCCAAATTAATAATAATATTTAGCACCGCATCTTACTATCCGTTCGGGTTATACGCTTCCAGCCAAATTAATGTGGAGAAGATGGGGGGG
>CABFOW010000255.1:166069-246956 GCA_902141385.1 Timema californicum
GGGGGGGGGGAACCTCACACTAATAAATCAAATACAAGAAAAACAGTCACAATGAATTTGACTGAGATTCGAACTTTGGACTGTCATCAAAAGATATCAAGTCATACCTTAGACTGTGTGACCATCAGTACAAAATGATGATGATTATGATGATGATATATTTTCACACCACTAAAACATATGACACATGTTTAAAGTGTTGAGTTACTTTATATTTTGGAATAGAAAACTAATTTTAATTTTTGGTGACCTGGCGGTCTAGGGGTAAGGCGTCAGACTTCTATGCTGGCGGCCGGGGTTCAATCCTCGGTCCCGGCACAGATTTAATCACAATCACCCTACCATTACACATTAGCGTAAGTGCGTATAACCCGAACGGATAGTAATACGCGGTGCTAATAATAATAATTTTAATTTTAATTTTAGTTACCCGCTTAAGTGGTCGCACGGTCCAAGGAGTCACTATCACAAAAACTAAATCGGTGGTGTTGAGGAGATCAGGGTTTGAATCTCTCTGGTGTATTGATGGTGGTTTTTCCTTCATGAATGTGGATTACCCGGTTACACATCCTCTTAAATTAAACCTTCCTTACCCCTAGCATATCAGCGTAATTAGTACATATGTGTACCACCCAAATATTTATACGTGGTGGTTAACTAAGCTTGGTTAATAACTTATAACTATAAGATGTAGCTAATGAAAATCTGATGTAATTAATTTACAACATAAGTTATATATTTATTTATCAACTAATTTCTTAGATAATTTGCCACCTTCAAAATAAACTTGTTTCCAACAGGTATTTGATTGATATGGACATAGTTCTATATTCCGATGACCACTGGATCCCGTATTACCTTTACTGCACGCCGTGTCTTCTTAAATACGACATTATCGCCAAAGTGGAGAGTTTGCTTCGTGACCAAGTTTATGTCATACGCTCTGCAGGTTTACAAGAACAAGTTCGGCCAAGGTGGCGGCATAAAACAAAAGAAGAGAGTAATGAAATTGCTAAAAGATATTTCTCACAGTTAACAAAAGAACAAGTCCTTAAACTTTATGAGAAATATAAGGTAGACTTTGAACTGTTTGACTATAAAGCAGATTTATACTTGGAATACGCTCATTAAAAATTGATTTATTTGTATTTATTTTATTTGTTAATTCCAGGAAATCCTTTCTTACAATTCTTATTGTGCTGATAATTATGTTTAATTTTTTATCTGAAGTATTTAATGTGCACTTTCCGAACATTATATCATCACACAGCTTGTTAACTAACTTAAATCTAGAAAAAGACACCACAGCCAGCCACCTGGCTATTAATTCATCACTGATAATCGAAAAAATTGTCATGCTGGAAAACTAAATCAGGACCCTTAGCTCACTAAGTGTATTAAAAAAAAAGGAAAAATGCAAGATAAAAAAATAAATTCAATAAATCTCAAAGTACAGGAGAAATTGTCTGAACACATACCAGGGGGATTGAAGTCCAAAAAAGGGCATAAAAATCATCTCAAATATAATTTTCAGGCCATATCGTGAAACAACAATAACCCTGTTCAACTCTTCCAATGCTCACTTTTCTACTGAGAAAGTTTGATTTACCCAAAAAATATATTTTCCATGATTTTTTTTTTAACCAGGAGTATGAAACATGCAATTTCTGAACGGATTATGTCAGAACACAACTTAAAAATCTAACTTAATATTAGAAACAAAATACCTCAAAAAGCAAAAAAGGTTTTCCCTATGGGGAGTCGTGCACATTATAAGTTGCTCATGGGCTGAATTAGTTCTAAATTAGTAAATATGATAAAATGACCCTCTTCAAGAATCCCTTCCCCTTCTAACACACTGAAACATACCTGATTTAGCTTGCAAGAACTCCCTTAGGAGTAAGTAAGTCTTTCCAGGGTTAAGATTTATTACTCGTCCGATCACAAACTGTCACAATAAAAAATAGTTACTTGAGTCCTTTAAAAACACTAAATAAACAAAAAAACTATTATCTTCTGCGCGGCAGCACAGTTTAAATCCCAGCTGGGGAGACTTGACATCTTTTTACACTTATTGTTTTGAACGCTATTAACATAAAAGATAAATAATATAGTTTATATTAATAAGCCATATATTACTCGATCCACTAAATGAATTTATAAATGAAAATATAGAAACTAATAAATTAGTAAAGTTTGTTTCAAGTTTCTGTGGCAAATGAATATAAAATAGTGAAAAATGACTATGAAAAATATCATTAGAATAAAATATGTGTAACACATATCGGTGAGCATGAGGAATAAACGTGAAGCTAACTTGGTCCAGTTTCATGGTGAAGGGAAGGCTTGAGCTCGAATCTTGGCTGTGTGATTTCACTAAGTGGTTTCCCACTCTCCCTCTATGCAAATTCTGGTAGGTTTCCACTCAATTCTAGCGTCCTCATTCCTACCACAACAGTGCAATTAAATGTGGATAGTCAAAGTGAGTGGTAAAATGAAGCTAAAAAATAAAAAAAAATGTCAACATTTCCAGGCTATCTAGTGTTTTTTGGTTTCCTCTTTTATGAAGTTGTGTTGCACGTTTCACACTCCTCCCTGATGAGTTCCGATAGAATGAAACCTAGGTCAATGGATTGGGCGGTAACAATCGATGTTCTTCAAGAGTACCTCTTTGTCCAGTGACAGCAATGTAAAGTGTGAACCGTGTTCTTTACAGTGTAAAAAGCCATACTTTGTTTGTTCCTTTTATGTGTTTCTAACCACCTTTCCTGTACCTTTTTATAAATATAACCTAATACTAGAACAGTCACCCTGTCATAGATTTCTACCCCTCTGATACTCCCGCNCCACACACACACACACACACACACACACTCATTAGAGTTGAGAGGAGATTGGAGATGGGTAAACCATAGATTTAAACCCTCGAAATTCACAAAGGCAGTCCAGCTTAGTCTGTGGTTCTATACTTTATACTGCGTGACCACCAATGCAGGTAAAAGGAAACAACTTGAGGGTTGGGGGTGAGAAACTAACCAGAAGAGGATAAATTCTTCCCCTCGAGTAAAACCAGGTGGGGATTGAACACTAGCCTTCTGTGTCAAGTGTCTGCTCCGATGTCAGTATTGTCAGCTCAATAGTTGTTAAAAATGATGACAGGACAAGATTCCTAGCCAGCCCGGTGATAGAACATTGTCAACACTAAGTTAAGGGTCTAAGGTTTGATTCTTGTGTACATTTAAACTATATTTTAAGTTTATTAAATGCTAACAAAGCAATTGTTTTATCAAAGATTTTCTTTTAAAAAAAAGAAGTTTTTATACATGTATACTTTAATAAATAAATACTCATAGATGTTACAAATACATCACACAATAATGTCGCAGCAATTTGCAAGCTTTTACACAGCCATAACATGAAGACTTCACAAGTAAAATGTGTGTCACACAAACTTAGTTCCTTTGTTGTAATAACGATTTGGTTCAGCTTTAAAAAATACACACAAATTCTACATTGACAAGATATAAGAGACTAGTAATAAATTATAATAATCTATATAAGGGTTCACAAATTCATCTAGTCCGCGAGACATATCTGACCGGCCTGCTTGTCTACAATACTTTTATGGCACTATTACTTTACAGCTTGTCATGTACTGTACATACAAAAAACATAATAGTTTAATTTTAATATCTACATAATTTTGAATAACATAAAAACACAGAACAATTTCAAACTGCGCTATTTTTTTTATCACTTTAATGCTTGATTGTGGGAATTTTTATTTACATAGTTTAGTAAATACCGCTTCAAGTATTCCACTAACTCACATAAACATCTGGGAGAAATTAAGTTTTTTAAATATATTTAAATATATATTAATGATTTTATATACATAGCATTAAATATATTGTATAAACATCGCTAGGCATGAAAATTAAATGGCAGATTCTTCTTGTCTAATTTGCTGGTATTGGGGGAGGTCGGGGTTTGAATTCCAGCTGGATATTCAGGGGGTAGTTCTTCTTATATTGTTTCCCATATTCCCTAAATAAAATATGGTTACATTTTCTCTACACTATATCGTCCTCAATCCTAAACTAATAGCATGATTAAAATATGCATAGTTTGAATGGGTAGTAAGATGTGCTACAAAAACCAAAGTATAGAATATATTTGAGCAGACATGTTTTCATCAAATATATTTGGGTAGATGTGTTTTTATTGGCCGACAGTACACCCCGCGTTTGTGAATCTGTCCCTCGAACTAGTTTGAGTTTGAAACCACTCCTCTATATAGAAGCAATAATAAATTAATAAATATCAACACACAGGTTGCAAATCATTGTATCTACGGGAATATCCTTATGGAGGAGACAACATTTCAATTAATTTTAATTGGTTACAAAGACACCAGGACCCGAGGCCCGAGTTCGGTTCCCGTGTCTAGGTGTCATTTTTAAACTAATTTATATTAATCAAAAATCATATTTAAACATCACATAGACACACACTAAAACATTTTGGTAAATACAATTAGTTAATACAAGTTTCTTTGGTTTAATATTGCAAATTTCTATGCATTAATCTTAAAATAGATTATATATAATGGGTTATTTATTTAGTATTCACATAGGATTGAAACAACAAATACATTCTTAGGATATATTTCAAACCATTTCAAAATACCAATGGTAGACTCATATAAACGTTCACACCAAAATACATTAACGCATGATTGTTTGTGTCGGTGTGTGGAAATGTAAATTCTTTTAATTCAAGTATCAATTTAAATGAAACTTTTAGTTTACAAAAAGCATCTTTTAAATACTGATATTTGAATAAAAATAATATTCGAAGGAAAATAACTTTAATAGAGACAAAGCAGGTGGATATAAATATTAACATTAAATAAAAGTTTTGTGGAATCACAGTATGAAGTTTGGTATTTTTTTGACAGTTACTAAGGCTACGTTTATATGTTCATAGGTCGAGTCATATGTTCTACAACTATCACTTTTGACCAATTGTGTCAATGTTGATAAAACAATAAAAATATATTGTTATATTTGTCAATGGTGAAAGATGAAATAAATAATTGATCTATGTTCTAAACCTAACTTCATATCGTGATTCACCTTTAGTAAGCGTAACAAACTTTCGTCTCTTGAGTTTACCCAGGTCTAAAAAAAATTATGTTTAACTAGCTTACACTAAAGCTTTTATAAAATATATAAAAAAGTATGACTTGTTATTTAAATTTTAATCTTGATGTACTGCTCAAAATCCTTCAAAATGTATTTTTCCAAAAGTTTTAAAAATTAGGTTAAATTTTTCCAGACATTTAAATGTGATACAAACTTTAATACACATTTGTGCTGTTTGAAGTACTAAATTAACAACTTAGAGAACAGATTCATGTGCTTACATCACACATTTTTGCCAATTAATGGTACTTTCCCCTAGAATTGGTAGCCAATTAAAAGAAAAAATAATTGTACTAAATATTTAAAATTCATATTTATAATATAGTTTGTTAACAGACTTATTATAGTATTTTGTTCTATCGATTTAACTTCCAAAATATAATATTTTGAGGGGAAAGGATGTGTGGATAGTCTGCAAAGTTCTGTGTAAGTATGTAAGTTTTTGTAAAATTTAAAATAATATACAAAATTAGGGCACAGCCTTCTTAATCATAGTATTATAATCCAACTTTAAATATATAGTTATTAATAGTAATAATGTGCACAATTATACAGCAAAATGACTTATGAATAATATAACTTAAATACATTTCAACTAGCATCAATATTACTAGCTCATCGAGTGTTTAAGTAGATAAGAAAAGTTTTTAAGGTAATACAAATGGCATGTAGAATTGTACACCTATGATGAGAAACTATTAATTTTCTATGATAAAATATAAATTAGAAATCTACAGCCTGATTTTCATAGGAAGCCCGTTATTTGAAAACTGGAAACTCGTAGAGGGTGTCCAGCAAAACTAGATTTTAAAATTCCCTGAATTTTACAGGTGTTCCAAAGCCAATATGTTTTTCCAACCACAAACTAAAGAAACGAAATATACTATAAAACGTTATTTTATAAGATCTCAACTTAGTATAATAATATTTATTTTGAAATTGTGTCATTCCATGAAGGGGTTAAAGAATTTCAGCCTAGAGCAGTGGGCTATTGGGAAGTGCGATCCAAATGAGCAATTAAAAAATTACCTTACACCAGCACAGTTTAAAATTGTTAACACTATTTTTTTAAGTTCCCCCCCCCCCCTTCCAATAAAGTAATCGAATTATTGTACATATGTAGAAACACATTTCAACTTTGGCTAAAGATGTGCAGTAGAGGGGTGGATAGATGACATATATATCACATTTTGAAGGTGAGAGGTGAGATTAGTATAGGCAACAGACACAGCTGTGTTAAAAGAGATTGGCAGTGAGTAATATCTGTAAGAAAATAAAATGAATTATTGCCTAATGGCTTGCCAATGTATAATAAGACAGTAGAAACACTGAATAAAAGTGTAAAATAATTTATAGTGAAGCATTTCCTTGATTTCAGAGTTGCCTGTCATGTTGTCATGACAGTGGGAGAGGATAAGGGGAAATTACAACTATACTTAAATTCTTAGAACCCATAAAGATAAATAATTATTACCTAAGGAAGTATTTATTATTGGAATCTTTTGATAACTTTTTAAATCAACTTTGTAGTTAATAAATAGAATAAAGCTATTTATAGAATGATAAAATGTTAGAAACGTTCAATCAACGTCAGTTGTCGAAAGTGGACTTCCTATAAAAATCAAGTTTTATATAACTTTGTTTCATCTAGATAAAAAAAATATTGTAAAAACAAAAAGAAAACTAGTTCATGAAATATTCTTTTTTTTTTGTGCTCTATTATAAGGAACTATATTCTAGAAAGCACAAGAAAGTTTAACCTCTTAACATACTAATTATTTTACATATATTTGTCCCAAAATTTTTAATTTTTTTTATTAACGATATAGAATGTGTATACATGTCATAATACTTCGGGTAGAGTTAAAATTATACTTGAAATATAAAATATTATATTCATACTATATTAAAACCCCGAATATATTCGTTCATCATCTTCGAAGTAAATAAAAGGGGAAAAAAATCAAATTTACATGACACTGGTTATTGATATTTCTGCAATAAAAAATATTTTTTTTCCTAAACATTCAAGCCTTTTTTAAATGGTAATCATTTTTCAAATGTTTGTCACAGTGTGAAATTCTTTAAAGCAAGGAACTGATTCAATGAATTCAATATCCACTTCGTCTTCAATTTCCATTTTTTTATTTCAAAGAAAATAATCAAAACTATGGTACTGTAAGCACATCAAGCCGTTATTCTACTTTATAGCTAAAGAAATAATTATTCAGGCAAAAGAGCAATCCCTTCACTGCTCCTTGGCGGGACACGTGTGGTCTAATTTCAACTGTGAGGTCTAAGCTGCTACTTAGCACTTTAAATGCAAACCAAATGAGTATCATAACTGCTCTCTAGCAGCTGACAAAGTAATTAAAAGTGATAAACAAAAAGATTCATGAAAAAGAATTATTTTCTGGTTGCTAGAGATCTGGCCGAATATATTTGAGTTTTTAATATATCGCCAAAATTAAATTCCCGAATATATTCGGGTTTTTCAGTTAAGAGACTGTAATAAAACATTCACTTGATGATTAACAAAATTTGTTGAGTTCTCATTTCTATTAGTTCTAATTTGTGGTGTGCAAAGCTTCAAAAACCTTGACTTTGCTTAGAATGATTATAAACCCCTAAACCAAACTTTGGCTTTAGTATTATAATAATGCAAAATTTTGCAATAGTAATAATAATAATAATAATAAAAGCAATTTTTTTTTAATTGTTGCCATTCTGTGCTGTTATTTACATTACATGTTGTAAATGGAGGAGTACAAGGGAAAGGTCACATTAAATACATTTTCCGAGACAGTTTTTATAAAACAAACCCGTAAAAACTCCAGCAAATATATATATTTTTTAAATCTATTTAAATTTTCTCTAATAAGGGGGNGAGGCAGTTCAAACTCAATTCAAGTTTTAAATTGGACTTTCCCGCTTTTTCCTCTGTAGCTTTTAATTATATTTGTTGTTTAAAAGTTAGATAGCTACACATACTATTATTTCTCAACCTAAGTTAATGACAAAAATATTCAAACTTTGATTTGGATTTGATTTGAAACAAAATAGTAGACCTTGCACACCTCTAGTTCTACACATCATTATATATCTGAGATCAATATCTAAGCATGAGCCGTCCATAGAATATTACTTCGCTAAGCGATGAGTTTATTCCAAAACAACTTTCATGGCACATGTTTTATGTCATATTGTGCTTCAGCACCCATAATGGCTCAAGATATAGGAGCCCTGATCCAATTTAACATTTATCTTATTATTGGGTTGCTTATCCATAATTAAGCTAACTTAATAATTTAAATGTGTTGTTATAAATGGAAGATAAATATATATGTAACAAAGTGTACCTCAAAAAGTGAAGGAGTTTTCCTTAAAGAGCTATATTACATATAATAACAATTTAAATAAAATGACCAAAATTGGCTTAGAACTAGTGAATAAATTACTACCACAAAACACAAGATGGATGAATTATGATGACAAAATCTGTTTTTGGTCATTTTTTCTTCTTTAATAAAATTACCCCATAGTCATTTTTTTTTGTTAATTTACCAAGCAAATCATTTGGCCAGTTTTTATTATCTATTAATAAGATAGCTGTAATATGTCATGATTATTATATAAATAACCATTTTGAGTTATTTTTTAGGGTTTCGGTTGTTGGGGCGTGGGGGAGTGTAGAATTAAAATCTAAAATATAAGTTATTGAGATTTTGTATATTTAATTTAACTTTAACACAATTTTTTTTTTTTTGAGCGCCGATTCAACTATTTAAACTAATGAACTACATTAATTATAGGCTAGCAGTTTGCAAACACCAGTTTTTTTACTCAAATCAATGGTGACCTGGCGGTCTAGGGGTAAGGTGTCAGACTTCTGTGCTGGCGGCCGGGGTTCAATCCTCGGTCCCGGCACAGATTTATCTGATTACCAAACCCTTCCTTCACCTCTGACAGTAGATATTAAAACTTAATTATGCAAATAAAAAAACAAGTTTGTGTTAAAAATATATTTAAAAATTGTTGTTTTTTATTAAATATGATGCAGATATTTTAAAATTGAAATAATATTATTTTTAAATATATTGTGACTGGAACCGGAAAATTAACGTTTCATTCATATTTTTCTAAGGACAGTTTTAAAAAACATTTTTGAATATGGGTTTGGATGTGAAGATTTATTTTAATAGGTAAACAGCCCTAATAAATCACTGTCCATGTGAGAGTGTAACTATTCACTTTGTGCCAACCCCATACCAGAAAGAACCCTTAAACATGAATGAATTTTTGGTAATACATAGTAGACAATGGCATTAAAGGTGTACTTGATACAGTCTTGTATTAAGTTGAGTTCCAACTGGCACTTCAGAGATATGCCTTTCTCTCTTCTTTATCTAAACCTCATACTCTCCTCCATTCAGCATCAGCTTAATCAGTTGCTGACCTTGACATTACAATTTATCAAGCTGTACAATCCCCTCTTTGTTGGGTTCTTCCACTAGCTCCTCTCTCTACCCTTTCCCCCTCCCCTTACCGATACCCCTCATTATACAAACCACATTCAAACAAGCATAAAGAAGAGTAAATAGTAAGTCACTAGACACAATACAAGGCAAGAAGCTTGAAATTTCGAACCTGAGCTTGAGTATTTAGGCTTGAAACTTGAAATACAAGAGATAGAGCTAACTATAACATTTAAAAATTATATCTACTTATATTTGAAATACAAATCCTATAATGAATAGTTGTGCAGCCAGAAAATGGAAGGGGGCCCATCAATGGGATTGAGAAACCCTAAGAAATTGTAATGAATTTTCATCATAATCATCAACTGTTTCCAGCCTATGGCTGGGTCAGTTGTAAAATGCCTCCATCTTCCTCCATGCTTCCTGACATTGGCTGAAGTCCAATTTATTTTTTTGGTTGGGAGTAGTTTTGTAAAACTTTAATATCAAGAGGCTAGAGATGCATTTTTGGTTCGAGATTGTTGGAACAATGGTAGGCTATAATTTTGTGTGCCGAGCTAATGGTCATTAGCTCATTTTAGCTCGCACTGTTATGTGTTTCTGCCTCACTTCATGTAAACAACAACTCTCGTGTGTTATGGTGGAGTTTGGACTTCCCATGGCCTTGATGAGGCAGTGTTTGCTTTCAGGTGTCATTTCAAATGAGCTATATTTAACTTAAATTGAGTGGTAAAACACAACAACAAAATTGTATTGAATCGGTTCACCCCTCTTAAATGTCTGCCCTTCCCGCATGCGGCTATACCCCTTCGAGCGCTCTAACTCTGAGACTTGATTGGTCGAACACAACTTTATAATCCCTTCCTATTTTTGGTCTGAGTCTGAGAGTAAATGTTGAATATGCTGTACTAACTAAAATGAGAATAGAATGATTCATAGTTACATACTAGACAGCCATATATCTGGTTACTTTCAGCGTGTAATCGAGTAATAGCAAAGAGTGCCGAGCCAAGGCGCTATGGCGTCAGATGGGCCCGCAACATGGGTTCGCTGCAGCTAGCACCCCATCCCTCCATGTATATCCTCGTCAATATTCTACGGAGCCGGTGTACTTCAAGTGGACATACAACCCATTTATTAATATTAGAAGACTGGAGTCACCGCAGGGATTATTGTTTCGTTGCAGTTAGCTAATGTGCCAAGTATAATTGTTTTTGATAACCATGTACTATAGACTGCGTCTTGATGTGTTTGAATGGACGCTTAACGTTTCAGTCACATATGAATAATGTATTTATAACATGGTAGGATTTGATCAGGCTTATGACCAGGTGTTGCTATTCACAAATTGTGGAGCATTAGTTCCTTTAGAACCGATCGTGTGTAATATATTTATATAAATTGTGGGTTGAGTCACATGGTTTGGCCTCCAGCTATATCATAGGTCAGCTGTGGCAGATTTGTTTGGACTACTAATTCTATTAAATGAACACATTGTTTGCTAATATTATGTGTCACTATATACGGCTTAGCCATTGTTTTGAAGAGCGCTTAACGAAATGATGTTCTAGTAAACTAAGCTTGGTCGTTCGAAGGTAATTGTTTTCTGAGGAGGCTATCTCCTGTCTATTTTTGCTGGGGGGATGTCAACTCCAGCTAATTGGGTGTTATTCTCAGTTTTTTAATGACTTAATTAGGTCTTTCAGCCCTCTTTATGGCCTCTAATACTTTAGGTTATTGTGTTCACCACTTGACGCTCTTGGCGTGCCATGCCCACACTTGGGCTCTATACTTCATTTATTTGTTTATTTTATACCCTTTAGATGGGTTCCTTAATCTCCGTGCTCTCTGTGGCTAAGCATCCTATGCACACCTTTATTATATCATTTGATAGTGAGCGCTGTCAAGGCGAATCATGATTGTGACAGCTATGTCCTAATTGGGGCTTATTAATCCCTAACTTAGGGGAGTTGGTATGCACCCCTTTTGTGGGCTTGACGTTAACGCCGTAGGTTAACCAAACTAAGGGGTTAAAATCATCTGGGATATAGTTCTCTAGTTCCTGAGCTTTTTATATATCTATGGAACCAGGAGCTGTATGAGTTAATGACCGTACCTATGAGCACAATCTTAATACTTCCCAGAGTCTTTAATTTCAATTTTTCTGTTAGTGTACTTTGTACTAAATTGGTAGCGCCTTTGTTGATCAGACACTACCAATGTTGTCAGCGAGTTACTTCGATTTAGTTGTTACATACTTGAATTACCTGACGCTGATAACTAAGTACAGTTAGGAGGTGGAAGCAATCATTATCTCATAAAGCTCTATCAAAAGGTGACATTTCAACTAGCCATCTTGTAACTAGCCTGTTATATAACTCTATACAAGGCATCAACTGGATTTCATTCATTACCTGAAATGTTTAAATGCTAAGACTGACGAAACCTAATGCACTTTCTTTATGTGAACTTTAATTTTAATGTCTGTATCTATTTAATAAACTATTGTAAACCTTGTATTTTATTCTTTGTATTTATGCAACCTGCCTTACACATTAATTCAGGTGCATTTGGATTTCATAAATAAACTAATTTTCTCGCTTTTATCGTTTGGTTTGGTAAAAGATGCACAACTATGCAAAGATTTACCAAAACTTCAATGTGAATATTTTTGTTGTGTAACTTCAATACATATGGAGGATGCCTAATAGTTGAAATATCAAAATCACCATCATTTTGTAATTTAGATATTTTTTTTAAATAATATTAACTTGATTTAACATATCACTATTGTTAAAATAAAATATGTTCATTTAATAAATAGTAAAAAAATTTAACCACACACTAGTTACTAACGTATTAAGATGTATATGAGATAATAATAAATGTCCTTTAAAATATAATAACACATTAACGATTCTTTGCAAATTGCAAATGTCATGAAAGTTTTTTAAAAACTTAGGGGTTTGCGAGTACTCAAAAATTTGAGTTCTAGTCGAGTTTTAGTAGCTGCTCAAGCTCTACTTAAATATTTTTATAAAATTCAAAAAATTTGAATAGGCATATTTGAAATTTTCAATTTTTTCTCTAAAATTCAGAATTTAATTAATTTTACTAAATTTAAAGATATTATTTCATAGCAAATGGAGTCCCTCAATATTTCCTTTTTAAAAATTGTATATTTTAAGGATCTATGTTTGTACTTATGATTTATGTGATTTGAACTCGACTCGAAGTGAAAAATTCCTACTTTTACACCCTTAAAAAAAAGCAAAAATTCATACATTTTCAGGGCCATTCTTGCTCAAGAATGGTTTCATTTCAGAAGGTGTAGTACCCTTAATTTTATTAACAACAGGATTTTGTGAGTATAAAATAACAGCATAAGATACAATAGAAATGGCTATCACAGTGTTTGCATAGATAGGAATACCAAAAAGCAGCCAGCACAAAACTGCGGTAAACATCAATTCTAACGCACTTGCAAAGGTTTTTAGTATAGAATTTAGATTTTTGAGGAAGAAACTTGTGATTATCCCTATGGCTGCGTTATTGAACATAATAATGATGACTTTGAAAGCGAATACGGAGGATAGAGCCTCCGGAGTGAAGGCATCGTAAAGATCACCTTTGATCAATAAAATACCTGCATTACAAACTATCGAGTTGATGTACATGAACATATTCTGTATATAGATATTTACATTGGCGCCTTCACCTTTCAAAAGGTACTCGTTAAAAACACCAGCGCAACATGAGCAGATCGTCTAAAACAAGAATAAACAATTATAATGGTGAGTATGGTCATAAGATTAAGATTAATACAGATATCAATTGTTTGATTTTAGTTGGTATTTTAAAGGTGCAAATGATTCAGAATTTAAAGAATGGAGCCCAGCTTACCTTTGTGGGGGTTCATTGCTATTGAAAATTTAATTGAGCCCACAATATTTACACAAACACACATTATTTGTCAAGCGCTGTCGCTGTCGCTGTCACTGCCACATATCAGGTAGAGGATAAATACGGGGAGCGATGACAGATGAATGACACTTGGGGACGGGTGTGTCAAACTTGTTTAACCAAAATTCAACATTGAAATTTTAAAATACTGAGAGGGCCGCATTTCGTAAAATCCCATATTGTCTTTATCTTTAATTCAAGATAACTCAATTTTAATGTATTCTTATTTATTAATATCACAAAAAAAAAGTGTATATAAAATCTTAAGTAGCCATCCTTAAATTACATAAGGCTTTTTTTTAATGAGTGTTGACCCTCCACACCATGGAAGGTAAGAGTTTCTGTCACTCTCTTCCTTTCACCTCCCGCTCCCCTTACTCTATTTAACATAATTTTTTTATGATTTGATGAATTAAGTTATTTTAATCATTTGGTTATTTTTAGACAAAAGGATGGGAAATGGAGTGAGAGAAATTTCAGATACTTATAATGGAGGCAAGTAAATTAAATATTAAGTAAAATTTTATAATTAGTATATTTATTTTCTGACAAAAAAAGTTTAGACTGTCTCACATTGATTAAAAAAATGTTTAAACATAAGATGGATTTTGACCCTCCCCCTTTCCCCTTTTAAGAAAACATAAGAAACTAATGAATGATCCTCTACCCCCTAAAATCCTTATGTTATTTAAGGATGGCTCCTAAGACTTACTCTTTATTTTTCCCCAAAAATTTGAACTTTTTTTTTCAGCAATGATATTAGTCTTAGAATTTAAATCTTGTGTTGAAATAACTTTGAATTACCAACCTGTTACAATTTAACCAAGCAATGGCAAAGTTAACTGGCTCACTGACATTTAGGAGCTCGGCCAAAGGTGCACTGGGAGTAGAATTTCTCACATTGTGGCTTTCTGTTATCTCTGAGTGTTAATTATGGTACAATTTCTATTATTTTCCCTAGTTTGTTAATTGATAGTAGTGACCGACATTTCATATCACAGGGTTAAAACAAGTAAACAAATCGAAAGGGTAAAACTGACCTGGACTAGAATAAGCAAGGCGTTCACACTGAGACGGAATTCCCATGGTGAATTGCTGTGGGCTGTGGTCGACACAGAGCTGGAGCTGTACAGACTAGAGATGTCAATCTGTTTCACCATGCAGCCCACCGTAAGCAAGATTAGAGAGAGCCACTGCTTTCCGCTCAATTTCTTCTGGAAAAGGACCTGGACAGAAATAATACAGACAATGTTTACAAGTTTTGTCCGATTAGGACATCTACTGGTACTTTTCAACCGAGAAGATGTTGATGTGAGATACTCCAACTGCTAAACAAAAGAAAACAAAATAGAAAGGTTGGATTTTTAAGAAAATGCGCCAGTATTTTCCTATAGAAAGAAAGGTCAAATATTAAGTAGAACCCCACATTAGTGGGCATACTAATTTAGTATCAACCTCAACTAATCTGGTTTTCTTATGGCAGGGAGGTCATGGTCCTGTCCATGTGTCGAGATGGTAACATTTCCTAAATGATTTTAACTTTTAAGCTCTCCCTCCACACAAATGCTGATATATTTCCTCTAAGGTCTACCTTCCTCTCTTATCTTTACCCCATTAGTGTAAATATTTGTTAATATCCTGAAAGGGTAGTAAGATGCAATTAAAAAAAGATTATCTCTAGCGCAATCGAGCCAGACCTTAGACTTTCACGTCAGAGCCAAGTAATATGAATAAATGACAATCTCTGTCAGTGTCCCATTTTGAAGTCTTATTAAACTGTGTGTATCATATAAATATTAAAATAGATCTTACCAGTGATTAAAAAAGCTTTAAGGAAATAAAAGTGGTATAATTGTGTCCTATCATGGGTTCCACTAATGACTTTTTTAATTATTTTTTTTATAAAACCTTAAAAAGCCTTTGTAGCATATCTGGTTAATTGGTTAGCTTAAGACTCAACCAAACATCGAATAAATTATTACTTTTTTTTAACAACGCATCTTATTACCCATTCAGGTTATACGCCTTCTACATATTCAAACAGATAAAATTGAAGGGTTGAGAAAGAGCTTCAAGACATATTGAACATTAGTTCTACATCAAGCTTTATTACAATTTATTTGTTACTTTTTAAAGGGTTAGAGTTATTACTGCGTTCTGATTGATAAACGCTGTAGTAATGTCAAGTATTAGCATGTGAGTTTCCTTAAAGAATTTCACAAGAGTAAAAAAACATTCATTTCCAAGATATGTCACAATACAGTGACAAATATATTAGGTTGAATTTGGTTTTAAATTTAATAATGATAATTGGAATTAGGAATATGATTAAAATATGATAATCAGGGTGGGTAAAATCCACTAATTATAAATTAGAGTCTCTAATCAAAATCTTAACTTTACTTACAAATCCCAAATCTTGAACTTGAATCAAAATCTTGTAAAAAATTATAAACATGAGAAGAAATATATAATAGAATCATATAAAATAGTAACAAAATGTTTTAAAAATGTGTTGATCTGCATTTGTTATTATATATAATTTGTTTACATCTTGCAGGTTTTATGCCTAACATGCATTTGTTCTAAAATATATTCATTCAGTTAAGTGTTAAATTAATGTTCTAGGGTCTGGTTAAGTTTGTCCTATAAGTATGTTGGGGATGAACCACCAATAAGCTATTTATCCATAGCTACTTCCAATTCAAACGTTGTTTTTTTTGAAACCTCAAATATTTAATATTTTCTCAGATCCTAAAATCTTGAATATCCTCAAAGCTTTGAAAGATTCGAGGAGCCCATCCCTATATAGTAGCGGAGACTTTCTAATCATAAAATTATATGAGTAGGGCTACACAATTTACAAACTGACTTAACCTAAGACAACCACCTAATAGGTATACCAAACAAGCCATCAAGCCCATAAATTATTTGAGGCAGCTAACCACGAGGACCACTGGCCCACTCTAAGCCTACGGGGACAGATGTCAATTGACCCGCACATCTTGGATAAGCACTCACCTGGAAAACTATCCCAGTGACGACAACACGAAACTGTAGTAGCAAATAATAGGTTGTTGGGTCAAACGCAGACAAGTTTACAAAGGCCAGGTTATTGTACAGACAGTATAAAAATGCAGGCACGAAGTACAACAACAAAACTGCAAACAAGACCAAATCGTAAGTAATCAAACAAACAAACCAGATTAAATCTCTAAGTTTTTAAAAATATTTAGCTAATAAACATATAGAATTATTTTGAGGAAAACTTCAATGAAAATACAAATGTCCAAGCTTGTTGTTCTGTTTTTACTTCCAGGTGTGTTCTACTTTTAAAGCCACTGTTCATTCTGCTATCACTAATTAATTATTATTATTATTAGCACCGCGTCTTAATACCCATTCGGGTTGTACGCACTTACGCTAATGTGTAATGGTAGGGTGATTGTGAGGTGAAATGGAGGACCTACAGTTTAACTTGGAATCCGAACCACGATGGAGGCCTGGCATTCCCCACATTCACAAGATGTCTTGTCAGAGGTGAAGGAAGGGTTTGGTAATCTGATAAATCTGTGCCAGGACAGAGGGTTGAACCCCGGCCGCCAACACAGAATTCTGACACCTTACCCCTAGACCGCCAGGTCACCTATCACTAATTAATGTCACGAAACAATTATTGGTCATCCCACTTTCAAGAGATAAACAAAATATTATGAAAACTGAAATTCATTTAAGATTAAGATAGTTGAATTAATTTTTTAACAATTCTAACCCCTTCGGTGGACGAATGGTATAAGGAAGGGGCTCCCAAAGCTGTTTTAAACTGAAGAAGCCCTTGCACCATTAAAAATGCATGCACAAGTTCTCATAGCTTGTTCACACTAATATTATGAACATTCAATAACAACATTTACATTTTACATATAGAAAAGTATAAGACAAACATAAAACATTAAATGTAGTGAATGGGCCTTCGGCAAATGTCCTTTATTCAAAAAAAAACACTGGCAATCCTAATTACTGATGCTATATTTTAGTGAGAAAAACAAATAAAGAATATTCTAAAATTACCTCACACAGTCGGCAATAGCTATGGCGGATCCAAAGAGCTTCACAAAAAAATAGTTTGAAAAACACTGGTCTAAGGTGTCAATCTCATATTAACATGGCCTGCTGATAACGGGGAAAATAAGGTTCGTGATCCTGGTTGGTTTTAATGAGGATGGTTTTTCCTAAATTGTTTCCCACTCACATTCCATGCAAATGCAGGTAGATTACTTTCAAAATAACTCCTTCATCCTCACTACTCCATTAGAGTAAATATTATAAATATATATCCTTAACACGTGGTAAGATGCAGTGATTAAAACTGATCAATGGAATAAATCATACTTTAATTTTTATTTAATCAAAGCATTAAACGTGTACTTTCTGAACTGATTGATTATATTAGCACACAGCTTATAAACCAACTTAAATCTAGGACACACACAACATCCAGCCCCCAGCTGTTAAGTCATCACTGTGAAAGAGGAAACTCACATTTCACCAATGATAGATTGTTTGCCCGTACAGAGAATCCAACCTGGGAGCTAAGTAGATAGACATACTACCCTGAGCTAAAGTGTCAAACAGATAAATCATATTGTAAATGCCTAAAACAATTTAAATGATGACAGACTTGATTAAAAGTATATCACAACTGTCTTTGCACACAAATTTACCATATTTTTGGCCAAATGATGATCTTAGTTTTTATGTATGAAAAAGGATTAATCACAATGCATAAAAAAATTACTGAGTTTCGATTCCAGCTAATTCAGCAAACCGTTCACAGTCTTGTGATGGTATAACACGATGATGGTTGAAGCGCTGTGAATGTACCACTAAAACCAAAATATTTTGTTTAGTCATGTAAACTGACACCACTTAGAAGTAATTTATTCAAAATGAGTAAATTATGTAGAATCAAAATAAAGCACAGCAACACTGGCTAAAATGGTAGCCTATGGTACTTTCTGAACCAAGGTGCCAGTTGGTGTGTATTGTAAAGCTATATTAATAGGTTTCCTGCTTTGATAAACCCTAGATTTAAGCAGTTAATTTGTTCCTAAGTTTCCACGCAAGCTGAATGGTGCTTAATTAAGATGTGTTTTTGACCTATTTTGTTTCATAGGTTAGAACTTAGCAGTTTATGCTTATGAAAAGAAAACTTTGATACATTAAAAACTTTAATCAAACAAAACAAACAAAATGGATATGGCACTATTTGCTGTTCTTGAATTTACTAAAAATACCATCTACTATAATTAAAGTGGCGCTTGATAAATGATGTTTCTAGTCATAAGAGAAATAGTGCAAAAGTGTAGCTCTAATCCATGTTGCAACAGAGGACTATAGGAATTTATCTAGGATTCGATTTCAGGGAGGACGAACAAGAAAACTCAGTCATAACACAAGAAAACAGTCAGTTGCAGCCTATACACAATGCCATGGATGAATGTTTTCATATGAGCGCTCATGTTTCGTGAACATATATTCAAACATAGTATTATGGTAACTTACCACCTAATAAAAGAATATCTTTATTTTTCCATGTACTATTTAGATAAAAATTAATTTTAGTTTAGATTACATTCATTTAATACTAATGACATTTCAGGAGAGGGGGCTGACCCCATGGAGCCCTCCCTTGACTACAGTAGCCCCATAGCTTCTTTGGTGTTGACTGACAGCTCACAGCTGACAGCTAAAAGCTTTGAAAAGTTACCAGACCAAATTATGTAACCCTACGCCGAACCATATGATCTGCAAAAACATGTGTTTAGCAGCTGTCACTTCTGACAGTCAAAATGTATGTATATACCTAAATGTTGACTGTCAGAAGTCAGCTGTGAGCTGTCAGCCAGCACCAAAGAAGTCATGGAGCTACTGTAGATATCTACATGACTTGTGTATGGATAATATTACAAATATGAAATTAATTCAGAGATGAAACTATCAGAACTATGGGAAACATGAATAATCAACCAAAATACATACACTATTAGTCACAAACATTGCATTATGAAAATATTTTTTACAAGTTTATCAATTCTGCGCAATGGGAATTTCTGTCACCAATGTGGGCCTGGTAGATCTAGCGAGTGTACTAAGATTTAGATATGTCCTACCACAAAACTTACTGTAGCATTTTCAAAGGAATCAACTAGAATAATAAGCTTAGTAATGGTGCAAACTAACCTTTCGAATGTTTTCCTAAGTCATGAACTAAAGTTGATAAAGAATTGCTGAAACAACAATAAAAAAATAGTGAGTTTCCACAGTAAATGCTATCACTATTAGCAATATGATTTGTTCACTCAATGTAAGTGACTTGGGATTAAATACTTACAAACGATTACCTATATGTATTAAAAAAGAATTAAAATTAATTCATCAAATGAAGCGAGTTTTTATAACTGTATGTAAAGTTAGTTCTTTTACACCCTATCCCTATCTTGAGCTAGTTCTATACATTCTGGATCATCACACATATCTCTATCTTGAGCTGGTTCTATCCAGTCTACCTCATTACACCCTATCCCTATTTTGAGCTAGTTCCATTCAGTCCACCTCATTACACCCTATCCCTATCTTGAGATAGTTCTACCCAGTACACCTCATTGCATCGTATCTCTATCTTGAGCTAGTTCTATACATTCCACCTCATTACACCCTATCCCTATCTTGAGCTAATTCTACCCAGTACACCTCATTGCATCGTATTTCTATCTTGAGCTAGTTCTCCCCAGTCCACTTCATTGCATCATATCCCTATCTTGAGCTAGTTCTACCCAGTACACCTCATTGCATCGTATTTCTATCTTGAGCTAGTTCTCCTCAGTCCACTTCATTGCATCATATCCCTATCTTGAGCTAGTTCTACCCAGTACACCTCATTGCATCGTATTTCTATCTTGAGATAGTTCTACCCAGTCCACCTCATTACATCATATCCCTATCTTGAGCTAGTTATATACATTCCACTTCATTACACCCTATTCCTATCTTGAGCTAATTCTACCCAGTCCACCTCATTGCATCGTATTTCTATCTTGAGCTGGTTCTACCCAGTCCACCTCATTGCATCGTATTTCTATCTTGAGCTAGTTCTATCCAGTCTACCTCATTACACCCTATCTCTTTCAGGTATATTCTAATGTTAGCCTCCCATCTACATCTAGGTCTTCCCAATGGATTTGCCAATCAATTTCCTGAACACGGTTCTAGATTCTACCATTCGTGTTGCATGTCCTTATCCACCGTAATCTATGTGACATTATTATCCTAACAATGTCTTGAGATGAATAGAGGGTATATAACTCATCGTTAATAAACCTCTTCGACTCCCAAATAGCCTCATCCCTCTTTGGACCAACTGTATTCCTAAGCATCTTGTTTTCGAACACCCTAAATTTGTTTTTGTATGCAAGGTAAGAGATGACGTTTCACACCCATAGAGAAAATCCAGAGAAGTTATTGTGTTGTATATTCTGAGTTTGACATTCCTTAAAAGCAGACGAGAGAACAACTTACTGAATGAGTAATAGCATGTATTTCCCAGCTGTATTCTATTTCAATCAATAAGTATGCAACAGTATTTAAATCAGAAATAAAACAACAAGACTTCTAATTTAAAATACAGTTCATATGATTTAAGTGATTCTCTTACTCCTTATAATACAAGGCTGTAGAAACAATGAGCTTCAGGATTTCCGTGAACAGCACAACTGTGACCGTGTTGTAGTTGTATAAACTGTCGGAGCCTTGTGATGCTGTTACAATTAGACCTGTGAAAATAGAGCTACATCAGTTTATGGAGTCTACAAAGGAAAAAGGTATGTGACAGTACAAAATAAATCAAAGAGAAAGTCGCAGTTTGAATTAACTATCTTATCTGTCAAACATTTGATTTAAAAATAAGCTTAATTACTCAAATAAAATAGTCTCTTCTGCCCAAAAATACTATTTATTCTCAATTGTTTTATTCTATTGTTGAGTCAAAAGAGCTTTTGCTTAGCAAAATATTTATAACGTATTTTACTACTTTTCGTTAAATTTACTGAGTGAGTCTTTTATTTTAATCATCTCCTTCAATGTGTTCCTATCTATGTGCACTATCATTCTTTACAAATCCCCTCTCCCCCTCCTTACATTTTTGTATAATTTTCCCCGAAGCCAGAATCAAAACTGAGGGAAAAAACATCTGTACGTACGCATCATAGCAAACGGTGGTACCACCACAGCAGTAAGAATACTTCTTACCCTCCCCTATTTTCTTTTATACGGCATTTTTTATAGACTTTCAGTTTGCCACAGAAACTCTAAAAAGTTAAATGTATTTTAAGAGGTTTTTTCCCTCTCATATAGGACATGTTTTTGGGCAATACCTTTTTAGTTTGCCACATAAACTGTAAAAAATTAAGTAGTTTTCCTTGGTTATTCTTTGTTTTGGTTTTATAGGTAAAGTTAGTAAAATTAGTTAACAAAATTTAAAAAAATCTGTTGACACAAAAACAGTCAAACAACTAAATTATATTTTTAAGATTATTTTTGTTTTGTTTCATGCACCTTTTATTCTCTTATTTAATTTTGCAAGGTGATTAAAAAGATTGATTTAAATTTTATCGGTAATTTTTTTGTTTTAAAGGGTTTGTGTTTGTTTTAAAGGGCAAATTTTTAGGTTTTTTTGGTCAGCTATGCATTTTTTATAAAGTATTTTCTAGTAATTCTTAGGGCATAAAAATCCTAGTCCTAATTAACTTATTATAATATTTTATACTTTTGTTTTACTATCTATGTAAGACCAAAATTTGTAATGTGGACTTACAAATTTATTTAAATATAGGGGAGACTGGGGAGGTGTGACCCAAATTTTGCTTTTTATTTTATTTTATTTTTTATATTAACAGTAAAAAGTTGTTGATGGTCTTAATTCGTTCTTTAGACTTTCAGGCATGTTTTCAAACCATAGTTTGACATATGTGACTAGTTTATTAATGTGTACTGAACAATATTTATAGTACTGAAAACAGGGTCAAACCTCCCTATGTGAGGGAGGTTTGACCCATGGTGTGGGAGGTTTGACCAGCTTATATTAAATACAATGAAAGCAAGATACAATGTGGACAGAGATGACAGTTCAACAGTAAAGTATTTTTATAAACAGAAAACACATTCATTATAATAATATTACAGTATAGACACAATAACATGGCATTAATAAGCTACCATATGTACAAAACAAAGTAAACAAACTATTATTGTTCTTATAGGCCTAAATTAATAAATATGAAAACAACTTTAGGCTTAGAAAGCTTATAAATAATATATCAATCATTGGGCTTAGGCCTTAAATTTAATATAAAAAAAACTCAAAAATAATATGCGAAACTTCTGCATGGTCAATTAGCGCACAGGTTGGTATCTTGAAAAGTCAAAGTCAAAATTCACTTTCAGCGCAACTCTTTCTGTTCCGCCACTAGAGACTGGAGGGGGTAATTTTATTAAATCTTCTCTCAAAACATTTGAGGTATCTTCTTTTTCAGGATAAACAAATGAATACAGTCCTATACCTGGCTCAGATCGACGCAAAAATGTGACATAATAGTCATCGTTGCTCTCTTTTTTAACCACCCTTGAAACAAAGTAGCAAAAGCTACTTTTGGTTTTAAACTTCACCAAAGCAAAGTCTCCTTGATCAATGGTGTGAAGCATATCTTCATCATCAAAATTTAAATCATCACTGCTGGATTTTTCCCAAAAATCTTCCTCTTCCTGGCTTGATTCTGAACTCTCAACAAATATTTTTTTCTTAATTTGCCTTTTTGTAATTTGTGGTTTAGACACTTTATTACTTTTTGTCTTTCTTAATGCATGCTCACTTTCTATTTGAGTTTTTATAGGTGTATTTGTCAAAATACGTGATTTGGCAGGCCTTCGACCACCTCTTGACCTTATGGTCAAACCTCCCATAATAGCTCTTGGTCAAACCTCCCCAATGACACCAATTATATAAAATAAAAAAATCCCAAAGAAAATATTAACCTTTCTTTGAAGTCTTTATGTAGGTTTGTACATTAAGTTCTATAGATTCATCATGCTATTAAAGATAAAGTTCTATTTAATAATATATTTAGATATTACCTTAGAGAAGAAAATCAAAATACTTACTTTCTCACCATGAATTCACAAAAATTAACAAAGCTCCAAACTTTTAACTGTAGCAGCCCTGATATAAAGATGGCTTCTTTAACAAAGCTTTGAGTTTATTATCCACCAGGTATCAGCATGATACAGCTTAAAAAAGAGTGAAATTTGAATGTTGGTCAAACCTCCCTTATGGTCAAACCTCCCCAGTCTCCCCTACTTATATTCACAATGTCAAAGAAGCTTCGCGTGAAGCCTTCTGTTTTGGAGTATTTTATTGCAGTCACTTTGTTATTACTAATTAATAAACTTTAACCATTTATGAAGAAGTTAAAGTCGAAAGATTGGCGTACCGACTTCACAGATGGTTTTATTTACTCCATGCTATTCACTTTCATGTAAAATGTTATTGTACTCAACTTTATAAAGCCAAGCATTGAGTCGCCGGTGATTTTGATAACAATGATAGTTCATTGTTGGCCAATGATTTCCACATGTCCATCAAAGAATGGACATCTTAAAATATGGGGGGTTAAACACTGTATACAGATTCTGTATTGTCAGGGTGCGTAGTACTCTGCAAGATCAACTGCACACTAACAGAATGCACTGTCTACAGAGTCCTTATCCTTAGTTCTTTGGTCCTTAACTTTAATTCATTAGTCCTTATCCTTAATTCCTTAGTCCTTATCTTTCCATAGAAGTTGACTCAACTTTCAACTTTTTAAGGTCTAGTCGATACGGACTGCTAAGGACTACCAATCACAGCAAAGTAAGGGTGTGTACGCATCGAAAGGAAAGCATCAATGTTATTTTAATAACAATTACACTAACTAGCTCATGAATGTTTTAAATGTATTATTTGTGATTGCATTTAACCTAACTTTCATATGTAGCCTAACCTGGAGGTTTTATCGAAATAATTATATTGTGTAGCTATTTTTGTTAATAACTTAATCAGACAATATCTCAGCTGAACAATTAACAGATAACATCTGCTTGCCACTAGCTCTAGAAAATTTCCTTTCTAAGAGTTTAATTCGACGTTGATTCCAACTTTCTCGTTGGTTGACATGGTCACATAATTACGGACTCTGTAAACAGGGCCAACATGGGTAAACATGGGTCAAATCTTGGATAATTCAATGGTAAAGAATTGTCATACTAAGCTAAGGATTACAGGTCCGATTCCTGTGTCTAAGTAACATTTTTGAATTCACAAATAGGCTATATCTCCAAAATAGCATTTATTTCAAAATTATTAAATTCTAAAATGGGATAGGTAGTGCCCCACTTATTTGCACTATAGAATTGTTCCTGAATAAATGCATTCACCGGACTTTTTCAAATAGGAAAACGGTAGTAAAATCATTATCATTATTAGCACCCCGTCTTACTACCTGTTCGGGTTATACGCACTTACGCTCGTGTGTAATGGTAGGGTGATTGTGAGATGAAATAGAGGACCTACAGTTTAACATGGAATCTGAACCGGTGGAGGCCTGGCATTCCCCACATTCACAAGTTGTGATTAATACACGTCTTGTCAGAGGTGAAGGAAGGGTTTGGCAATCAGATAAATCTGTGCCGGAACCGAGTATTGAACCCTGGACCCCAGCTCTGAAGCTCGACACTTTACCCCTGAGCCACCAGGTCACCCGGTAGTAAAAAATAATTTAAAATAATTGTAATATTAGTGTGCATGTTTTATATAGTGTTAAGGTGCTTAAAATTATGAAGATACAACATAAAACCAGATTGAAATTGTTACAATTCAATAATCTTACCTTGATTTATAAATAATGCCATGTATGAGATAAAAATTACTGCACTCCATTTCGTAGGAAACAAATCAGACCAGTTAATATTTTCCAACATAGCTCTCAAAGTACAATAAACGTCAGGACTGTTAGATAACGATTGCTCATTTAATTCTTCGCTTACCTGTACGGATTAGAAAGAAATCATAAATATATTTATTAGAAAGTAACATGTTAAGGACAACGAAAAATCTAAATGCACTAGGGGTTTTTGTCCATTAGGTAGTACTTGAAATGTATTTTAATTTACTGTTGACCTTTAAGGTTTTACTTACCACTTACGTGTAGAAGCCTGAACTGTGAAGCAATAATGTCCACTTCATCATATTATCAATGTTCAGGCGTGTTTTTACATTCGTTAACTTCGATAAGAAACTATCTTCTTATCACGGTTAATGTTTGACGTTTTGTATGGTCGTTAAAGATGCATTAGAGCGGATACCACAGCACGTGCGACTTTGGCCAACATATTAATTAAATTTACCACTTTAAATAACAAATTATTCTTGGTCCCGTAAAAATATAATTACTTATTTTTAGATAAAGAAAAACAAACAATTTATTCTATGACTGTCAAACTACATTCAGGTAAGTCTGACTAGAAAAAATTGTAAATAATTATAATCTTGTTAATGTAATATCTTACTCCTAAACCTCCTCTTTAAAATGGTATAAACTTAGTTAGTTTTTACCTATCTTTTGTAGAAGCTGATAAAAATATATTTTATAAACGCTCGACCTGGCATTTCTAGTTGAAAATGCACGTCACCTAACTGTCTATCTGTTTGGTCATGGTTTTACACTTTTATATATTTAGATATCTTTGAAATGTAAAAGAAGGTTATTTTGCTTTGCCTTATCGGCTAAACTGCTTCTCAATTGTTGTTTCAATAATTGCTCAGCTAATGTTTTAATTTATGTTGTACAGATACAGTCTATTTGTGTGTTCTAATTTTTTTTTTTATTGTTTGAGTTGTTGGTGCTGATTATCTATGTGATTAACTCAAGTTTGTGAATTTGTTTCGTAAATTTGGTAAGCAAAAATAAAATAGGATTACGTAGTAAGTGCTACAAAAAGAAATGCATTGGTAAAATAAATCAGGTTTTGCGGATCATGGCAAAGAAGAGGTTAAAAAATAGATTTCAGTAAAATTGTATTGAGCCATTAAAATATTGCCTCAAGCAAGAAAGATTTAAAATAGTTGTGGGACAGAGTAATTCTTAGCTACTTCTACTTAAAATGTAAGCCTAGTCAAATTTTGCGCATGTAAATAATCATGACTCAACTTTAGCTAAAGACATGTGGCAGAAGGGTGGAAAGACACAAAACTCACTTGTTGACCTTGAGAAGTAATGTGTCTTCTCAACATGGACAATGGTGTGAAATTGATTACAGCTGGGTATTAACTGGAAGAAAAGTGTTTATTTTGACTATTGTGAATCAAAATGAGGCCTTATATAGACAAAATGTAAAATTTCCTGACAATTCTATTTTCCAGGTCGCTGGACACCCTGCTTTGAAAACTTATATATATTCTCTGATTTGTTAAGTTGTTTTTTTTATTATTATTTAAATTATTTCATTATATATATATATCTCAAATATATATATATATATATATCTCAAATATATCTAAGCTGATATTTCAACATATTGTTTATTTTCTGTTAGATTATTAAATATATGACTTGACACATGGTTTTAATTTTTAACCCGTTATTAAAAAAAATTCTATAATAAAAAAATAATTTGCAAGGCCCCCGAATTTCTTGATCCAGCCCTGACAAGGAGAATAAAATATAAGTAGTTTTTCCTTAGACTGGCCCAACTGTTCACATGTTATATGATATCAGAGTTAACTTACATGTCTCTTTGTAAGCCAGTTACTTTAGTGGGTTATTAATGAAACAAGATATGTTTTTATTTTATAAAGCAGTTAAACCTTTTAACCAAACATTTTATTGTTGGCTGCTAGTATTGACTGGATTCATATATTTTAACCGATGATGTCAATGTTGGCGGCTACTAACAAGATGTAAATCTTTAAACCAATCATGTAATTGTTGGCTGATATTACCTAGAGTTAAATCTTTACTAAATGGACAAGGTTATAATTTCATAAGGTAAACAATAATACATTAATTATTATGAGGCAAATATTTTATTTATTGTATATTTTTTAACCCATCTACATTAAAAAATACAAATGTAAGTGGTATAAGCTTAATCTCAAACAATGTATTGCCTATTTGAATATTTCTCTTGCCACCTCAATAATTAAAAAGTTCCATGTTCCAATATTTGACATATATGAATAGTGAACTAATCTATTCCTAAAGATTAAACCTAACTTGCAAAGTTATCAAAATTATTAGGTAGGCCTACTTAATACTGTCCGATGGTAAGAGAATCTTTAAATTAGGTACGTATATTGCTTGATCTTTACCAACAACCAAAGAGCTACAGAGGGGCCCAGGTGTCGAGGAAACTCCATCATTTATTAACAAATTTAAGAAATCTATTTTATACTATGGGCACAGTTTTTTCATAAAATAAATATACATAAGACACAGTAAAACAATTAAATTTATATAATTAAAAAAACTATGTTCAAACACTTTTTATTTAATTAATAACTGGTTGAAATTGTTTATAAATGAATACAAATCTTGAAACCAATGACAAATAAAATAAGTCATGGCCTATTTCAATTAATGAATTGGAATATGTCTTGCTATAAAATACTTGAGATATGACTTGGAGGACTTACATTTTGGAACAATTCATTTGAAAAGTGGTTAATATTTATAAATCACAGTCAACTAATTACTCCTTCACAAATTTCTATGATTATTCTTTTAAGAAGTTGGGATTTACTAATTAACAAACCAGTAATATTGGTTTCTATCATTCTATACTACCTTAACCTAGCCTACATATTATTTATATATTAAATTTCAACAATTTTATAAATTTAATATTTACTAAGTTTAAATATGTTTCAAATATGACCTACCTACTAATTAACAGGACAGAGATGGTGGCTAATGTTACTCAAGTAACAGTATAGCTTGATTATAAAACATATTGCTTAAGCTTGCAAAATGCAAGCATTCATTGCTAATATTGTATACAATACATACACAAGGAAAAATGCAGTGTTATATTTAACATTTATTCCATAAACATAATTAATTACTCTTTAATTCCATTATCTAAACTTTCTTACGAACCTTTGCCTTGATATGCCTTTAAAATCAAAATTATATTAATACCATTTTCTTGAAACCTATTCCCCTACATAAGCTGCCTTTTTGATTCGAGAAAAGTTTCAAAGTTTGAAAATTGCAGAGTAGCGATTAAGTTTTTTACCCACTAATGATTCAGTTATGTGTTTTAACAGGTTTTCAAAGTAAGACAGTTTCATTAATTTAATTTGGGTTATGGTTAAACAGCTAAACTTAAGCAAAATATTGTGATGTTTTCACTGAAAGGAAAAAGAAAAAAAAGGTGGCAGGAATCATTGCACACTTCAAATAATAAGCTCAAGGTCAAAATGAAGTTACCTTCACCTGTGTCACCGAACTGGTAATTCAGTAGGTCAGTAAATCACCCATGGCAGATCCACAAAAGGGTGATTGTGTTGAATAAAAGGCTTCTTCGGGAGCTCAAGGAAATGAGAAGCTGTGGTATGAATTTTAAATGAAGGCGATTGGCTCTTTTCATTTGGTGTGGAAATGTTCAAGAATAGAAGAATGTTGATTAAGTTATACTTTTTATATACACCTCCTCTATGGTTTTAACAGTGATCATATATCGATAAAATTGACATTTTTCAATAGAAAACTGTCAGATTCATAACAAAAAAAACACAAGAAAATGTAACCATTAATAAACATCGATGCATTATCATAGAAGGGATGTTGAAAATATTGACATAAAAATTTTGCTCGTTCTCGAAAAAACTTATATTTCCAAACGTATGATTTTTTCCGCAAAACCTGTCCGGTAGCTAGCGCCATCTACGGTTTCTGTGATCCATCTGTTCTTGTTGGCGCGGAAGGATACTTTGGTCGGCTGTGAAGCCACGCCACGCCTTTCACCCTCCCGCCCACCATCCCACAAAATAGGTTTTAGACTTGCACTCGACAGGGCCAAGGGCTTTAATAACAACATGCGAGGCACAACAAACAAATAGTGTGCTGGCTACTAACAAGTTTTTACCTCAAAGAATATTTGAAAACTTTCAAAATTCATGTTGAACCCCTTCACAATTTTAGGGTCATATTATGTGCGAGGCAGCACTATATTTGGCCCAATATTGTACATACATTTTCTTGGTTTGATGAAATGTAAAATTGAGAAGAAAATACTATCATTATCTATGTATTAGTTATATTATAGTTAATTACAAAAAACTTTCCTAAGAAAGTTTATTTTATACCAATAATAATATCTATTAAAAAGATAAAATCTCATTTAGACATAAAAAAATATTAATATTTTTTTTCATCCTACTAATAAAGTTAAATAAATACTAGAGTTAAATACATTAACATGAAATTACATTTGGCAAAAAATTGATGTATTTTAAAAATAAAAAATTAGCTACTTGTCAAAAAATAGCACCCGGGATGAGAGCTACTTCTCTATTAAACAAATATTAATTTAATTAATACTAAAATGTGACTAGTTTTAAAACATGATAGTTGATTCAATTAACTATAGACCTTACCACCAAGAAAGGTAGATAATAAAATATTTTCCTTAATTTACTTTCAATTATTTTACATAATAGAGAACAAAATTTAAATCATTTTTGTCTTTTATCCGAAAGAAGGTTAGGACAGATAATTTTACACCCAGCTTCTTTGATAGCAAGACCTAATTGTTAAACCAAACACCTGAAATAAGTTTTGGGTCTCATCTTGAAGGATTATACTAATTAGATATAATTAGAATTAGGGTTGTTCAAAGTCCATGTTTTATATTCAAAAGAAACCAAATCAACATATGAAATATTCCCGAAACTAAATCAAAGTTTGAATATTTAAAAAAAAATATTTTAAGTATGGATAAAATGTATCACGTATTTTTATATAGCTCTAGACACAAAATATAAGTAATATAAATAATTAGTACTACTTCCTGAGGAAGACGCTATAATAGCATCGGAATATGAAGTGTGTGTAAATGTGTTAGTGTTTTTACTTTTATTTGTGCTCTACCATTTTCCCAATATTCTTATTTTATTTATTACAAAATAAATATAAGTTACAAAACACAATTATTAAATCACTTCATAGTTTAGTCTTATGAATATTAATTTGTAGGTTAATCTAACAGAACAAATAAATAATGATAAAAATTTAATCATTCAAAAAATATATATATATATAAACACCTATACCTTCTTCCAAATATAATAAATTGATTTTTTTAGAAATTGTGGGTACCCCTGATCGAAATTAACATGACCCCAGCTTTATAGTTAATGTTGTTATAAACATGGTGTCGTCGGAATTTGGTTTATAATAAAATTGAGGTTTACGAGTATGTTGATGTCATAATTAAATATTTTACTTTTTGAGCCAAGTCTATAAATGTGTTTTTTTAAGTTTATAAAATTTGAATTTTAATCTATATTAATAAAATTAAGAGTTTGCCTGTGTCATGAGAGGTGTGCGATATCTACTGCAGAAAGAAGGCTGATGTTTTAAATTTTTTACTAGATTTTTTTAAACTTACCAAAAAGTGGGTCGAGAGAAATAAATAAAATTAAAATATATTTTTGTGTATGTTTGAAGCAAAGAAAAGCATTGCCCAGTATAACCACGCAATTCATTAGAAATTTACCTCGGGTATTTCTGCTTGTTAGTAATAAATGGTTAATAGATATTTAAATACATGTTGCCGTTTGCTTTGAGACTATGTAGGTGGATATTTTATGTCTCCATAACCTTTCTGATTGACCACCTCTTTGATCTAATGGTCAGAGTTCCTGGCTAGAGATTCAGAGGTCCTGGGTTTGATCCTCGGTACTTCCAGATTTTTCTGTGAAGCTGTGGGTTTGCAACGGGGTCAATTCAACCTCGTGAGGACAAATGAGGAGCTACTTGAATAAATATCAACTTTGGTCTAGAAAATTGAGATTAACGGCCGGCAGAAGGGTGGTTTTGTGCTGACCATATGACGCCCTCTACTCACAAATGTTAGCACTATATTTGCCAACATGCGGCCGCTCAGTAAGTATAACTCGCTTGCGGGCAGACACCGTGGAGATATTTTTATAACCCATCGGGTTAAGCGTGCAGCCATTCTATTGAACAATTTGTTATTATTAGCTAGTCAATTGAGGAGAAGATTTGATTTGAAATTTTGAAATGGAAAGAACTCTAAAATTTCAAATTGGTGATTTAACCCAGCACAGTTATTATTGGCAAAACATAAAATCCAAGTCCAAGACCACTATTTTACTATTAAATGAGTTATGAGTGTATTATAGCCAAAAATGTTATAATATTTAATTACAATTTATATTTTCTATGGTAAATTTAATATAGTGTTTAAATGTTTTATAAGATTCGGCTAGTCTCTAAAGGTGGGTAGTCACCAAAAGAGTGAGCATGAGCAAACATTCACTCACTCGTGTTCAAACAATACCGGAGGAGGGAGGGAAGAGGAGAGGGTTTGGTGGTACATCAAAGAAAAGATTTGTTCTTGTTAGTTTAGTTATTATTATTAGCACCGCGTCTTACTACCCGTTCGAGTTATACGCACTTACGCTAATGTGTAATGGTAGGGTGATTGTGAAGATGAAATGGAGGACCTACAGTTTAACTTGGGATCCGAACCATGGTGGAGACCTGGCATTCCACACATTTACAAGATGTCTTGTCAAAGGTGAAGGAAGAGTTTGGTAATCAGATAAATCTGTGCCAGGACCGAGGTTTGAACCCCGGCCGCCAGCACAGAAGTTCGACACCTTACCCCTAGACCACCTTGTTAGTTTAGTGTGGACGGTGATTAATGTATGGTTGAAATGCTTGTGGTGTAGTGCAGTTCAGGTTTTTAAATACTGAATGTTTAATTTATTTTAATTTAATTTAATTCTAGGTACTTAAAGTTATATAGTTTTTGATTTATTCACTTAAAGTACTAAATGTTATTTATTTACAGTTTTAAAGCCGATATATGCCTATAAACATCGGTTAGTTTTATGCAACTCTGCTGTTCTATATCATAAAAATAAGAATAAGAGGATGTTTGGACAGAGTTAGCTAATATGTTGGCGAGTGAAAGCTCTGAAATTAAATGAAGATTCAATAACTGCTTGCTTTATTTAGAAGGGAAGGACAGAAGCTCAAAATTACTTCAAGAATGCCCACAAAAGAAGTTTAGAGCACAGAATGGTTTGAATTCAAAAGTTTACTCTTCTTAAGAGAACTAAATAAGCTGACTCAAACACAGTATATAGAAGACGAGGTAAGTAAGTGCACAAAGTAGCTTGTTATTTAGATCAGCCATATTCACTCCGGTTTGGACGCTAGGTGAACATTTCAAGAGAAAACAAATGGCTAGCAAAAGCAAACGTTTTTTTTCTTGTACACACTTTTGGTAAATACTCACCTTAATAATTATAATAATTGCATCATTCCATTTATTTAAACATATATATTTTAATATGTTCAAAATTAAATAAAAATATATTTTGATTAGCCGCCATGTTTAAGTTACACTTAAGACACAATTAAAAAATTTAAAACATATCCAGATTACTAATAATGACTATGCAGACTTCAATAATATAATATATGTCATTTAACTTCCTTAAAATGAGACTGACCCACTCTGGCTAGGGGTATATATCTAATACAATATGATTTAAAATAACAATAATACTGATTGATTATTTTTAAAGGGCAAGATTTGTATTGTACATGTTGTTCATCCCATCTAAAAACTATTGCGACTCTGGAACTTCCTAGACGCAAATAAATTTGACATCTAGAATTTCAGAAAACCAAATTTAATTTTTCTGGAGTTATAAAATTTTAACATAAACACAATGAATTCAATATTTTTAAAATTAATTTCATTTGCATTTTATTAAGATTGGAAGTATTTTTTTATTATGTTTCCAGGAGCCGAAATAGCCTATGATATTATGAATATTCAAATAGAAGTTAATTATTCTAATAAAATTAAATTTCTTGACTATTAAGTTGTGTATTAAACCTCAACACCTGGGACAACCATTTAGAATGCTGACTGGCTAACCTATATTGATGAATGTCCTCTGGCAAACATTTGGCGATCAGCGTTTGTTCTTGATCTAGCAAAGTCATGCGGAGGAGATTATCAAGATTAGAATCGTGCAATATTTCGATACTAGATAGCTTCTGATCTTTTTCTAGAGGGATGCCTTCATTGCTCAAGTGAATATTATTGGAACCATTATGTAATAAACTACCATTATTTTCACAGTCTTCTTCACCAATCTCATGTTCGAGTATAGACTTCTCGGAGCTGCATTCATCTCTCTTAGCTATCCCACATCCCACAAGATCTTTCACGGTGGTGAGAAGGAATCTACGATGATACCACAGTGCTTCATGACCAACAAACCTCAGGATTAAATCTGTATTGAGAAAAAGATCTGAAGTCAGGAAGACCAATAGTTTAGAGGTAGACTTCTCTCCTTCATCTTTATGAACTATACAACCGTTAGTGTCTGGCGAGACAAGGAACTGCATGAGGAATTGCTTTGTGTCTTGAACGGGTGCTGCACTTGTGAGGGAATTGCTTCCAAGACATTTGAGGAGGCTCTTTAAAAGGAACTGTCTGTACTGCAAGCCAGAGTGGTCTGATACATGTGTTGAGACCCACCGTTCTGATGCAGCCCATTCATTCTTGAGCACCTAAAAAAAATGCAAATGTTTGATTTTCTTACAAGCGTTTTCAACATATTATGAATGTCATTTTGGAAGAAACATTACCACATTTCACTAACTTTGGGTGTACTTTTCTTAGAATAAAAACGTTTACACAATACTCACAAAGACAAATTTTCCAAAAGTTTGTGTATTCTTCTTTAATATCTCAGTAAGAAAGTACTCAAGCTTTTTTTTTATTGTATGGCATTAATGACCAGGAGAGACATAACATCCAGTTTCGTCGCCTGCATGTAGACTATTCGCCGCCCTGGTGGCACAGAGCCTTGCCCAAGGTACAACTAGAGAAGTTGTCTACACGCAGCCGCAATGAGATGGTGTGATGATAATGAATCTGGAGGTATAAACCAGTGGGAGTCTTAAACCTAATTTGAGCCTAATTTAAAAAACTCCGGCAACCGGTGAAATAATTCTCCTTAAGAGAAAAATACCCAAGGTACAAGTCAGGAATCGAACCAGGTATTCCTAGATTCATAGCTAGGCGCACTGACCACCAAACCATGGGCTGGATGGTATTTAAACTTAAGCCTAATATTGCCTAATTCCAAAATATGCATTTAAAAGAACACAGTTAATGAAGCTCATGTCTAAAATGTAGAAACTTAAAATAGTTGATTCTGACCTTAAAGACGAGTTCAATCGCAGATTGGGTGCAATGTGTATGATTAAATCTTTATACCATTTCTAAAGCAAATTAAGAGATATTAAATAAAATCAGAAATGGAAGTTTTTTTAAAAAATATTTGTATTCAAGATCTTAATTCAGAATTAACATGTAAAAAAAGGTTTTTTTTAAAAATGGGTTTTGATCTATCGCTATTTTTTTTTGTCCTGGGATCAAACTAATTTTACCCAACAAACATTGTCACCAAGCACAAAATAAAATTACCCTCTCCCTTAAACAATTTTGAGGGATTACAAGTAATTAGCGCAGGGAAATAAACAATTTTATTCTTTAATATTGCTAAGTAGGTGAGCATACATTTTAATCTGCATGGTCAGAATGGTGTGGCGTGCATGGTCTTGTTTTAACTATACATTATTACTCTATTTTATATAGTATCAATAATTACCCGCTTTGGTGGCTGCATGGTCTAACGTGCTACTCTCACCCTAGACTGAATTTCCGATGACAGGTAGATAGAGGTTCAAATTTTGGTCGGGTGTACTGTGGGTGGTTTTTCCAAAATTGTTTTCCCCTTTCCCTCAATACAAATGCAGATACACTTCATTTAAATAAAACCTTCCTAATCCCTAAAACCATTAGCGTTATTAGTACATAAGCGTATAATTTGAACGACTAATAAGACATGGGGCTTTTAAAAAGAAATTAAAAAGGAAAGGTAATTTCCATGACAAAATAACGAAAACATATACTGGTATTTCATGGTGCAAACATGACGTTTGTTTTAGCTGTATTGTAAACATTAAACCTGTACGAAAAGTTTTTTTTTTAGACTTTTGGATTTCAAAAACATAGTAAGTGGATATAGTATAGTGCATGCGTTCCTTCCTCCTACATGTTGAACATACTCACCTGAATGCCAGTGAAGCATCAACATTTCCCGCAAATAGAAGACTACACCCTCTCTCTTAAAGATTACTGTAATGCATTTGATGGTATTTTAATATTACTGGTGATGTTTTAGTTTGTGTGATAAATTTAAACTTAAAATATAATTTTTAATGTTTGATAAATCATGTTTCTTGAAGACATTTGAGTCATTGAATGTTATTTTATAGCTAATGCCTGTACTTAACCAATCAATTTAAGCCTCAAAAGAGTTTTTTTTATCACCGAGTCTTACTACCCGTTCAGGTTATATGCATTTATGATAATTACTCTAATGGGGTAGGGATGAGGAAAGAAGCATTTTAGAAGTAATCTACTCGCCTTACCTGCATTTGCATGGAAATGGGAAACCACTTAGGGAAAACCACCCTCAGAAGATGCGGCCAGAAATCTAAACCTCATCTCCCAGTCTAGCACGAGAGTTATGCCCTAGACCATTTGACCACTGAACCAGGTTGCAGGATCTTCATCAGATATATTATAGACCTAGACCCTATACGCACTGTTGACTATTTGTTGGTGACATAGTCGCCAAGAGACCAAGAAGTGGGAGACCAAACTGGGCACAACTCGCAGGGCTTGTCAACTCATTTCACACGTATATGGTTTCCACTAGACTAAATGAGCGTATTTGAATCACAGCAAATCATTGGTCATCACGACCAGCAGTTCCCCCCGCCCGTCGCTCATGTTTTTGTGACTGTTGGCGACACGCTGTGCAAGCATTCATATATCTCCTTGAGCCTAGCGGTCTCCAGCAACCAGTTGACACTGCGTATAGGGCCTTAGTATAAGTGCTTAATGCCGACCACATACCTGTTGATGTTCCGAGGTGGAAGCAACCAAATGACCGACACACCACATGCGGTGGCTCCACGCATAATAGTTGTTGGGATATCGATCAGCTGCATACTGAGATACTCTCAACTCTTCCTCCAATAACTCGTTCACATCTGTGCTGTCTGGGGTGAAAAGAAGGGAAAACAAACTGGATCAAGTAGCCCTATTGCTGGTCAGAGGACTTTTAAAAAATATATTTTTCTGCAAGTTATTGTACAAAACATACCAAAGACAGATGACTTTATCGGTTGGCAATATTAATAAATCACATAGGCAGTTATATTCATATTACTTTCAACTTACAGAAAATAAATCTTAAATAAGGTGATGTAATTTATAGACTACAGTATAGGGCAATTATTGATGCTTTGTACCCATAGTTATGTATGCAGCAGAAATCTGGACATAGGATGTAAGCTGGCTTGCCGGGTACTCAAACTGAGCCCAGTACTAGGGGTAAATTGCGGACCTCCCTCATTTTGTAATATTCAACTTCAGATGTGGTAAAACCTTATTTGTCTAGGGCGCAGTTGGCAAAAAAAAATGAGGGGGGGGGGGGGTTGGGNGGAGCCTGGGGCTCTTTCGATCAAATATATAGAAAATATTTACAGTGGTCTTCATCTGGAAAATATTTTTAAAATTTAATTAGATTCTTCTATAAGCTATTTGGAGTGGTTCTTTCCCATAAACCTTATGAAATGCCCCTAGACATTATTTAGAGAGGCCTTCATCTATAATTAGATGTCTATTGTAGATGCATTTGAAGGGGTTTTACCCAGGAAATTTTAAAAATTGGGTGACTTTAGAATCTATTTGGAGTGTCCTAACTGGAAAATCTTTGAAAATTAAATGTCACTGAAAACTATTTAGAGTGGGCGTCAACCAGCAAATTTTGTAAAATTGGACGCTCTAAAGTGCTATTGTGAATAATCTTCCACTAACAATTTTTATTATTGATGTCTCTAGTTTCTATTAAGAGTGGTCTTCTATCAACAAATTTTGAAAATTGGATGCCTCAATAAATTATTTAGAGTTTGATACAAAGCCATTTTTCAGCTTCATGTTCGAGGACATCAAAGGTGAATGAGATAAAGCTAAGAGGAGGATAAGTTCTTCCCAGAGAGGGAATGCCTCTTCCCCCCCTCCTACACCAATTCTTGGCTTTGCTCTATACATTTTATTTTAAACTTTTTTGTCATGCTTAGAAAATAAAATACATAACTTAACTGAATACTGAAATGTTACGTACATGATGAAGTATTTGAAATTAACTTTATTTACTGCCTGACTTTCTTTGTGTGCCAAATTTAGTTTGTCTAAAAATAATAGACTCTGTGAAATTTACAAACAGAAACTAAGGATAATACTAGACAAACCAATGATATAATTGTGACAAATGACGGTAAGTTAATCCGTAGGAAACCTTACCTGGTGGGCTGGGCATGCACTGTTCTTTAATGATCATGGTTACTAGACTAGACGGTAGGGGTCAAGAGCAGGTCTGCTCCAGTGATGACGTGGCCTAAACACCGCCAGCCGACCTGTTACGTTAGCGGTACTCGAGCCAAGAATTGGAATATCACAAGTTATTTAAAAATAAATACACTCATGACTGTTTAACTACTTATTTATTTATTTTAACTGTATCGGATACAATTGTAAATTGCACCTGATTAACAAATGATAATATTGTTTTATAACTTTATTCAGCGGAATACATAAAGCTATGTGCTTTTGATGTATATTGTGATTTGTAAAACCGGTAATGACACAACACACTGTCATTGTTACGAACTCATTTGATAAAACTACAGTGTTATTACACAAGTAAGCACACTCGGAAACACGTAGCTCTCAGCCGAGGTTAGCTTGGTGTCCACTTGATGCCAGGGGGCGGGGCTTGCCAGCGCATACGGCTCGTGACCCTTACCGTCTACTCTAGTAACACTGTTATGGATAAACATTTTATTGCTTGTCATTCACATTTTATTTTGTATTTTTTCCATCTTCTACGTTTTTTAAATTTTTAAACTTGTGAAACTAGATCTCGCGCATGAGGCCCTGGAAGTCCCAGGCCCGATATTATGGTACTGATAGTCCCCCCCACCTCACCCAATGACAGCCTTGGGTGCAAGATATAAGGAAGGTTGAGACCACAGAAATGAAGTTTTCGAGGCGCGTGCTAGCTGCTGATTCAAAATGAAGTCCGGATAAGAGTTAGGCTACAGAGGACAATAGCGGAAGTAAGGGTGAGATGGTATGGACATGTAGTGAGGATGGAAAAGGAAATGCTTCCAAGGAGAATGGAGTCAAAAGTTTCTAGATAAAAGACCACAATGGAAACCAAAGAAGAGGTGGAGTAGTAGATAACAGCATGTGTGCGAGCAAGAGGAGAGTGTAAAACAGAGCTAGATGGCGACATTTTACAAAAATGACCCAGTCATAGGCTGTAAATAGTTTATTATGATGATTAAGTTATAGATTTCCCTTTTCTTCAAACAGAGGTCTAGTATGTTACAGTAAGATAGTCCTTGTGTCAAACATATCATTATAAAAATCTTGTGCATCATGCAAACATTTTGTCATCACAGTTTTAGTATTGGTGCTTGAGATTGGACTTTCAGTAAACTTTAAACTCATAGTAGCTGATTTTGACCAATGTGAAGACTAAATCTTTGATGCATAAAAATTCAAATAAACATTTTTCAGAACTGGTTTGGCCTCAAAAAACTTTAGCAATGACACAAAATCTTGACCAAATGATGTATAAAGAGTATATATACTATCAGATTTTCTTACCTAAAATCAACTTTCCCAGAATCCACTTACGATGAGCAAATGCCTCCGAGCACTTGGGCTTGCGAGACAAAAGTACAGTAGTATAATGTAATTCTGAATGACCACTAAGTGTACCAGATTGTACCAATTCACGCCTCATTCCCCAGAAAGTAGATATGTCAGGGTTGAGCAATAAAGTGCCACATAGCAGCCGGGACAAGGTGGCGGGATCTGTAACACATTGAGACAAAAGAAGAAACATTACTGCTAGGATATCCGCACCTAGTAATGTTTACAACCGTTTTAAATCCTAGTAGAAATGTCCTTAAAAATGTATATGACGAGTTAAAACTCTACTGGTTTTCCAATCTTGTCACTACACTTATAGGCTTGTCGATTCTTTCTTTTGTAACAAGTTGATTTGTTCATACCTGGATGATAGCCCACCGTCTCATATTGTGATGAGGTGCTTGTTGCACCTATACAGCTAACTTATTTCTACCTACTTTTCCAAATCATAAGTATAGCCCGTTGGACCTATGGTCCGCTATAGATATTACAATATTTTATCACATTTAAGACACCTTTTATTTTTTGCCTATTATCTGGGAATAAAAGCACCAAATAATCAATAAACATATAAAACACTTAAAAATATATTACAAGGAAGTTATTTTATTATCACAGCTAAAAAAAACTCCTACTATTATATTTACTGAAATAGAGGCCAATTAAAATTACTTATACCGCTCAACCTAAAACACCAACCCCTTGCTCCCCTCTAATGTATCTCCTGAGCGGCTGGGACTATGAGTCACCCTTCAAGTGGGTAGTACCCACAGGTGTTTAGACTTCAAACACCCCAACCCACCCTCACCACCCTAAGATACTTCTAAAGCCACAGTGCATTAGCACCAACTAAGGTTATTTGTTACAACGTATGAATAATCTGATTTGTCTTAAAGCAATCTAATAAATCAGAGTTGAAACAAAACAAGACATGGGCAAACATTTCATAATACAATGACAATACTTGGGAGGAGGATGTAAATTGATTGTTTTTTATTCATACGAGCAGGCTTGTGATAAGACTAAATTAACTTTGGTCCTTAGCCTATCTGAAGTGTAGGATACTACGTTCAAAGACTCACCCTCGCGTTTACTGCGATGCTGACGTATGTTCATGAGACGATGGTATGCATGACAATACACGTGCCGAACACACCATGATTCCAAACCAAGTGAATGTTCCACATGAAGAACTGGAGACTTATTTTGATTTTCAGTAACTGGGATGATATCAAACTCCTTCCTGGAAAGAAAGGTTTACATACAATCTAACGTGGTGGTGGTAAGTTTTTTGTTTGTTTTTTGTCACAGCAAATACCTGTGACACACAAATAGGCCTATGAACCAATTACACTAAAAGTATATGTAAAGTATTCGGTAGGGCTAGAAGAAATATATTATATATCAAGAAAAAAATCGATATTGTACATTGAAAATTCGATAAAAGGTGCATTATGTAGTATTTTAAAAATAACACGCTTATATTTTGTTTCAATTTATTTAAATAAAGTCAAACATTCATTTATTTTCATGAGTAAGAATAGTAACTATTAATTTGCCGAGGACATATCTAAAATAGTGTGAAACCCTTCATAAACTTGTGTTCTAGGATGTGTGAGTAGCTACAATGTATTAAGCTAGGAGTTTGTTGAACATGTATTAAATACACATCGATTTATCAACAACCGAAAAAATGTGTTGCATCATTCTCTTAAAAATGCACACTTTTAATATTAGTATTCCAAATGTTTAACCGTTAATTTCAAGTAACTCTTTACGGTTAATAGACTAACAAGATCAGTCAATTAATTAGACTCTGATTAAAATGACATTTGAAAAATTAATAATTTATTAAAATATATTTTAATAGTTTTTTGGGTAGGGTTGGTATAGTAGAGTATATAGTAGAGTTTTGTATTGTGTTTTTGATAAATATGTTCTCTATTACTGGTACATTAAATGTTTTAATCATGTACGTCAAACATCATGTTAATTAAATTGCTAGCACATACCCAATACTGGACTCCCTGATAGCAACCAAGAATAGCTAGCTGTTGTTTACCAACCATCGCTTAAGATAATGTTATGTGCATTGTCATTATTATTATTATTATTGATTTTTAAGGTGTGTTAACATAATTAGGTCATTAGTGCCTTTCACTAAAATGAAAGAAAACAAGTAAAATCCCCTACAGGACAGCAATATTTATGTGAAACACTCGCTAAAAACAGCAGGTGTGTACACTCCTTTATCTATTTGGACAATACAAGGATAAAAAACATAGTATGCTTACTAAAAATGTTAAAAATAAGTCTCAAAGAGATAAAGTCCATAAGAGCCACTCCTTAGAAGTGGAACTCAAATAGAAGTTAAAAAGATTCACCTGGCATGTAAAACGAAGTAAGCAAATTACTACATCCACACTATTGTGTAGTAAAAAATGGTCACCTTTAATTTTTCCGAGTAAGATGCATAGGGGCATACTTGCAATACTCCACTAAAATTCGACACATCACTAACGGGTATATTGCAAAATTCACATACAGGGGGTTGATCACCTCTCAATAAAAACCCATGAGTAAGCTGCGTATGACTGACGCAGTTTTATTACAACGACCTCCTCTCTTTTAGACTTGCATGTAGAATTATTATTATTATTAGCACCGCGTCTTACTACCCGTTCGGGTTATACGCACTTACGCTAATGTGTAATGGTAGGGTGATTGTGAGATGAAATGGAGGACCTACAGTTTAACGTGGAATACGAACCACGGTGGAGGCCTGGCATTCCTCACATTCACAAGATGTGCATGTAGAAGAAAGTCGTCGTGACACACTTGTCTTTGAAACCCACCATTTGTGCCAGGTATGTAGGATCCCACACCAAACATAGCCTTTTAGATCCAAATCAGGAGAAACAGGTGTTTAACAAACCAATTTTTAAAATTTGATCATGTATTCATCTCTGCACTAGGTATGGCAATAATTAATTGTTGTCATGTTTAATTGATCCGTCGTCAGTGGCTAACCTAATAGTGTTTAGACAAGAAAGGCATTTTTAAAATCGAAAAGTATTTAAAATCAAAACTTGGGTAAAATAATTGATTGCATAATGGTAAACCTTCAACAGTGTAAATTAGTCAAAGCGTGTTATTAAATTAAGTACAAATAGTGGAAATCTCACATTGAAATTTATAGACCTTTACTCCATACTCTAGTTACCCCTCTTACATAAACACAAGACCCCAAGTGCCATACAAAACCACACACAAATGTTCAGTAGGTACGACAATAAGGACTTGCCAAGAACAATTAATATTGGGATATAGCATAAAATAAACAAAGTTTATCTTAAATGTCACTTTATAAATGAAATATATTACTTAATTGAATGTAGTATGGTACAATATTAATTATGTCAAGAAGTTTTTTAACTAACAAATAAGGATCCTTTTTGAAAACAGCTTCTATGTCCGACAATATTCTTTCTGCTGCAGGAAATCCTTCGTCTTCCATTGTGGATAGATAAACTATTCTCTGCTAAGCACTAGCCGATAAGTTTAATTTGTATTTACAACATTTCATAGCGATGTTCATTACATTGCATCACTTTTAGTTGGCCCAGTTTTTTTTAATAAGACAAGTAATTTTTTACATAAGTGTTTTCCTTCCAAGAAAATAAAATATACCCCTATCTTATCATCAATGAGGCTATAGTGTGAAATAAATAGATAGAGAATTTACACAGTATTTATTCAAGATTAAAAGAAGTATTAGGTATTGCCCGGGCTAAAATTGTTTTTTGCTTCAAATAGACAGAAAAAACTCTTCATTTTAATTTTATTCTTCAGATACAGTTTTTATTAAATTTAAAAAATCTAATTTAAAATTCCAGCTTCGAGATGCACACGATATGTATACATATAGTGTGTGGGATATAATATTTAATTACTTTCATAAGTACGCCTTCTTTCCCTATTTTGTGCTCTTCAGTGAGCCTTAATATAATACTCTTGGTGTTTTGGAATAAGTGTAACAATAAAAATAGATAAACAAATGTAGGCTTGGTCTAACAAATAAATACTATCTATCTGTTTATATATTGACAGCGCTTATAATGTGACGTGTTGCTTTCGAATTTGATTATTATTGTCCAAATATGGCGAAGAGGACAAACTGGATTTTGATGTTTGACACATTGAAAACTTGATTCATATTTCATACAACATTTTAATTTTCATTATTACTTTCTTAGAGATTACATTGGTTTTTGATAAATCATATAGAGCTTAACTCGTAATGTCTGATCCCCGTCTTAAAACACTTCGAATCAAGACTGGTGTTGTTAAACGTTTGGCTAAAGAAAAACTTATGTATCAGAAAGAAGCTGAGCAACAAAAAGAACATGTTCAAAAATTGAAAGATGAAGGTAAGAATGAGAGTGGGAAATAAATGAAAATAAAACAAAAAAACTTGAGACCAGATTTTTTATTATGAAAAACTGGGATTTATGATTTTTGATTATGAAAAACTTGGATTCATGATTTTTTGTGAGCTTGCCAGCTTTGCTTGTTATTATATGACTAATTTTTAGAGATTGATTCTTTATTTGGTGTATAAAAAGAGCCAAGTGGCTCGTACACATATAAACATCTTGGCGGTACCGGAATAGACCGTACACTTGACGACTTTACACTTAACATGCACCTAAGATCAAAGACTGCAACAGACTATCCAAACAGCAAAATATCCTTTTCGCACCCTTGAGTCTGCAGTGCTGCTTCTTACCAATGAACTTAAAAACCACTTTAAACACTATCTATCAGCCCAAATTAGCATAGGCCACTTACAGATTTGTGGCAACTTATTTTCACTGCACATGACAAATTAGTCAAATTATCCAACACAACACAATATAACACTACAAAGCAACCAGTATATTTAACGTATGTTATTAAAGATCACATTACTCTATGAAATCTCTAACAGTCTAAAAATTAATCAACTGCCAATCAAACACTGCATCGACAGCATGTCAAAGATAACTTGCTGTCGCCCTTGGACCCGAGGGCATGTGAGGGGTGCATTAGCACACTTCGTGACTATTCAGATGAATCTCCACTTGATCACATTATTGCTAGTGCAATTATTGAGTGAACGTCAAGCGTCGACGGCGCGTGAAGTAGACTATTTGAATACAGCCCTTATTGTTGGTGTGGATCGAAACCATTTGGTTTTAAACATTTAGGCTAGTGAAAAAAGTTTACAGAAATGTATTATTGTGTCTTCATCCAGTCATACAAAATAAATTAGAAGCAGGCTTTAACTACTTATCATTATGATAGCAATAATACATTATATTACAAAAAAAAATTAGTGTGGCCCACATGTGTACATGTATGTAAAGACACGTCCTAATTTGGTAAACTGATAACAGCAAAAATAGTTCAAATTTACACAATTCATAAACAGTCCCTTGGTGCATTGTCTTTTGACATTGATTGATTTGTTCTTTTAAAAAAATCTCTGTTGCTCATACATATAAAGTTTATTCCCCTGTGTAAGATTTAGTCTATATTATTTTGCAAAATATATTTCTTAACTTCTCTTTTAAATCTATATAAGTTTAGCTTCTTATTCTTAATTTCTTTTGGTATTTAACTAAAGCTTTTTGAACCCTGCATCTTTATTGAATCCTTACATTAATTTTAACTTTTATTCAAAATCTTTTTTTTTTCCATCAATAAATATAATAATATGTTTACTATGGCAATCCTAAGTTGTTTTTAATTTAGTCTGTGCATTACACACTTCTGCACTTTTCAGCACACTTTTTTTTTTAATAAAACACGTTTCTGGCGCCCCTAAGTGCATAGGATTCATAAAACCTTTCGGGCAGCACAATACTCTTATAGCTATCTAGTGGCCACTTATGAAAGCTGTTTTTCCACAGCAACGTGATTGATTTTTTTTAATAGGGTTTTGTCTATTTTGCCATAGACCCTATGACACTATTATTTATAATTTTACAAAATATATTTTTTGAACTAAAAATCTATTTCCTCTAAAATAATTGTTTATGTTACATAAAGAATGATTAATCTATTTATACATATTAAATTAACAAATTACACAGCAAAATATATATTTTTATATATGCCTAATAGCTTATGTTTATTATTTTAACTAGGCCTAATTTAAAATCCACGCTAAGGGGCACTTCATGTCTACCTTTTAATAAAGTGTAATGTAAGGGGTGCATCAGCACACTTTAGGAGAATTCAGAGACCATCAAAAATGACTTCCGCCCCTTAAGTCGACGCCATTGCAATTTTAAAGCCAGTAAGTTAAAGTGTACAATGCATAGTGCACAGACTATTTGGACTCAGCCCTTTTCAACTAACGGGATTATACTTAGCTGTGTATGAATGTCTGATACTTTCCTTTGTTACATCACATTACAAAAATGCATGATATGATGATAGGACAGACACTATTGTTAAAGACTTTTAAGAACTCTTTTTTAACTACCCGTTCAGGTTATACACTTATCTACTAATTTTGTTAATGATTTTAGGGATTTGGATGGTTATTTTTGAAGGAAAGTGTTCACACATTTGCATTTAGGGAGACTGAAAACCAATATTTCCCTACTTTAGCCTGTCATGTAGTTGAGTAGGTACATTACTATTATTTTGTGAATGTGTGGAATACCAGGCCTCCACTGTGGATCAGTTCCCATGTTAAACTGTAGGTCCTTAAGATGCGGTGCTTATAATAATAATATTAAGCATACTGTCTTACTACCCTTTTTACTAATTACACTGGTGGCTTAAGTGTGGGGAAGGTTGAATTTATATGAAGTGTAACCACATTTTTTGTGGAGTTAGAGTGGAAAACCATTATGAAAAAAATCTCAATATAGCCAACCAGGATTCAAATCCCGATCCCCCTGTCATCGACATTCTAGTCACGAGAGTGACACCTTACATTATTTGTCTACTGAAGCAGGTGAATACACTATTGACTGTTTAGTAATATAAAATCTTATAAACAATTAATCCTAAGATTGGTATGTCCCAATTATTTGTATTGATTGTAAATAATATGTAGTATTATTATGTTATAAGGAAAACATATTTCTAAAATTAAGCGTAAGTGTAGGACTAGATCATTTGATTGAATAGACCTGGTTTATTGAGAAATGTAGCACTACATTTATTTCCGTTTGCAGGTAAATGTGAACATGATATTCGTAAGCAAGAAGAAGTTTTACAAGAATCCCTAATGATGGTCCCCGATTGCCAGCGGCGCTTAATGAAGGCTTATGAAGAGCTGAAATATTTGATTGAAAACGAAGAAGAATTGAAAAGTTCTCAAGATTATGTCGCTGCTCAAAAAATACTCGAGGAATCCAAAGCAGAGTTGCCTGAACATAATAATACCACTCTTATTTGCTAATACTGTTCATAATTTGTTAATTTTAATAAACATCAACTAATAATTCCTTAGATTTACTTTAATTGCTGAATAATTTTTAAAAAGGCTTACTTAGTCTAATTTGCCTTGAACTCCTTTATAATAAGTTATTGTTACTACATTGACTTCTATATAATTACTAGTTATTTAATAAAATGAGGTTAGAAGCTAATATTGTTGCTTAGTTAAACTTACCATTAATTTTTAGTTTTATAAACTTAAAGCGGTTGTCTTTATAATTGTTTCGTATGTGCCACAGAAAATTTGTGCAAAAGTTTGGAGTGTTGTTTAGTGTGCTTAAGATAATTTCTGAGATGGATGACGATAGGTATTCATCTCCTGGAGACCCTCGCCACCATAGAAATTTTATAACTCGATTACGCCCCTTCGATACATCAATAAGAAGTTCTTTGCAAAATCCATCCTTCGAAGTGCCCCAGAATAGTCCATTGGGCAATAACCGACCTCAGTCTTTGTTGTATAGGCAACCTCCTCCAAGAGTGTTGGTACCCTCAATACCTCCCCCGCCTTTACCCTCATATTTGACCCATCCAAATACATTCCCACCACCTGTATTCCAGACACGATCAAGTGATCCTCCATTATCACAGACTCCGCTCCCTTCCGGCATTCATCCTCCTTCTAAGGGTCCTTCTCACTGGTGGCAAGCAGCTCCCAACTCATCCTACATGGACACAAGTCACAGCCAAGACACACAGAGATTGTCACTATCACCGTATGATTCACATCGCAACGATATTAATCAACGACAAACATCCATTCCTAAAGAAGACCAATTAGAATCTTCAAATGGGACTAAAATGATGAAACCTCTGTCTGACGACGAGTGGATTTATGGATGGCTAGGAGCTAGAAAACGACATAATGTACCACAAACACCTGTGAAGACTCTGAAAAATATAAAGGTGAATACATAATTAATATAGGCCTATCTGTCTTTGTTTTAAAAAATATTTATTTATCCATTTGTTGAACTTCAAAACCTTTTAAGATCATCATCGTGTTAAAAAGTTTACATTTTCTCTTCAAAGTACTATTTGAACAAAGTTTTCTAAATAATAGCCGGTCTAAATGTTGCTTATAAGCTAGAACGTAAACTCATATTATTGACCATTAAGTTGACATGTCATATAATATAGACTATTTATTTTATTTTATATTTATCTGGTTAAATTGCTAAATTAATGGTAAATTGGGTTTGCTATTTGCTTTTGATCTCAAATGATTTTTATTTATGTGCCTCAGACATAAATATAACTAACTGGACCTGTGGTTGTATAATGGTCAGCACACCTGGCTACGCGCCTAGGGGTCTCGGGTTTAATTACCGGCTTGTACCGTGTGTGTGTGCGCGCGCGTGTGTGTGTGTGTATGTATATATATATATATATATATATATTCAACTCAACTCATAACATGATCATGAACGTTGTTTTAGATTTGTGAAGCTAGCAAATTTTTCAAGACTTCAATCCAGCTTCACAAAGAACTTGAATCTCTTCATGGTCAATTGCTTTTAGAATGTGAGATTGTCAACTCTGATCATTGGACAAAGAAATGGAATGAAGTAGAAGTTAAGAAGGTAATTCAATAAATGCATCCTTTTAGAAAATCCAAACAAATATTTTGTCATCACTATCGATAATATTTCACTATGTAATTAATATTAGTTAATCTGTAATGTGGTTTACCTCTGTGTTCTTGGTGTAAAGTGCTTGCCTCAGGACCCGATATTCTTGGGTACAAACCCATTCAGCGTCAAGAAATTTTCCTCGAGCAAAAAATATCTGTAGCTCAACTTTCTTTGGAGGGTAAGTAAATCCGTAGGTCCCATGTCGATTGTGGTATGTGAAATAACCCTGGAAGTTATGTGAAGATAGCTTGCCCAGCAAAACTGTTAAGGTCTTCCACTCTCACACACAGAAATTCTCGTTTGCTGGTAAAATCAGTCGGCTCTGAAAGTTTGCGTTAAATACTTCAAATAAATAAAATAATCGGTATTGATACTTATGAAATAATAAGTTAAAATATTATCAATGTTTTTAACAGCAAAAAAAAAAGTTGGGTTTTTCCTTCCTATTAGAATTCTAAGTTTTGGACCTACAATCCTTGTGATATTTTACTTCTTTTTTTTTTAGAAAGCTTTGTTAAAACGCTAAGTTTCATCATAGTCATAGTTTCCTGTCTCGAACATAAGCCCCTCCATTTATTTTTGTCCTCCCACCACCTTTCATTCTCCGTGCCAGCCCACTTTTCTCCTCTTCACACTCCTCAACACTCCATTTATCCACCTGTCACTTGGTCTTCCTCCTCTTGGCCTCCTGCCCACCCCCTCCATTTCGAGCATCCTCCTTGCAATCCTTCAATCTTGCAGTGGTTCCCCCTTCACCCTCTATCTCCCCCTGCCCATCCTTGTCACTCCCAGCCTGAATCCTGCCTCTGACCCTTTCCTTCATCACCCAGGTTTCTGATGCACCATGAAATATTGATATATATATATAGTACACCTTGTACATCACTCCTTCGCGCTTCTGCGGAACATCTCTACCCTAGACGAGACTTTTGACACTTCCAGTTGCCTCCCTCTCCCCCCAATTACTCTAAGTTTGATATACTTCAAAATTTTCACCTAAAGTTGTCAGTAGGGCAAGTTTAATCCATCAGAACCAACATATTGGTTTTTTGTCAATAGCTTGTTGGCAACAGAACATTGAAAAGTAAAATATAAACGATGGTAAATTGTGTCTTAGGCAGAGTTGCAGGCTTGCTTGGATAAACTTAGTGTCCCCGGTGTGATGGATGACCTTGAAGTAGCTATTGCTAAGCGCAGCAAGAAGAGAGCGTATCAGAAACGTCGGAGAGCAAGGGTCAAAGAAGAAGTGGCGGAGAGTCATTCCAAAAGACAGCAACTTGATATAGCCATTAACACATGGCTGGAAGATATGCAAGAATCGGTGGAAAAAGCCAAGAGGGTTTGTTTTTAGACTATATTTATTTGTCATGTTTCTTTAATTGGAAATGGTCCATCGGCTTAATAATATACATTTATTTGTGGTGGGAACCAAACCTAGGCTCAGACTGACAGTAACGAACATGTCAGTGTTGTCATGTATGAACAATGATGGGAGGTCAGAGTTCAAATCCTGGCTGGGTTACCATTCCCACCCCCCCTCCCCCTAATAGTTTTTAGGTGACCACATGGTCTAAGGCTCTCTTCTTGCAATAGACTAGACTGGAGATTTTAGTTTGATCCTGATTGGGCGTACTGAGGGTGGTTTTCCTTAAATGGCTTCCCACTCTCCAAGTAAATGCAGGTACGCTTCCTTTAAACTCAACCTTCCTCATCCCTAGCCTATTAGAGTAATTAGTACATAAGCATATAACCGGAATGTGTAGTAAGACGCGGGGCTAAAAAGAGTTCTAGGTCTTTACACAAATGTGGTTACACTAGGGTACTGCCCTGGATCATCTACAACGCTGGCTATAAATAAAACTTGGGAGTTGATCATTTTCTGGAGGGTATTTTGGAATTAATATGATTAGTCTATTGACAGGAAGAAAGTTTGAAAGTTGAAGCAGATCTTGTTCTCTTGGAAGTGACTCGCAAAAAGAATGAGGCAAAGCGCCAACTGTCGTTGCTGTCGTCTCTACTAAAACTGCGTCAATTGAGAGCAAAAACTTGGGCCAGCAGAGGGCAAGCTGTATCATTCGAAAGTGGAGAACGATTTACCAAAGTTATAGGTAGGTATGATCATACTTTGATCGAGGGTTGAAATTATTTACAGCATTTAAATATACATTTTTAAATACTTATTCTTTTTTTCAAATATTGTATATTTTTACAATACATTCTTAAAGCTGTTAGTATCAATTATATAATAATTATAGAGATGGCTTGAATCCTATATTTATAAAATTCAAATCCTTGAATTCTTAAACATAGATAATTTTTGTTTCAATGAGAATATTTTAAATTCAATTTTTTTTTAATTTGTTTGAAGTCTTAGTGCCATTGACAAAACTATAATTTATCTGTCATGTAAATTATGTCGTAAACAACATTTAGTGAAAACCTTTTTAGTAAATAAAAACCCATTCAAGAAACTTTTTTAAGAATTTTACGAATCTCGAATTCTATAGGATTCGAGTGTCCCTTCTCTTAATAATGGGAAAAAAGTTTGGGTGTGTTTTGTTTTTTCTCATTTATGATTCTTAAATTTTATTTTTAATTTTGTTATTCTTATTCCACAGTTTTTTCAATTTCATTCTTTGTCTATGAATCCAAACTCACATTAAAAATGTTATTTATAAATTTCACTTTGGTATATTTTCAAAAATACCAAACAAACTATAAAGTGTAAATAGTACGTACAGTAGCCCCATGGCTTCTTTGGTGCTGACTGACAGCTCACAGCTGAAAGCTTTGAAAAGTTACCAGACCAAATGATGTATCTTTATGCCAAACAATATGATCTGTAAAAAGATGTATTTAGCAGCTGTCACTTCTGATGGTAAAAATTTATGTATATACCTAAATGTTGACTGTCAGAAGTCAGCTGTGAACTGTCAATCAGCACCAAAGAAGCCATTGGTTTACTGTAGTAGAATATTATAATTTAATTCATACAAAACTTTCATTTACTGGGTTTGGTGATCTAAGAATTTAAGTATCAAAAATCATGATACTTTGATCAAGTCTATGTGTAAAACCCAAACTATCAAAAAAATTCCATGGTGTCAGCCCACAAGCGAACTAGATTGACCATGCGGCCACCGCATGTTGGTGAAGACCATATGAATTTTTGCGGATAGACGGTGTCATGTAGTCGGCTGTTAATCTCAGTTTTCTAGACTGTAGCCACTCCTTATAGTCTATTCAAGTGGGTCCTCATTTATCCTCATTGGGCTGAGTTGACCCTGTTCAAGAGCCTTCACAGAAAAATCTCCTAAACGCTGGGGATCGAACCCGGGACCTCTGAATCTTTAGCCAGGAGCTCTGACCATTAGACCAGAGGGGCTGCCAACTTAAACTAAGTGAAATCAATTTTTTTTAATAGCCTCAAGAACACAGAATTGAATTTGAAATCCCTAAATTATAGTGACTTATTTAACTGCCAGATATAATTTATTTTTTGTTGACTCTTATTTGTGTGATGATTTTAGAGAGGTTACGGAAGCTGTGGGAGTCTGAGCTACGAGAGTGTGCTGTGGAGGAACAAGGTCTCAGAGTTATGTTGGAAGGTGTCGTGGAGGAGAGGAACCAGAAGCAAGTACGTAGAGAAAGGCAAGCTTTGGCACAGTGGGAACAAGTCTTGTTTGGTGCAAAGAAACGACAGCAGGATCAAGTTGACCACTTCTATACTGCAGCAGAAAGAGACGTCGAGTCCTTTGTGGCTATTAGGTATGTGTCACAATACTATCACTATATGAATGCTAGCTTGTTCATTACAATAGGTCAGTAAGTGTCCAGACAGAGTGGTTGCGTGAAAAAACCGCAGACACAATTTGGAGTGTGCAATGTGGTTTAATGCCCGGTAGAGTTTGCATGGGCCGGATATTTGCTTTGCCACAATTGATTGAGAAATGTATGGCAGTTAGGATGAAAGTTTATTGTGCATTCGTTGATCTGGAGAAAATATACAATCGGGAGACTAGGAGTAAGTTACGGAATGTTCTGAGAGAGGATGGTATGGATGCATGATTAGTAAATGCAATTATGGTGGTGTATGATGGAAATAAAGCAGGTGTTAAGGTGGAAGGAGTTTTGAGCGAATGTTTTGATACCAAATAGGGTGTTAGACAAGGTTGTGTTTGTCTCCATGATTGTTTAATGTATTCGTGTGTAAGTGGATGAGGGATGCCTGTCAGGACACGATTGGTGTACAAATGGACAATGTGAATGTGAATGTGAGAGTTCTATTATATGCAGATGATGCCATATTAATGGCTTATAATGAACGTGATTTGCAGAATGCATTAAATCGTTTGAATGAGACTACAGGCAAAATAGATCTTCGTATAAATGTCACCAAAACTAAGGTGATAGTTTTTGATAAGGATGGTACGGGAAATGAGTGTCAACTTAGTGTAAATGGAAAACTGTTAGAACAAGTGAATGGTTTTGTGTATCTGGGCAGAATGTTCTATAAAAATGGAAAGATAGATTATGAAATTGACAGACAGGTGAATGCATCTCGGAAAGTAGTTGGATTTATGTGGAGATGTGTGTTGACTATTGTAAAGAATGAAGTAGTATCGAAAGAGGCAAAGATGACAGTATATAAAAATTTGTTGGCACCAACATTGTTTTATGGTGTGTGGTTTTGTCAAGAGAAACACAAGAGCAAGGTCAATGCGGTTGGAATGAGATATCTAAGAAATATATTTGGAAAATCTCATATTGACAGTCATTAATGAATGGATGCTGAAGGAGTGCAATTTAAAAGGGAATCCAATATGTCAATGTAAAAGAGGCATCTTACATTAGTTAGAACATGTTGAGGGAATGAGCATGGATCAAGTGATGAAGCAAATATATGAAGGTAGAGAGTGGATCATAAGGAAGGGTAAGGCGTGACTAAATGTTGTAAATGTGTACAAAATTAAACATTGAAAAGAGGATAGAAGGGAATGGTTTACACACCAGAAAATTTTTGGCATTAAAAGTTCACAACTAAATCACAGACTTGACTATGACAGCAAAAAAAAAAAGTTTAGGCTTAGGTTCTGCAGTTGCCTGTTGAAAAATAGAAACATTAAAGTTTTAAGAATAAAAGAGCATGTATGACTCGGTGGATGGATGTTGTTGAAGCGAAGGGAGTATGCAAGGATTGGAAAGTGTGGAGAAAATTAGTGGGGATGGATTAAGTTTGGATTATTTTTATAAGGTTTTTTTTAGCTATATGCACAGTTTCTTGCCTACCACGTAAGGAAACAGCTTGATTAGATATGTTTGTCTGTGCATTGTTGTGAGCTACCTAAATATTTTATTGGGATGGTTGATTTCCTAAAGAGTTTTTTTTTATTCCACATAATTACCCTGGTTGACTTAATTGAAGCGTCAATCAGAAGGCAGCATAAGTATTTTTACAGTTTTTATAGAAGTGAAATTTTTTGACCAAAATAAATCAAATATTTCTCCAGTAGAAACAGAGTTTATTTTTCTGCACATGGTAATATCAACATATCTGTCAAGAGTGTCGTGAAGTTTTTCAAAACTTTTTCTATTTATTTAAAAAGTTTTGACAAAATTCCAGGACACCCTTGGCAGATATTCAAGATCTGTTAATATTAGCATATGCATAAAATTAAACTCTATGTTGCTACTGGAGAAATATTGGATTTATTCTGGTCAAAAAAAATGTAATGTTATATAAACTGTAAAAATACTTGCGCTCCCTTTTGATGTACCTTAAGCTAGGTTGATTTAACTTAAAATATCACTTCCATTCCCTGGTGCAGGCGTTGAACAATGTCTTTGTTTCGTTGAACGTTCCCTGCCGCGGGCGCGAATCGACATTTCATATCAATAAGTTATTGTGCTGCCATCTATTAATAAACTACTGTACTTTTAGCCAGTCTAAATACTTCATATTGAAAGTAATAGATGGGGCTACCTGTTCAATGCTATACTATGATCATGAATAAAGCAATAAACGAGAAAATAAGTGAGTAGTGAAAACATGTCAGATAAGAGTATACAAGAAGAAAAATGCCTGCTTAGCCTGCATAAATCGCTGTGCTAAACATGTGCCAGGGAATGGGTTACTAACAAGGGTTATATTTGATACATGCCAATGTTAAAGATATGGTACTTGCCATGTGCTTATTAAGCTCCCTCTCCATTGGAGAAACATAAAGCAACATCAACATGGTTACAGATGAAAAGTTGGTGTTTGTTGCGAGTATTTGTTCAAAGCAGGCCAACATTTAGTCGCATAAACAAATGTTTTTCTTATTTGGACAGTTTGTTTCAGTTGAGACCGTTACTTTGTATGTGTTGTGGTTAAAAAGGTTGCACTAGTAATTAGTTAATCTGAATGACGTTTAAATGGATTTCAGAGAATTGCATTCAATTAATTGTTAATTACAAACATCACAAAAGGTCATCTTTCATTAAATCTACTAGTAATTCATTTCCACCACAGGCATTTCTTGAGTGAACCCAACGTTTTTGTTTTTGTGGTTTACTTGCAAACATTACTGCACAAGCAGCGGATGCCACTAAAACATCTTCTTCGTCCCACATGTTGATACAAATTATATTGTGTGTTTCACTGACTCTTGGTCCCCGAGTGCTTCCCATACATCAGTTATGTCGATTAGTTTCAAACTCAGGGGGCGAGAGAGAGTGAAACATCCTTTATAAAATAAACACCATCATGATGCAACACCGTTCTTCCAGTGTTAACAGTTTGTTGACTGAAGCTGAGTGAGTAATTTTTGAATGTGAAACATCTTACAACATTGTGTGACACAAAGGTTGCTCGTTGTTGCGCCAGTAGACACACAGCTTTAAGCTTACTTAAACCTAAAAATTCATCCTGCCTTAGGAAATCTTGGGACAAGTTTTTGGCTGCTCCTGGCGCTTCGATGGCTTCAGCACCTCCTATTGGTTGGGTTCTTCCTGTCTACCCCTCATCAGAGCAGTGGAAGGCGCAGTTATCTGGTGGTCCGTAGTGAAGTCATTTGTTTGAGATCAACCAATAACTGCATTATTCATCATTTCTATATATTGTTTTGAATTGTACAATGCTAGTATCAAATTGAATCGACAGTACATTAAAGAGTTGAATAATCTTTACAAGCATATTAAAGTAAATATCAAAATAATTTTAAATGTACTTTAATAACGCAAAAAAAAAGATATTTTGCTAAATTGACTAGTTGGCTTTTCATATGAGAATAATGGTTAATTAGGGGTATTTTAATGAGAAATTGTGATATACATAAACTTGACATATTTTTAACAAGTAGCATACATCCTCATGTGTTTTGTCCCAAATTGTCGAAGAAAAAAAAAATCTATTGCACTAATACAATTTTTGTTCTTAATATTCTTAAACACAAACTAAGTTCCTGTTCTAGAAATTGTATTTTGCTAAACCAAAGACCATTTGCAAAGAAGTAAAATATGTGTGATTTGGCTTTTATGAGTCTTATGGCTGTTGTGGCCAAAGTCAAATATTTTTAACTTAAGAATAATAAATTCAGCCTTAATTTTTCTATCCGTCTAACGTAAATTTGAGTTGATTTTTTTACTATTTTCAGCCAAAAATAGCATTTTTCTTACCACAAATCAGGAACTTTAACAATTCTAGAATCAAATCCATTCTAACTTGCCTGTAATTATAATGAATCGAGGCATAAAAAGTGCAGGAAAGAGAAATACTTAAATTGAAAAGAAAACCAAAGTTAATTTCATTTTACTGTATAAAATATAGACCGCAAAGTGAAAATAGTTTTTTTCTTAACAGCGTATAGTCTTGAGCCAAACCAACAGAAAAATAAGTTGCTTCTTTATGCTCTTATAATTAATTCTTCACTTGACAAAAAGCATAGTTCAAAACAATGAAATAGTATTTAGAAGGGATAGGTTAAAGCCACTTTTTTCTTTCCAAAATCCTGGCCTCATTAAGCATAAGTGGTTAGGTACTTTTCCTGAATTGGTATGATTTTTTTTTTCTTTTCATATTCAATTCTCTTTACATCAATGTTATTTGCTATTCAAGATAAAAAAATAATAATAACTTAATGTCACATATTTTGTTAATTCTGTCATGTATTATGAATATTCTTCAAGGAATTCATATTACTTATTCCTTTGTTTTACTTGTAACTTCTGATCTCATGTGGGTTTTTTTTCATCTAAAACTCCAACCAAAACCTGTTTCCAAGAATTCTAACATTTGTTTACAAATCTTAATTTTCTAATAAGTAATAGTACCATAGGAGTGTGCATTCAATGATTGAAGTCATCACAGATGTGTTTGAGAGGAGGAACCAGCTTTCAAGACAGATATTTCTTTCTCTTGGATGAAATTATTGATATATTTTTATAGCTAAAAAAAAATACCCAAAATATAAGTATTTTGATAATTGAGTTAAGTGTTGGGTTTTATGTTGATAAAAAAATTCTCACAAGTTTTTGTTATAAGGGACCATTGTCAACTTTTTGTCATTGTGACAGGAAAATATGTAGTAGTATTGTTGAATATCATGTATTCCCCCGCCCCCCCTTTTATTTTACCGTATGGAATTATAGTAAATACTTAATGTGCACAGTTATTGTAAAAATGATTGCTTATTAAATGTAACATTAAAATAAATATTTCTTTGTTCTATTTACTCATTAAGGTTTTAAAAAAATTTCACATAATTGTAAATAGTTGCAGGAATTAAATGCGTATAAAAATAGGCACCATTCAAAATAAATATTTTCTTGCTTTTTATTTTATTTGAATCTATTATTTTGTTTTAAATTTAATTAAATACTTTTTAAAATATCACATACTAACACAAAACCACTTTAATTGTTCATTAGTGTATGATAAGCTTGCAATACAATCTTTTTGGCTTGGTGAGTCATTATATGTGACACTGTCCACAACACTATCAATATTATTTCACTCATTTATTTCAATTTCTGAATCCCATAATTACTAAAAAAATCAATATTTGTTTTAGAAAAACGCATTTCCCGCGATTATAGTCAATGTTTGTTTAAATTGAATCCAAAGATATCTAAACTTTAAAAAAACCAACTATAATACATTCACTACCTTAGTTTAATTGGATGATGGCTCAAAAAGTTACTAGAATTAATCCCTAATACATCTCCACGCCAACAGCTAACATCTTTCACTTTGAATAGCTGTAATGAAAAAGTTTGGTAATGTATGAATTTGATAGTTAACCACAGTAATTCAGGCCATTATTATTTATATATTTATTTGAGGTTGGACACAAAGCTTATTTATCCTTTTATTTCACTTAAATAATTATCAACTTCAAAATGGTGACGGACGAACTTAAACCATGGGATTGAACAAGTCCTTTACAATGACGCAACCACGCAGTGGGTAAAAATATTTTATTCGGTTAAATATTTTGAAATGCGATAAAATAATAGCAAAATAATTTATTATAATATAAAAAATGACGAGTATTTTCTCTTTTTAGAGTAAATACAATGCCTGTATTAAACGGTATTAATGTATGCACTATATTACACATCATTGATAACATTCCAAAGCAGAAAATAAATTATTACAAGATATTAAACAGTGCAAGAAAACTTAAGTTTGTGTTATTTTAAATGTAAAATATAACATGTAACTAAAAAACTTAATGCCAATAACAAAACTCTAGGAATGGGCGGGAATGGCTTTTTATTTCAGGATTCGGGACAAGAACTTAAAAAATTACTGTTTAGAATAATCTTAGATTTAAAATATATAGCTTTCTAAATTACTATGGTAAGACTTGTTAAAGCTATTATATTAAAACCAGCTTTGATGGATGCATGGTCTAAGGCATAGACTAGACTGCCAATGATGGGGATATTTTGTTTGATCTTGGCAGGGTGAACTAAGAAAGCCTGATGCTAAAATTAAAAACAATAAATAACAGTAAAATAAATAGAAGTGTGTGCGAATAGCATTTTTTTATCAAATCAAAAAACAATGAGTCAATATCAAAGAATACAATTAATAAAATCGTTAATTTTATTACATTAAATTATTTGTATAGTGCTAAAAATACTATAAAACATAATGTTTGGCACCTCTTCAATTTACTCCAAGTATAAAACCTCTTAAGGGTTATTTTTCTTAAATGTTCGCTCTAGGTTTGACACCCCTTTTACTCTACTCCCTGTCTGGCTCACCAACAAGACATGCTGATCTCTCATAAATGGTTGACCTTGGCAAGCTACTTCCTTCTCCCCTCCCTCTCATTTGCATAACTGAAAAGATAATATAATATAATATAATAATCTCTGTGTTTCTGTAAATCTTTCAAGCTCTTTCACTTGCTGAACCTAACAAATAACTATTGAAAGAGCACAAAAGTCATGTGCCTCCTCTACAAGTGGTAAAATAACCCCCTTTCCATCCCAGCCACCAGCTTACTAAAGAACAAAGAACAAGACTGTCTACAAAAGAGATTAGCAGTGATGAGTCAGCAGTAACTTCTAGAACACAAGCTCCATGTGCCCCTTGTTTTGTTTCCCCACCCGACCTAAAGGACTAGGTAAATTCTCTGTAGTCTTCTAAGTGACTGGAACAGTTCTGTAAGTTGGCCTTTGGACCATTTTCTTATCATACAGAACCATTCTGTATATCTACTCCGATGGGTTAAATTAGAGATGTTTATTTTTCATATAAGATTGGGTTATTAGATTGAGTTTTATCAGGTGAGTATCACTTATTGATCATGGCAATGAACAAATATTTTATCTTTAGATATTTAATGTGCACGTTCTAAACTGACTCATTTTATCAACTCACGACTCATTAACTTAAATCTCAAACAGACATAACACAAAGCTATTGTATTCAGTTATTAATTCATCACTGTGAAATACAAAACCCACATTTCACCGACGATACATTTTTAGGCTTTGCTGGGAATTGTACCCGGGATCGTTGGCTCGATAGGCAGACGCGCTACTGACTTTGCTAAGCTGTTGTGAGATCAAAGTTGAAAATTGTTTATGGCATATCCCTAGTTGAAAAATGAGACGCTTGTAGTTATTCGTGGTTTATAAACCTTTCATTAGAAATAATTAAGGTACAGTTATGTACATATATTGTATTGATTCAAATAACACATTACTGAATTGGAAAACTAACAAACACAGGACTTGTAACAATACCACAGCATACTGTCCACTCAAGTTACACAAACTGAGGTTATACAGTTGAATGACCTTGGATTGTGATGACTGGTGCCAACAACTGTATGCACGCGTGGGTCAAGTTACATGGAATGTCAAGCTATCGAGTGTTGAGTTACACGGAATGTCAAGTTTCCGAGACTACTGAACCATGAAATTATGCTATAAATAACGTTATCGCCTACATGGTCCAAAATAAAATAATGAATGTATTGTCATAACTTCAAATGAGTAACACTGACAAATTACAGACCTAGAGCTAATTATTCATTAGTAATCCAGTTTCAGGCTTAAACCAATTCCCCGGTATAGTATTTCATAAACCTTTTAAGGTAGTGGTACACTTAACAAACCCAAATTATTTGCAACACATTGATTTGTTTTGGGTACGCATCCTGTCAAATGGTTTTACAGTAAATCAGAAATGGGAAAATATAAAAAAAAATCTGGAAGCAACTTCAAATATTCCAAGATTAAGGGTTGAAGTTCTTTTTCTGTGCTTACTTCTTTAACATTTGGGAACATTTCGTTTAAACCGTTAATGATTTTGGTAAACCATAACTCTAACTTGGCACGAAAGCTTTGATTTTATCATGCATTATAAATTTATATTAATAGTTATGAGTAAGTAAGAAATGTGGGCGGCACATGGCTGCAGCTTTTACAAACTTAATTCGTTTTCTTATTGAACAATGATTATTGGCTGTGGCCAAAAATTTGGTATACTTCTGGATCTAGATTACTACTCATGTGTACATCCTATACAACTTTTGATTGAAAGGAAAGGTTGAAATGGACTTTGGAGGGGAAATTGATTTGCAAATATTCGTGGGAGGTGAAAACAATATCTTATTACATTGTATCTAAATACATGTGTGCATTTAGTTGTTACTATAAACAAAATATCATTTTTATTTTATTTTGCTAAACAATGATTTATTTTAATATGTAAGCAAGCATCAGCTAAAAGAAAACTTTGAGATAGAGATAGAAGCAGATTTACACTATAGGCACAAGCACAGTGGTGGCAGCTTTAGGGGGTGGCACATTTTGGCTAAAATTATTTTTATTTTAATATTTTGTTTTTAATAATTGCATTTATGGCGTGTAAATGCCTGATTTTCTTTTGTAGAAATCTTTTTTCAAATACTAACATACATACACACACATCTCTTTCTTCCAAAAACTCCCAAAACCCTGCCCTAGTCCTGCCCTAGTCCTGCCCCAGAATTTTTTGGAAATTTGGATATTCCTAAAAGCTATTTTAAGTGGTTCTTGCCTTGATTTATTTTTCTTCTATCAAATGTGTCTAGAATATATTTAAGTGGTCTTACCCTGGCAAATATTTGAAGTATTTTTGTCCCTGAAAACTATTTAGAGTGGTCCACACACCCTTAAATTCCTGACAGAAAAATTCAAGTATCCCAGTTTTGCCAATCAGTGACCACTTTGTTGACATATACACAGTAGTGCCTCCATATTCGCAAGTTAGACATTTTGAAACCACAGGTAATATCAAACACAATTTTGTTAGAAAATACCAGATTTTCACACTCTCACTAACGGAAAGGACATCGCGGCTTTTCTTAGGCTTATAAGTACAACCAGCATCACAACTCTTATGCTTTGGGGCCATTATTATGGTAAACGAGAACTTTCTAGAGACAAACACTGCAATAAAGCAGCAACTAATGCAAACAGCGAGAACCAGAATTGAGGCAAGTTCTGTGGGGAATCGTGGGTATAGGGACAAAGGAAGATGAGTCAAGGACATGCTTGGTGCGCGGTTTGAACCTTATAAACGATTATTTCCAGGTGGCAGTAAGTAAATCAAGGATACTGAGACTTGATTAGTGTTAACATACTGTACATAATTTCACCTTGGGAAATCACTCATGGAAATATTGAACAAACTTAAAAGGAACCTAATTTAATTTCATAGGTCTTATATACATAGGCTGGAAACAGTAATGGATGTAAAAACCACATAGTAAAAGTAAAATACTATATTATACATGTGTTTTATCAATGGAAAAAAAACGGATCAAAAACAATGACTGGTGAAGCCAAGTCTAAAGAGTTTGTAGCTTTAGTGTATCGCTTCTGTCTTGCACAAGCCAGATGTCAACGGTAGATATACTTATTTTTACCTAGAGGTTTATGTTTAAAAGAAAATTCTATACCCAGCTACTTGTGAACAAATACTGCTATATTTGTTTTCATAAGCAACACATTAAAAATAATGAAGGGGCCATATTTTTAAAAACAATATTGTAAAGAAATAACTCCAAATCAGTTCCTTTTTGAGCCAAAGAGAAAACTAAAATATAAAATAAGACCTATCCTCTAATATTTCATTGCTGGACAAGCAAGCTTTCTTTATAAAATTGACTATCTGTAAACGGTTTGAATTTTATGCAATTAAATGTGACTAGTTATCACTCCCAAATGGTTTTTTGCTTGTATAAAAGTTTTTTAAATTCCCTTTAATATCACTATTAATAACATGTTATATTTCCAATAAATAATGTGTTTTATATTCAATCTCTGGCTTTGTAGAAGAAAAGGCTATTTATTGCCTTAACTTGGCCAAATCAATAAAGGCTATTATTATTTCTACAACTTCTGTTTGAAAAAATTTGGCCTCATAATATGTGGATTAAACACACTAAATCATTGCTGCCAGGCCATGAGTTTAACATGCCTTCTGTTGTGAATATGTTAAGGAAAAGTTTCAAATTTTATATCGCCAAGTTTCATTTTATAGTTTTATAATTAGGAACATACAAGTCTCCTGAACACACAGTTTATATGAGGTTAACAGATGTAGCCAAATTAATAGATCGAAAGAAAAAAGCACAATTCATAAAGTCTTTTTTTAAAAAAAAAGCATGCTAGCTTATAACTTTTTTTTTCTTTCAAACGGATTACACATGTTTCCAAAGATACAACACACATTTTCACGAAATTAAGTCAAGGGTTTTTTCAAACAACTGATATTTGAGGGGTAAAGGGGAAATAAACAATTTTAACTCAAATTGAGTTAGTAATTCCATTTGTTAGGCATTCTGGAGATATTTATATATATACACACACACACGATTTAAGCCATATTTAACTAAATTTGCAACTTAAGTATAAAGTATTTGATTTTTTTAATAAATAATCAATAATTTGAGATTAATTGGCGCATATAATGAAATCATAAGGTGTATCCACCTTTCCTATACCTCGGTTTTACTCAACTGGTCGGGTCACCTCCATTATAAACCATAAAACATTTTCTAATATATCTCTTTAAGGAAAACCTCATATTTTTTTAAGCCTAAGACCATTAACAAATAATATTCAAATTTATATTAGAGTTAAAAAAAATGTAATATATTATTTGATTTGCATTCACTTGGGGGAATACACTCAAAAATAAAATCTCCAAGGCTAGTTACAGTACCAAAAATAATGGAAATTGGCAATATTAATGTACTTGTATACATCAGATACATCAGGGAATTTTAATTTTTTTTTTAATATAACACTTCACAAAGCAAATGTAAAATAAGTATTGATGATGCAGTTAACTTAACCTTCACTTGCAGTTCATTTAACTTAATTGATGTCGTGGGAGGTCTTTCACGTTAAGTGAACATTACTTGAAGGATATCATGTGATCTAGCTAGCCAATCATTGTGGGATTGACATCTACAGGGCTATTTAGTAATTCATTTGTTGTTTTTATGACCAAGGTCTCCTCTTTAGTTTCAGTTCTAGTAATTGGACATTGAAACAAAATAAAGCTAAATTTATCAAGGAAGTTTTTTAATAATAGATATTTATTACATCAATAGAAAACAGTAAAGATTCACAAATCACAGATGAAAATACAGTCTCTAGAATGCAGATGTTTGGTTCGAGTTGTTACGTTAAGTTACATTAATCATGATCACACATGTGTTTTCTTAAGTTAAGTGAACCTTAATGCTTGGATCACGATCAACTTAACGCATGTGTGATCACGATTCATGTAACTTAACATAACAACTCGAACCAAACATCTCCATTCTAGAGTAGGTGTTGTGATCTGTGAATGTTTACTGTTTTCTAGCGATATCATAGATTTTTTCATTAAACTTTTTGGATAAATTTATCTTTCCTATTTTAGTTTAATTCTTAAATCTACTTTAAACTTTTTATATAATAAAAGCTTTGTGGTTTTAACTTATTTACAATATTTGAATTAAGTTAATTAAGATTGAATTAAGTATAGTCTATAACGTTCTACTTAAATGTTCGATCACTATACCCAAAGCTAAAAAGTAGATTCTGGTATTAAAACCAACAAATGAATTACTAAATAGCCCTGCTGACGTCACTTGCATAATGAATGGCTGGCTATACCAAGTGCGTTCACTTTAAATAAAAGACCTCCCAGGAGATATCTTACGTTAAGTTAACTGCATCGTGATCGCTTCCATTTAAACACACGAGGACATCATTTATGTTGAGCTATATAAAGTTAATGTTAAGTCGATCGTGATCCCGGCATTAAGAGAGTACCATACTTCAGCAGAGGATCGTCATTGCCACATTCAATATGAATAAAATTTAATTTGATAAGGGATTTTAAAAGCAGATGCAAATTAGTATGATATTACTTATAAAATGATGTTAAAATATTATCACCCTAGTCTTAAAAATATAAATATATTAACAAATTACAAGACTAATTTTTTTTAATTGACTCTGTATTAACTTTGAAATTAAACTTTTTGTTTGCATGTTATAGTCATTTATTTATATGTAAAATTATTCTAAATATAGTCAATTTTACTTATTTTATAATAACTAAAAGCTAAAACATGTGAATGAATATTGAAAACAGCATGCTGGTGGTGAAATGACTCATTGAAGGACTACAGGCCACAGAGATTATCTTAAAAGTGATTTACAAGCTGACTCTAGATAAGACAATCTTATGTGTCTGCACATTTTTCAAACAAAGAATAAACAATACTTGTGAATAAAGTTATGTGACATTTTTAAATCAAATCTCAGGATTAGTCAGCTTTTGAGAAGTACATATAATAAAAATAACTCAGCTCAGCTTAATTTAACTTTGATGGGAAAACACAGATTTTGAAAAAAAAATTACAATTTTTGTTTCTCATTTCTTGTTGAGTCATCAGTGCATGCATACTGATATAGTAATGACCACATTATCAAAATATACTTTATTATAAACAAAAATGAGATTTAAAATCAAAGGCAATCAGATGAAATATAAAAGCTAAGAAACACCATAACATTTTTATATGGGAGGTAGTTTCATTTAGAGAAATTAAAAAGTTTAAAATTAAAGTAATTGTAAATTTTGAATCAAAGTTATGTATACAATTACTACATACTTTTAATGTTTACATAGAAATAAACATTTAAAATACAGTCAAGCCCACTTTTTAAGAACATTCACAAGGCCTATTGACTTTTTTAAACTAAAAATAACTTTGAAAAGTACAAACAATGAGTAACTAATGTTAGCAGTGCTGCAAGGTATGTATTCTGTACCCAAGGCGAGAACTCAACCATCAATCATCGCTCAAATGCAAAATCATCAGAACCTGGGGAAAACTCCATTCATCAACTAAGACTTTAAAACCAACCACCCCACTAGAATACTAAAGGCATTTCCAAAATGGTGCGACAATTTCCAGTTTAAGCAATGAAAATTGATTATCCAATAAAGAATGTCACTAAGCCTTCATAGAACAGGTAGTTTCTGCCCCCTTGTAATTTGAAGAGACAAAATAGATGGATCTCTGTTGTAATTTTTAATAGATAGATACTTCAACAGTTGGCAATAGATGAGAGTCCAGGAATGGATGAAACTTCTACTTGGCTTCAGAACAAATATCAGCTTTGACTTAGTTTCGAAAAAAATCCTGGCTTCGACAATTACCAAGCTTTGCCATTATAAGTATAGACAGCCAAAATACTCAATTTATGGTAAATTATTGGCATTTTTAAGTGTGATATATATATAAATTAATATGAGTATGATATTTTGAAGAAATTGTAAAAACTGGATTTATTAAAATGAAATTTCAATTAACCAAAAAAAATCAACTTTGATTCAGGTTCGAGAATATTTAGTAAGGTCACAACTCTGAACATGATTGGGGTGTTTAGTTTGATTTGTATAACTTTGTTGGACCTACGTGACTGAAAGTACTGGCTTAACGAACTTGGTGTACTGAATTAGAAAACATTGAAGAGAAATTAGTTGTGGAGCAACAAGGTCAGATTGGGCTACAAAGTATTTATTATATTGACATTGGGGCCCCCGACACATTTCATATATTTCGGAGGCAGTTACGCTGCCCTATGCTGAACCATAGTGGATTAGAGCTTAGGGTCATCAGGGTTTAAGTTTTCACCACTAAGCCAGTTCGTCGACAAGCGCAAACTTCCAAGTTTGTATATATTTTTATATCACATTTTGAATTACCTTTTAGTGCTACTATCAAACCAAAATACGAAACCTCCAGAATTATTTCAAACCCAACCAACTACTTTGCCATTGACCCTACTCTTACTCGCAAGCTATCCTGATAGATTCAGCCCACAGGAGGAAAGGCGACAATATATATTTTATTTGAATTAAAAAAGTGGACTTCGCAACACCCTTATTAGAAGCAATTGGCAAACCACTGATAACAATAGGATTATTCATAATTATTTTGAATGAATATCAAAATTTTAAACGCATGATGTATAGTAGATATTACTTATTTTCAATAGAAATTATTTTAACTAATAAATTCCTATTGAAAATGTGGTTTTATATTTAAGTTTTGATAGAATTCAAAAAATTACTTCTAAATATAGTTATTTGAGCTGGTATTAATAAAAAAAAAAGAAATTAAAACAAAATTTCAGTAAATTGAGAGGAACTTTTGATCCAGTTTTTTAGACAAGTTTCACCTAAATCAAATTTTTTATATTTTGTGATAAGTTTTTAACAGAAATTTAAATATTGCATGAAGAATGTTTAACCTGTCAGTGTAAAGCTTATATTTCTTTAAATTAAAACAAAAATAATGAATTGTTTTGAATGTTGATTTAATTTTATTAGAATTTCAAATGAATAACAAATAATTAATACATTGTCTTCACAAATTAAAAAAAACTAATAATCTTACAACAAATTATTACTAAAAAAAGGTACTGGAACTGTTTAATTTGCCAAAGTTCATTGAATTTTTTTATGAATAAACACAATTTGCTCAAGTTCTCTAGACTTGACACCCCTTAAATGTTATCTAGGCCTTACACCTCTGTTTTCTAGACTTGACACCCCTTGTAATCTCTATTCTGTCTGGGCCAGCTATATAACAGACTGACAGGCATAATGAAACATATATGGTAGTATGCAATATTTTTAGAGAATGCTTAATGGACCAATAGTGTGGTCCCGGGCCCTTTAACCTATGATGACACAAGCAAACCCACGCTAGTTTCCACTTAGTCAAGTTCTTGCATACAAACCTTTGAGAAGAATATAAATGGCTACTCTACCATATTTCATGGCGCATGAAAATGAAGGGAGAAGGTGGGAGGGCAGTATTTCAAAGTCAACCATTTGGTATCGAGCACTAGGCTAAATCATGCTGTGGACAGTCAACCTTACAGTTCAACCAAAAGCATCAGTCTACTCTCCTGACCTGATGAAGCTGTCTGTGACAGTGAAAAATTGTCCTTAAAAATGTGTTTGTGTGTTTTTTTAGTATTATATCTAAACAATTTCTACTCCAGCATCACCTAGGTAAGTGTGCTGGCTATCCCTCCTAATTTAAACCACTAAGTCCACCATTTGAGAGTCATGTGGCTCCCAACTGTTTGTCTCTCCACTAGCAGAGTTATATTGGCCCTCCCCCTTCTTCCAACCCTTAGGCAGTCCACGACCTCTTGCTTTCTGCTAACATCAGTATTCCCCTCACCTCATATTGAACAAAGGACAAGAGTATTTTAAACTCTGAGTCACCAGATTATCGGGCTACACTTGCCTCACATGCCATTAATTTTCTTGACTGGACAGGACTTTTAAGAGATTTATGACACTGATCTTGCTATTTGAAGTTTTGGATCACAGCTGTTAATTATTCAAAATTTTGAATATTCGTACACCCCTACTAGTAACAGTTGATTACTAGTACACTGATAATTAAAATTACTTTCAGATTATGTAGATATAGGGCAGTTCTTTTGTTCGTGTTGTTGTGTTCGATACAAAACAAAAGGCCAGAGTATTCACTTTTTCCCCCCGCAAAGTGTATTGCTACTCATTTGGGCTGTACGCCAAATGGATTTGTGTACAGACTTTTATACTTGAGATAAAAGAAAGGAAGATTTTTACAGCAGTATTAGGAATCTATTCACATTTTTTTCTTAATGTGGGAAGGTGTTTAAAAATACCTCCAATTTAATTGAACCCATGTCCAACATAATTACGAAACATTTAGACAATCTATATTAATGATGAATAGTATATATTTATATATTATCATACTAAATTCAGAGTTGGGGAATTTTGATAATATACTTAAGTTTTTATTATACTATCTTCCTGCTGCAAAGTTGTGTTCTGAACATACTTTTACCACCTCATCCTCCAAATATTAAGAGTTAAAAAGGCAGTCACCTAAGATAGGCACAGAGACTCACAGCCAGTGCATGGCTTCGAAGCAAATATAGCGTATAGGATAGACATCAAGGTCATATTAACACACCACCCTCCCCCCTTTCAAAACAATATTATTACGTTAACTATATTCGTAGAGCTTCCCCCATTTTTAAAAAACTTACAATATGGTTGCTCACAGACTATCATCATAGTTAGATTAAAACGTATTATATTCCTTAATAAAAAATAGCAGTGACACACTTTCTTCCCAAATTGTTGACCCAGTTCTAAATTATAACCCATCTCCGATGATTATGTTTTGTTATTTAGTTCAAGCCGTAAAATTAAAAATGCCTCTATTACTTATTCCAAGTATAATCCTTGTGTCCTTCTGATAAACAATCTATAAACAGTTTGTCCTCTCAAAAGTTAAAATCCATGCAACTAAATATGTACACATTTGTAAAAGCAACAAGCTTCACATATATGTCAAGTATAGTAGCCTACAAGACTTTGTACAGGGATTAAACGACATTCGATAATTCAAGAGATTAAAAGAGCGCAAAATATTTTCTTCATTGACACAACTGAGTCGCTCATTGCCACAGCCCCGCGTAGTTCCCATACAAGTTGGCCGGCAGAGGCCCCCCAGCCGTGAAAAGTCTTGTCCCAGAAGTATCGTAGCAATGAGTGTATATGGCAGGAGTGTACTTTATGTGTTGGAAACCTTCAATGTAATCTTCATCTGGGAACTGGAAATCAACAAACAGGTTTATTCCATTTTTATTCATTTTAATCTTCCTTTAATTGAAGCGAATTATATAATAAAGAAAATTTATAAAACTAAATAAAAAGGAAAATTAAACTACTAAGAGTAAAATTGATGAAGGAAGCCCATTTTAGGAAAGAAGAAAATATATGAGAAGAATCCAATGCACAAAGGTGACATCTTCTTTCTTCTTCTGTCTTCTATAGTAGAAGTGGTCAGACACACATTTTAACACAAATAGAATAGAATTTATAAAAGTAACAATGCTGAAATATTATTAAAATGTGTGTGTGACTATTTCTACTATAGAAGACAGAAGAAAGAAAGATGATATCACCTTTGTGCATTGGATTATACCCACATCTTTCCTCTTTCCCTAGGTGGGCTTTCTTCATCAATTTTACTCTTAGTAGTTTATTTTTTCCTTTTTATTTAGTTTTATCACAATACTGTAATTGAGGCAAATAATGTAAAAAAGGCACAAAGGTTGATGTGTAATTTTTAAGAGGGAATCATATATTTGGTTAGCCATGTCAATTACAGAAGGGGAATAATAAACCTAATAAGACCAAGATAAAGAAAGCTAACAATTGGAACCATCAAATTCTCACAGTGACTGGGAAATGTGAAGTGACAGTGGATATGATGAAAAGGAGGAAATTCCATTTGCTAGGACTGAGCGAGACCAAATGAAAGGGAACAGGGACCAATAACTTGAGAGATGTATACAACAAGCTCTACTGGATTGGCAACAAGAAAGTGGTAAAGAATGGTGTTGGATTCATCCTCACTAAAGATGTGGAAGCAGTAACCAATAATTCCTTTATTAACGAAAGACTCATTTAAGTACAAATCATGACAAACAAAATAATGATAATCATCCAAGTATTCACCACCTACAGGCTGCCAACTTGAAGAGAAGAAAAAAAATTCCTAGAGCAACTAAGAAGACAAACTGGAAGAAGAAAACATAGTAGTTGTATAGGAGATATAAATGCACAAGTTGGAATGGAAATACATGGTTGTGAAAAGTTGGTATGGTCATTTGGGTATGGAAACCGGAGCGCAGAAGTAGACTATCAGCTAGACTTTAGTGGAATAGACAAACATACCTAACCACACCGTTCCTTTATGTGGTAAGCAAGAAACTGTGCAAACAGCTCAAAAAACCACTCTGTACGTAATCCATCCACACTAAATTTATCCACACTTACCTATCCTTGAATACTCCCTTTGCTTCAACAACATCCATAAATCGTGTCTGCTCTTTTATTTTTTTAACTCTTAACGCTTCTCTTTTTCACACATTCGTCCACAATTTTAGCCACAGTTTACATGTCTTACCCCTTCCTTTTGATCCACACACTCTACCTTTATATATTTTCTGTATTTCTCCTGGCAAACCCATGCAACACATCCATAAAGTAATGTTGGTATTAACACGCTTTTATCTTTCCCTCTTTTGATACTACTTCATTCTTTGCAATAGTTCACATACATCCAAATACTCTTCGAGATGAACTTAAAAATAAAGAAAAAAACTTCACCTAAAACATTCACATATATCTACTAAATAAATGTACATTCACTCATGAATTTGTAATAAATGTGCACGTGGACCTAACAAACTGTTAGGCTAATATCTTAAAAAAAAATTATTAACTAACAAAAAATTATGGTTATAAAATGCCTTCTATTTACATTAAATTTTTAAAATGTCTTGTATTATTGCTTCATACTTCAATTTTACATCCATTAATGTTTCCAGCCCTTGGGCTGGGTAAGTTTTTTTTATTCTTGTCATATATTTTTCCGCTGCCGACTTCATATTTCTATATAAATTGCAAAATGTTCTTAACATAACCTTTATACAAGACATCTGAGCCCTTCACCTGCCACCACCAACTAAGTAAAAACATTTTAATGAATTCAGTTTTATTTAAATGTGATTCATAAGCAGAGAAATATTATACTCGTGTAAAATTTAGGGGAGGTAATTGTTAGTTAAAGACACACAGCTATTAAAATTGTATATTTTGTTAGTTGTACCCTGTTTCTGTGCATTAGAAAAAATTGTTGTTATTTTAAAGAAGAGGTGTGCAAAGTTCACATTTTCAATTCCAAGCGATCTTTAATCGAGTATATAAAATATTCACAAGGCAGAATCAAATATTTTATGTTGAGTTTTTTTTATTCTTTTAAAGATATTTAATTCAATAAGGAAAACCTCTTTTCGCTTTTTGAGGTAATTGTATTATATTTGGAAGAAGGTATAGGAAAGGTGGATAGAAACATATAAAAGAGGGGACAAACACAATATGGCCTTTACAATGAAAAGAAGAAAACAGTTCACACTTTACACTGCTGCCAATGGACAAAGAGGTAATGGTTGTCTCTTAAAGAAAATTGATCGTCACCGCCCAATCCTATCGGAACTCATCAGGGAGAAGTGTGATGAGTTCCGATAGAATGAAACCTAGGTCGGGGGATTGGGCGGTGACGATCAATTTTCTTTAAGAGACATCCATTACCTCTTTGTCCATTGGCAGCAGTGTAAAGTGTGAACTGTGTTCTTCTTTTCATTGTAAAGGCCATATTATGTTTCTCCCCCCTCTTATATGTTTCTATCCACCTTTCCTATACTTTCTTCCAAACATAATAAAGATATTTAATTGTATTTATTGGTCTAACTTTATGCACTAAAATCACTTTGAAAAGCTTCTTTTGCATACTTTTTTCCCAAGCTGATATATTGAGTTATTGCCCCTACATTCAATTAATTTACTTCAGAATATTTAATATGAATATTATTTATAATGTACATAAGAGCTCAGGATGGCAGAAAATGAATATTTTCAATGGCTTTATTTCGGTCACCAGATTACTAAACCTGTCATGGCCTACACCTGAGTAGGGGGGCTGCTGCTTATAGATATGAATGAAAGCCATGGTGTTTGCTAATGACTTGATCGTATGGGAGGAGAAGGAAGAGAAAGTGCAGGAACAGTTGTAGGAAAGGAATGAGGAAGTTAAAAGTGTGGGGAATGAAATGTATTATGGCGAAATGTGGAGTGATGGTAATGACAAGGAAGAGGATAAGGCCTAGTAAAAGTTATGAAGTTGAATGGAGTAGAGCTGAGAAAAATACAGGACGTAAAATATCTTGGAAGTGTGATTGAGGTGAAGTGTGGTAGTGGATAGGATCCAATAAGACAAGGGCAGCAGTGGGAGTTGTTCTACAGGAGTGTAAGAGACCTGCTACGGAGAAGAAAAGTGCCATTGAAGTGTTAGAAAGTGTTGTATAGGGCGTACTTTGTACCCATTGTCATATGCAGCAGAAACATGCACATTTAATGTAAGAGAGACTAGGAAAGTGGAGGCCATGGGAATGAAGTTTGTGAGGAGCATGTTAAGCTGTTATGAGGAGAAACAGGATAAGGAATCAAGTTATTTGAGAAAGAGTACAAGGAGTGCATCAAATAGTAGAGAAAGCAAAACTTAGATGGTATGGGCATGTAATGAGGGAGGAAAAGGAAAGGATGCCTAAGAGAATAGAGATAGAGTATGTAGTAAAGCACCCGCAAGGAAGATATAAAAAAATAGACGAGAGAAGCCGATAGGCAAAGGTGTGCAAGTGAGAGTAAAAGAATTAAAGTGATTAAAAGAGGAAGGATAGAGGAAGATGGAGGCATTTTCTAAACTGATTGATAACAATTGTTGATCATGATGATAATTTTCATTGGTGAAGCATCTTAATTGTTGAAGATGGAATTTTTTTCGAAGTGAAGTTGAAGTTTCAAAGCTTTGCACACCCTTACTTCAAGGTAATAGTATAGTGACAAACTTACCACCCATCCTCTGGATGCCTTCAGCACCACGGTGCGGCTAGAGTTGATGCTGGAATCCAGGTACTTCCCCGCACGCAAGTCGTAGAACAACAAGATACCTACACCGGTACCAATGGTTAAGAGGTTCCCTTGGAAACTGGCAGAGCGAATGCCTACAAAAAGGGTACAACACACCACGTGGGGTTACAATATTTCACTAAACACCCCTCTTCTATGTTACACAGCACCATCAATATTTATGTTTTATTTGACCGCCTCTGTGGTCTAGTGGTCGGAATTCCTGGCTACAGATCCAGAAGTCTTGGGTTCGAACCATAATTTTTCTGTTAAGAAGTGAGTCCGGAACAGCATCAAACTCAACCTCGTGAGGACCAATGAGGAGCTACTCGAATAAATAAGTAGCAGCTCTGGTCTAGAAAAGTGAGATGAACAGCCAGAAGGTTTGTTGTGCTGACCACATCACACCCTATATCAACCAAACATTGATACAATCATCGGTATAGCTCGCTTGTGGGCTCATGCCATGGAGTTTTATTTTGTGTTATGAACTTATAATTAATATAATGTGTTTGTACTTTTACATGTGCTTCATTTTCATGATTCTATCATATATTATGTTTTTTAATTGCCTTTTCTTACCAATCAAGTTTTAATTTTCAACAAAATGTAAGTAAATAAAAAAATACAAATTAATGACATAATATTGATAATTACACAATGTATTTGTAATTTAGGGTAAAATTTGAACAGGAGAGCATTTATTTATTTTTGTCAACCACAACTCACATGATTAAAATAAACATGCACGGTACAATCTCTAATCATTAAAAATAGTGCAATTTCATTTACAAAATTGATACTAAAAACAACTTTTTTCCAAGTCTATTTCCTATCGGAAAAACTTAAAATATATTACATTAACTAGTGCTGGTTTGTTGGCTATGATAGGAACATAAGGAAAAATGTTAATGATATCAGTTTATTTGTCTAAAAAATGAGCAAAAATTAAAATCAAATTATTTATTTATGTCTAAGAAAACCTTATTTTAGGCTTCCCTAATAAATAGACTATTAAAACACTGTTAAGACTATATTCTCGATTCTAATTTATCACCTTTAGACATTTAAAACAAATTATATACTTAAGATATCTCAGCTGACAGTGACAGTTGCGTTGTTTAAAATAGACTTAGCCTAGGTACTTTACCTTTCCTATACACAATATTACATAGTATGTTTGTTCTACTAGATATTAAGGACAGGTAAGACTCAACAGATTAAGTTGAAAAAACGATTCTATTAAGGTACTTAATTTTCCTGAGAGTAAAGATTTGGAAAATAGCTTTAATTAAATTATTTATTTATTTGAGGTATTTAGCGTGAACTTTCTGAACCGAGTGATTATATCAGCACATAAGGATGTATATGACCAACAGAGAAAGGGCAAAGGTATTTTCACATACCTTTCAGGGTTCTTTTACATGCGACAATCAATATGGGACCAAAGGCTTTACTTCCACTCGAAGGGGCGTTGGGCTATGGATTTTTATCACCCAAAAAAAAAATCTGTCAACTCCAAATGGGAAATACTTTAAAAGCTAAATGGGATGAAATAATAGCTACTCCTAAAAATCTCAACTTCTATGTCGAACTTTGTTCAACCCACCACATCCACTATAGCGCGGTGAAATCTTCTTTATAGCTTGCAATGTCCGAGCATCAAGAAGTAGCGTGTATGAACGGCATCCAATGGCGTACACTCCCTCATCCTGTACTGCCAGACACACATTCTCTTGGCATGACGGAAGTTTACGTGACAATTTCTACACAAACAATTTATTCAGTGTAATATTTCCATGAATTACAAATACATTTAAAAGTGGCTGCATGAATGTCAAATCTAAGTCACTGTGGTTGTGTTTCTGATAACTACTAACTACAATTCATTCACGAGCTAAGTTTACCTGGATGACAGCTAAAAATGTTACTAGAAGTAATCCCTAATATATCACTACGCTAACAACTGGCATCTAGCTATCACTTTGGATGATTGTAATGAAAACAGATGGTAATATATTAATGTGATAGTAAACCACAGTAATTTAGGCCAATAGTATTTATATATTTATTTGAGGACGGACACAATGTTTATTTATAGTTTTATTCCACTTAAAAAAATATATTCGCACCACTTTCACAAAAACTTCTAACGAACATAACTTCAAAGTGGCGACTGACGAATTTAAACCATATGATTAAACATGACGATAAGCAAGTTGTTTACAATGATGCATTGGGTGACCTGGTGGTCTAGGGGTAAGGTGTCAGACTTCTATGCTGGCGACCGGGGTTCAATCCTCGGTCCCGGCAAAGATTTATCTGATTACCAAACCCTTCCTTCACCTCTGACAAGACATCTTGTGAATGTGGGGAATGCCAGGCCTCCACCGTGGTTCGGATTCCACGTTAAACTGTAGGTCCTCCATTTCATCTCACAATCACCCTACCATTGCACATTAGCGTGAGTGCGTATAACCCGAACGGGTAGTAAGACGCGGTGCTAATAACAATAACAATGATGCAGACACGCAGTTGATGAAAATATTTTATTCAGCTAAATATTTCAAAACAAGATAAAATAATCATAAAATCATTTATTGTATTTAAAAAAAAATGACAACAATTTTCTCTTTTCCAAGTAAATACGATGCCTGTATTAAAAGGTGTTGATGTGTGCACTATATTACACAAAATCAATAACGTTCCAAAACGAAGAATAAGTACTTTTAATTATGTTTAAAATATTGTTTCAAGTTGGATAAAAAGAAGTTATTTAAAAAAAATTAAATAGTATGAGAAAACTTAAGTTTACGTTATTTTAAATATAATATATAACGGGTGAATTAAAGATCTTTACATTTATATCAAAACAGTGATCTTTTACAAGTGTTGGTAACACAAAACCTACACATGTGATTTTCAAACTGTCATCCAGGTAAAAATCTATCGTGAACAGTCTGTAGACATGAAGTCAATAAATAGACAGTAGTAGCAGACAGTAGCAAGTGTGTGTGAGTGAGAGATAAATGAAAACAACGAGAGTAGTAAGAATGGTAGAAAGACAGAGGAAGATGGAGGCATTTTATTTAATTGACCCAGCCAGAGGCTGTAAAACAGTTGATGATGATGATGATGATGATGAGGAGGACCAATTAGCCGATAAGCTCAACCCTGCCTTAATTTAAGGATGATGAATAACGCTGAACAAAGAACAAACCTGAAAAGCCTGTGTGGTAGTGGATTGGTTAGCTAAGCCACAGGTCCTAGTTTTTATTTCCATATTCAGGTGTCATTTTTCAAGTATACTTAAATGTGAAAAAAAAGTTTTTCAACTATTGTAAAACAAATTACCAACCTGTTTAAATGTTTCAGCATCCCAAACATGAATGTATCCATTCAGTGAAAGTGCTGCAATCTCTTGGTAGGCTTTGTTGAATGCCACAGCTCGCACTTTCTGAGCAGACTTGCACTCCTTCACAGAAACTGCCTGAATATGTTTGTAGGTTGGTACATCTGATCCATCCATTAATTCGTCTTCTTGAATCCGCCAGAGGGCCATGCGGGTGTCTCGTGACCCAGTTACCAAGAATTGGTCATCTAGCCAACACATATCGAACACCCAGTCTCTGTGAGCAGCCTAAAACATTAACCAAAGTAAATATATCACAATTATTACGAGCTTACCATTTTTAGACTTTCAATTTCTAGATTTCCAAGTGTATTTAATTGCAACCAATCTCTCCCCCACTCTCCTCCCTCATCATGCCAAGGAGCTTCGCCCCCTTGCCGATGTTAGAGGATGACAAAGTACACTACTTTCTAAGCTCTTTTGTTTGATTTTATCTGTGATTATTCCAAAACTCATTCAAATGATTACACATTTAAATTTCAACAATGCCCTTTTAATATCCTAAGCTTTTCTGTTGATTTTTCTTTAATTAGGTTTAGGTTTTTACTGGGGATAGGCCTGTTATATTGATATGTCAGTTGTCCGACGGCGCTACCTGATGGGAGGTGAGCTAAGGCAGCCGGCCAAGGCCGCAACCTTAGAGAGCGGGAAACTGAGGCAGCAGGCAAACTGCGCTACCTCAGCAAGAGAATAGTAAGAGAATTGTTAGATTCTATATTCCCAAGACTAGATGTTTAATGTTTTCAAACACAATACAAGTAGTATTCCGCCTCATAATATATCAGTCCAAAAAATCCATTTATCCAAGAATCACTTTTCATTATCCTTGAACGTTATAAAAGAAAAACATAAAAAAGAAACGGTAAGTATAAATTCTTACACTCCAAACTAAACAATTAATATGATATGAAAATACAAGATATAGTACATAACAGTTTGAAGAACGTGGGTATCTTAATCCAATTAGTATTTACAAAAATAATCTATATCAACATAAGTATTTTCTAAGCTCCAGTGGTGCTATCCCGGTTTGAGTTATTGAATCACTCGCAGTGGCTCACTCGGTACAAGTAAGCTTGATAGGTAGCCCGCAGATAACACGTAATAGGCCGATGCCAATTGCCGATCCGACCATTGATTGCCAAATGGATCATCAGTTGACTATGGCACAATTGGTCAGGCCGATGATTGACATTTGAAAACCGACTAATTACACCGATCTTTCGAGTGAAGTCAAGTAGTGGTGACTCTTCCCAGTTTTTAGATGGGTAGCACACAATTTGGTTCTTTTTACTATCGCCTGGTTGAAAGGTTGGCCGGTTTTAAAGGAAGAGCTTGTTTACTGGTTAGTAAGAGAAGGACAGTTTGTGGTGACTCATACTTGGCTGCTTGCAAGTGAGACAGAGTGAGTTAGAGAGATATATAGCTACTGCTAGAGGGTAGCTATCAAGGTCAACACTTTGTGAGCAAAAGACAAGCCTAAACAAAAAAAATGGGAAAATATGATATGGTAAATTCAAGGGGTGACAGTACCAAAGCTCACCTTAGTTCAGTCAATAGACATGTCTGTCTACTGGGCTAAGGGTCCCAGACTTGATTCCTGGAGTGGCCAAAGGAAATTATCAATGGTTAAATATGTTTCCCCTTTCACAATGATGAATTAACACCTGGAATCTGGGTGTTGTGTCTGTTCTAGATGAGGATTAGTTTATAGTCACGTGCTGATATAATCAGTCAGTTCAGAAAGTAGAGTGCACATTAATTATCTCAAATAAATTTTTTTTAAAAGACAGTACTAAAAAAAAATGCCACATTAATTCATGAATAATGGATTGCTCAAATATTTTTTTCACCTTAAATACTTATTTCATAAATATTAACTGATAGCTAAATTGAATGACTTAAAATATGAATTTTGTCATTTATTACTATTGTTTGGTTTTAAAATATTTATTTAGTCATTTATCACTATTGTTTGGTTTAAAATTTTTATTTAGTCATTTATCACTATTGTTTGGTTTTAAAATAGTTATTTAGTCATTTATTACTATTGTTTGGTTTTAAAATATTTATTTAGTCGTTCACTATTGTTCGGTTTAAGTATATTATTTAAAATATAAATAATAATATTGTGTTTGCTCTTTTTTACCATGTCTTCTAGCCACCTTTCTTATCCCTTCTTATAAATAAATATATCATAATTGTTTGTTACTCTTCATGGAAAAATAAAAACAAATAAACAAGAACTTACATTTGAATAACTTTGTGATAGTTTTAAATAATGATTTTAAATTATTGTAACAAGGGGGCTCATGCACAACCAGACAATCCACAGGCTGTTTACACGTCTTTGTATGAACCGCAATTTTTTTTTAAGAAGATAGAATTACGTTGCTGACTAAACAAGATTGAAAATGGACATGGAATATTCAAAGCTTGTGATTATTAAAAATAAAACAACACTGATAGAATTAAATTAACTAAAACTAAATATGTCCCTAAATAAAATAATAATCACTAGGGATAGGTCTTTATGATTTCACATATTTGTTTGGCAATCGTGTATACAAATGTATCTCTAATCAACTAAGCTGATTTAAGTAACTTTGCATGGGCATATTTTAGCATATTTCTGTGTTTTTACAAAACAGGGCATATTTTCAGGTTTTTAGTCATTTTACGGCATTTTTTGTTATTTTTGAGTCATTATTTTGCATATTTTGGTATTTGGAATATAGAGGACATTTTTGTATAATTTTTCCTGAGAGCTAGAAATACGACTAAGAAAAAAATAGTGGGGGAGCGGGGGGGGGTGTTTGTGTTTAGACCATTTGTACACACATCATAGCAAATGGTGGTGCTACCACAGCAATAGGAATACTTCATACCCTCCCTTGTTTCTTTTATATGGCATATTTTTTGGTTAAAGACTTTTGGTTTTCACAGAAACTGTAAAAAGTTAAATGTATTTCAAGAGGGTATTTTTTTTCTCTCATATAAGACATGTTTTTTGGCTAGTACAATTTTAACTTGGCATACAAACCATAAAAAAAAATCTTGGTTATTCTTTGTTTCGAGTTTATAGGTAAAATTAGTAAAATTGGTTAGTAAAATAAAGAATTTCTGGTGACAAAGAAACAGTCAAACTAAATTATATTTTTTAAATTATTTTTGTTTTGTTTCATGCACATAATATTTTCTTAATTAATTTTGCAAGGAAATAAAATAAATTAGTGTATATTTAAATGGTAATTTTTTCGTTTTAGAGTGTTTTAAAGGGCATATTTTTTGTTTGTTTTTTGGTCATATAAGCAATTTTTATAAAGAATTTTCTAGCAATTTTTAGGGGATAAACATTCTAGCCCTAATTATAGCTAATAAGAACACACATAATGGAATTAAATAAAATAAACAAATTAATAGCCTAACTACAAAACACATAATAACTATTGAAATGTAAAAAGCACTCACAAAAATTTGCATTATTAACAAAATCACCTGTGTAGTCCACATAAATCTCCACTTGTCCCTGGGCATGATACACTGTGCTGACCCATGCTACTCAAACACTGTATTCGCTGATCCTCTCCTGGGAATGCCCGCCAACACACTGGCCCACACACACTGGACATGCTGGCCCATTCACTCGACACACTGGCCCACTCATTGGAAACGTGGTCTATTCGTTAATCACACTACCCACTCCCGGGCGCGCCAGTCCACTTACTCGGCCAACCTCAACTCGGACTGAGGACCTTCTGGCTATCACCGACCGTGTGTGTGTGTGTGTGTGTGTGTGTGTGTGTGTGTGTGTGTGTGTGCGCGCGCGCGTGTGTGTGTGTATATATATA
>CABFOW010000255.1:249655-343783 GCA_902141385.1 Timema californicum
AAGACTGAGATGGTATGGGCATGTAGTGAGGATGTTGGGGTATATGAGATAGTAGAGGAAGCAAGACTGAGATGGTATGGGCATGTAGTGAGGATGTTGGGGTACATTAGTTAGTAGAGGAAGCAAGGGTGAGATGGTATGGGCATGTAGTGAGGGTGTTGGGGTATATGAGATAGTTGAGGAAGCAAGGGTGAGATGTTATGGGCATGTTGAGGATGTTGGGGTGTATGAGATAGTTGAGGAAGCAAGGGTGAGATGGTATGGGCATGTTGAGGATGTTGGGGTACATTAGTTAGTAGAGGAAGCAAGCGTGAGATGGTATGGGCATGTTGAGGATGTTGGGGTGTATGAGATAGTTGAGGAAGCAAGGGTGAGATGGTATAGGCATGTAATAAGGATGGAAAAAGAAAGGACGCCAAAGAAAAGGTTGAAAATTAAGTAAGTTATGTAAGAAAAATACCACAAGAGAGGCCGAGAAAGAGATAGTAGGAGCGGATAACAGAAAGTGTTCAAATGAGAGGAGGAATATTGGTGGAAGGATAGAGAAAGATGGAGGCATTTTACTAAACTAACCCGGCCACAGGCTGAAACAGTTAATAATGATGATAAACAACCTGGTGACAGACACTGTCACCCATAAAAGAATTTTTTTTTGTTAAATCACTCTATTTAAGGGTTGGCTGGTTTAAACCAAGCGGTTTTGTTTTAAATAAACCAACTTTATTTTCATTAAGAGTAATCCCAAATACTAATAGAAGTTTACTTATTTAATGTTACTGTAAAATTAGCCTAATTAAATCATCCAATAATATATTTAAATTAACCTAATGAATAATAAACCAAGAATGACATAACATGAGTTTATTTAAATGCAGCAATAGGTTCACATTACTAGATAGACCCTATGGCCAATATCTTAATGCCAATATCACAATCAAATTAACATTCACTTAAGTTTTACGTAGGCCCGTTATGTAAAGGTTTTCATGTTTTAAATGGAAGCCATCACATTGCAGTTAACTCAACGTTCACTTAACTAGAGTTGTTCTGAAGATAACTTTCATGTTACCTAAATGGAAGGTACCACATGTTCCAGCTAGCCATCATTATGAGAGCCACGTCAACGAGGCTATTTAGTACTATTTCATTTGTTTGTGTATGGAATGCAGGTGGCATCCTCACTATATATGTCAGAGTCTCGTGAATTCTTAAACTTGTAAAACTTTATTTTGAAGCTCCCAAATTCAATGTCCGTGTTTCGCTCAACTTGTTAAATTAAGTGAATCTAGCACACACTAGTTTCTTTATGTTAAGTGAACCTTGTAAGTGAACATTAGGGCCTACCTTACATGAATGTTAAGATGATTGTGATCCCAACATAGTAGGTTGTTTGTGGCAAAACAAGGTTATTTCATACCTTATTACATTTAGTCCCAAACACAACTTGTCTGTCACTGAGCCACTGCGAACAAAATACTTTATTCATATTACCTAACGAGACAGAATATTCTTTGAACATTTCATGGGTTAAAATATGTCTTGTACCATATTCCATGTTAACCCACTTAGGTGCAGTACTGCCTAGTTCTCTTTCACGAACATAATCTGTGAAGTTGAAAGAGGTTCTCAGAATTTGTTGTTGAGCACTTGCACTTTCTTCCTCTTCATCAGAATCCTCATAGCACACGAAGTCTTCCTGTTTTTCTGGCTTCCTCGAGCGCTCCAATCGTGCTGCACGTATACGACTTCGCCACTCTTCAAGGCGAATTGGTGTGGAACAAGGGGGCATAGTCCCAAAAATGGGTATTCTTTTAGTGTGGGCCATTTCAAAACTATAAGGACGTGTTTGTGAGCTATACGCGCACTTCCATACAGTTTTTGGCCTAATCATTAAAACCGTTTAGTCTTTATCATTAAACTTGAAAATAATTCAGTGTCCTAATATCTTTAAATATTAAATATTTGCTGCTTGTATATCCACATTGTAAAAATTTTACATGCATATTTTCCAACGTTTCTAAGTAATGGATCAGAAGTCACTAATGAAGAATATTTAGATAAAATATTGAAAGAATAATGACTTTCTTTCTTGAATGGTGTAAACTACCACATTTAGTAAACGCCATATTTATTTTCAGTTTTCACAGATAAAGTTAATTATTTTGACCAGCTTTGAGCTTTTAACTGAGAAATCCACTGTTGCCAGATTGCTCTAATATGAATAGAACAACAGCAAAATCAAAGATCACTAACACTTTAATTATAGTAAAACACAAGACGATATTAAGATAACAAAACAAATAAATTTAAGTTATATATACTAAGCAGATGATTTATGTAACATTATTAAAAAGAAATATACAAATATTTGAAATAATAATAAAATAAAAATAAAATGAATATCAAAGAGACAAAATTAGCACAAACCATATTTGGAACCAGGTAATTGATATATAATGTAATATTATGTATATATAGGTGCACTAAGCGTATCAATAGTAATAAAAGTAATTTATTATGCCAAATTGAGAAGTTTTCCTGACACGAACTGGGCCGACAACATTATAACTGCCCAGCGCCTGTAAACGAAACTGTTCCAGCTCCATCGTTTATTATGAAGTCTTTATGTATCCTAATTCATTTTACTTTGCTATAATTAAATTTGTGTGAAAACTAAAATCAAAACGTTGCTTAGTTTTTACCTTTAATCGGACATGCTATGAAGTAATTTACATGGGTTTACGGGAGCACTCACACTGTATATAACCCTGAGACCCCCCACATACGTAAATCCAGCCCTAACTAAAAATTAGCAATAACATTTATTATTATTTATTATTTAGCACCGCGTCTTACTACCCGCTCGGGTTATACGCTTTAAGTACTAACTACGCTAATTGATTGGGAATTGGGAAAACTGCATTAGAGGAAGTGAACCCGCATTTGCGTGGAGGGAGAGTGGAAAAGAATTTAGGAAAAACCAACCCCAGTTCACCCGACTGAGATTCGAACCTCGATCTCCCCGTCCTCGGCGGTCAAGCTCAACACGACCAGCGCGTTAGCCAACTACGCCACCGAGGTGGGTTAGCAATAACAAAACTTGTAACAAGCAGTTCATTATTTTGACGAAAATAAAAGGTATAACAATGGAATTTATAATTACCATAAATGTAAAAGTGTCTACACGCTCTCTTAAAATTTCCCCACCATCTAAATAATATTTATTGTTAGCATCTAAAATCCTACATCACTGTTCTCCAACTTTTTACATAAATACCGGGATCACGATCAACTTAACATTAACTTAAAGTTTACTTAACTTAAGAAAACAGATGTGGGATCATTATTCACGTAAATTAACGGAACAACTCGAACTAAACATCTGCATTCTCGTGTCTGATCTGTGATTATAACTATTTGTAGTAGTGATGAACTGTGAATGTTTACATATACCTCTCTTATAACGTGATATGCACCAGGAAATCAATAAGATATAGTTGCAACCCAGATCAACATTTCTGGGGAATATCTTATTTGTTTCACGAGTGAAAGCTCAAATTGTTCCAGAATAAATTGATTTTAATAATCTTTCCTGCATCAAAACTATTTGACTTTAATTCTTCTTTCAAGTAGTTTATTAGAAGCTTAACCCTATGAGTTAGTAAATTATCTAATTTAGTTTATAAGATCATCTTGGCCTTCCGATTCCAAGATAGTTTTCTGGAAGCAAACAAATGTTTTTATGGAAAATTTTAACATCCAAATTATTAGTAATTTAATAACAGTAAGAGATGGAATGTCAATAAATGCCTTGTCGTGTACTTTAATAAAAATAACATAGGCTTAATTCACTACCAAATTTAATGTCTCGTTTTATAACTTCACTTTTAAAATTTTCAAAACTAGAAATGACGTCTTTGTCACCCCATTCTATAAAATCATTTTCTTTTCTAACTAACAACCTTTCTGGACGAACGGCTGAATCTTTTCTATTCTTAGGGACCTTCACAATGAGATATGAAGGTTGACTTGGAAATATACTGGGGAAAGCATAATCTCGAAGTTTTGATTTTTTTCATGGGGAACAGTTATTGATTCACCATTTGCCACAGGAAATACATCTTCTCTAATGAAAAATTTGTCCCGTGAATGTTTAATAATGACTTGGAAATATACTGGGGAAAGCATAATCTCGAAGTTTTGATTTTTTTCATGGGGAACAGTTATTGATTCACCATTAGCCACAGGAAATACATCTTCTCTAATGAAAAATTTGTCCCATGAATGTTTAATACACACTAATGTATTATCTGTCACTACAAATTTATCATGGTGGATACGTTTAATCCACTTTTCTCTCAGAACTCTTAACTTTAGGGAATCTAAATGCTGAAGTATCTGTAGCACCGTGATTGGATTTACATCCAGGTACACAGCACGACCGACCCATTATAGCAGTTGATACCACTTTGAAAACACGGGAAAAGAAGATTCAAACACACGAACTACACTAACTTCGGATGTGACTTTGTTGTTGGTAGAAAATTATTCTAAACATCCTTGTTTATATAATACCAGATTGCCACAATATGACAATATATTTTATATATATTTAATTAAAAACATGTTACATAAAAACGAGTGTCCCAGACCCAATTTTAATCTAAATAAACTTGATAGCATGTCAACATTGGGTGGTTGTTTATTACAATATAAAGTATGGGTAGGCCTAAAAGTGAACATTTGTTTATCAAGGATACTGTACTTGGACACCCATGGGCTTAGGGGCCTCTGACCACATTGTTAATAAATTAATACAAATTTATGGAGATATTAAACTTTAGTGTCACCCCGAATGTATCATTTTTAGCATCACGTGACCATTATTTTCTTCTTTCGAGCCAGTCTCGTTTCAGTTTTCTTTTCCTACGCTCCCTCTCATAATTTTAAATATCATTATTAATAATTAATGCAGCTGCTGCACCCAAAATTAATCTTCACCAGGACGCGGCTCCGGTGCTCCGCGAGACCCCCCGGCTGGCGCACTGCCTAGCCCGAGTGCGTGTGTGCGTGTTCTATCATGTTATATGTCCTCCACCAGCCCCTCGTACAACAGTGGGGGTTGGTCACTTATGACTTCTATGCCACAAAGACAGTTAAAACAGAACATCATTATCACCATGCTACGTAGTATCTTCATTTTTGTATTATTATTATTATTATTATTATTATTATTATTAGTGTTACTATCGTTATTATTATTTTTGGGACAGTTACACTATCCGTGCGGCCAATGTGGCTTGGCCGCTTCTCTCACCCGCCTCACTCTGAAGTAGAGATGAGGCGGGATTCAATGTTATAAAACTTATTTTTCGTTGTTATATGTTTGTACATAGTTGTGCCTGTGCGTTTCTGTTGAATAAAGATGTCTATGTTGTCCTAGCCGGTCCTCGAATTGAGGGCCGGGGTATCCCTGTCTAAATCTCCCCGTGATCTAAAACTGTTCCTTCCACTGCCAGTCCTACCATTCCTACCAACCCCGGTACCATCCCCCGCATAAGTTCCCCCGCCCGTTAACAAGTGTCTCTCCGCACCCGCTCCCCCCGTTTCCGTCCCACGGTCCATCACTAGTTTACCTCGTTCTCCCGCAATCCACGGGTGGAAATTTCGTTCCCACGGGTGTAATAATTTTTATTTCTCCCCCTCTTTAGTTTCACACACCCTGTGAAGCAAAAATTACCCACAGGGGGAAGTTTATTTTATTTCACACCAGGGTTAAGTATGAAATATCTGCGTATCCCTGGCGGCTGCCCACTATTATTCCCTGACCGGCCCCGGAGGCTTTTCCGACCGGGTCCAAGCCTCCCGTTAAGTTATTTATTTTATTTTCCTACGTTTCTTGTTTCTTTCCCCTGTTTCCGCCCCGTCCCTCTCTCCTTTGTACTTTTTGTATTTTTTTTAAGGTCCTGGCGACCCTTCAGGTGCTACGGGCTGGTTTTTTTACATATAATTTTCGCACCCCTAACCTACAGACAGCATTATTCAGCCCGCCAGGGCGTCATTGTATATCTGTGTGAACTGTGAAGTTTGTTATACGTTCAATGTCGTGGTGTGTGTTGTCGAGAGCCCCTCGGGGCTGGTGTCAACTGTTTGTTCCTATATGTTTCTCGTGTTTTATTCATGTATATATTTATATGTTTAAGAAAAATAAAACCTTACAAACAAACAAATATCTAGGCGTTAGCTAGCACACTTGATTTCTAGTATAAGCAAGTGTCGTGTGGTAGTAGCAGCAGCTTTATTTTAATTTAAATTAGGCTGTGACCAACATGAAAACAAAAACAAAAAAATTGCTCTCAAAACAAACGTCAGTGTAAAGAATCTAGTGTTGTATGCAAGTTAATATTATTATGATTGATTGTAGCCTTGTCCAAAAAAAAATGTATAACTAACCATAGATTTTATTTGTAAACTATTTTGAAATGTCTGCTTGTATATCATCCACGCCAAGGTTAGTATGACATTTTATATTTGAAACGCTTCAACTAATCTTCACCCAATCTTCTCCTTCGTCCCTTAAATCCCACAAACACCTTTGACCTGGCATGAAATTATCATTATTTCAATTGACATTTAGTGAGAAGAATTGTTGTGAAATAATAAAATCACTTTAAAATAAGACTGTATCCGAAATTTCTCCTTATTTATGCGCGGTTGCCTTGATAACTAGTCCCCTTGTCATTCCATTGATAATCAGCTATAAAGGCTGTAAAAGAATAGTCTCGAGGAGCCTTGAAAGTGCCCCCGAGTTACACATACTTGATGAATTCACACTTCACATACACTTTCTATTGAAGATTGCATCAGTCGTTCCATGCACAGGTTAATTTTTTACTCATAAAAGGCAGTCTATGATAGACATGCTTTTATTTAGCAGTATGCCACGCTACCATTTGGGCTATATGCTTATGTACTAATTACAATAATAGATTAGGAATTGGGAGGGTTGAATTTAGTGGACGTGAATCAGCATTTGCGTGGAGGGAGAGTGGAAAACCCTCCCTGATTCACCCAACCGAGATTCAAACATTGATTTCCCTGTCCTTGGCAGTCTAGCTTAACATGAAACTAGCGTGTTAGTTAACTACATCACTCAGGTGGGTGACTTGCATAAATCATCAGCTACATGTGAGCAATCAACTAAAATTGCTGGCCATCAGACAATGCAGCCACCTTTGACTCTGCCTCAAACTATGAATTGAGAATGACCCTAGGCACAAGATCACTCCTGTATAGCTTAGTGACTAGAGCATTGGCATACTGAGCCAAAAGTCCCAGGTTCGAACCTTGTATGCAGGTGTCATTTTTTAACAAAATAACATATATTTTTGGTAAGTTTTATAACTGTATGACTACCTACTTCTTGAAACAGGAGAGTATTTCAAATTTAATTTTCTTCAAAACTCAATTTGATTGATTGTAAAAACTTTGCCTCTTGTACAGAGCCCGGTTTGAGCACCTGACAGACCTTTGTGTGACTACGAGTCACGTTACTTTAACAGTTCTTGTGAAAATAAATACAGAAGGTGATAAGGGGAGAGAGGTGGTGTCACCAACTTGGACAACTTACCTTGGGATGCAACGGGAATGAGATGCAATGCGAGAGAGCATATTAACCAGCAAGAAAACAATTTTACAAGAGAAGAACACACAAATAACCCACTTCTGTGACTGCATGGTCTAAGGTGTTGCTCTTGCAATAGATAAGACTGCTTAAGACAGGGAGATCAGGGTTTGAGACCGGTCAGGTGTACTGAGGGTGGTTTTGCCTAAATGGGTTTACACTCTCCCTCCACGTTAATGCAGGTTTGTTTCCTCTAAATTTAACCTGCCTAATTCCTAACACTTAAGTGTATTTAGCAGCCTACATTTGAGTACAACCCAAATGAGTAGTAAGTGGTTAAAAAGTTACCAAAAATCTTATGTTGGTCCCATATCTGTTCATAACTACCACAACACAACTAAGTTGGGAAAGGTTTACTTCATTTAACCTTTGAACATAGTTCATCATCAATTGTTTCCTGCCTGTGGCTGGGCCAGTTTAGTAAAATGCCTCTATCTTCCTCTATTCTTCTTCTCACACTTTCTGTTATCTGCTTTCATCTCTTTTTTTGGCCTCCCTTGTGGTCTTTTTGCTACATAGGCCTACTTCATTTGCACTTTTTTTTTTGCTTCCTCTATTATTTCATGTACTCCCTGTACCCCTACTCTTTCCCGGATAAATTCATTCCTAATCCTGTTTCTCCTTGTGACAACTAACATGTTCCTCACAAACTTCATTCCCATGGCCTCCACTTTCCTACTTTACCTTACATTCACTATCCATGTTTATGCTGCACATGTGACAATGGGTACTAAATACACCCTGTATAACACTTCCTTACATTTCAAGGGGACTACCCTTCTCCATAGCAAAAAAATAATTGCTTTATTTGAACATAGTTAAATATTCCAATCCTTTATAAAGGTAAGATCATTTTTATAAAAATTAATCGTAAGTTATTTAAAATTATATTAGCCATCCTAACATCACGGTTAAATTGTGTTGGAAAGGCAGTTTTTTGTTAAGTGGCCAACAAAGTTGACATTGATACTATCCATCACACGTGATAGTTGTAGATTGTGGGATTTGACAAATGGACATTTTACTTCATTAACATTTGTCAACTACCTACTTCTTATATGGCAATTTCACTGGACCATAAAAAACAATAATTGAAGTGTTCATCTAAAAAGTATATTTTCATTATAATAAGAAAATTAAAAACACATGAAAACTTTCATCACAAATTATGACCGAGTATTCTAAATTGATGCGAATAGAGGAGGAAAACAGCGTAGCCCCACATGTACCTTAGCTTTAACAAAATTGAGTGACGAGAAACTTAAGTGTGTTCAATTATCCACCATGGTCAAGTATCCCAAGTTCCCCTTGAATAAAATAAAACACTTGTTCTAGTTTACAGAGAGCTGGTGAAATAATCAACAAGCTCGACCCATCCAAATTTCCTCTATTGCTGCACCGAATCACTCAAACAATGCAGCAAGGTACCAGCATTGAGAAGCCTTTCACTGAAGCGGAACTAAACAAGTTGCAGACATCTCTGTCACTTGACAGACAAGAACTGAAGTTACTTCTTGACTCAACTACTTTCATCATAGATCAGGTGAGCAACTTAGGCAACGTTAATAACAAGAAAAAAAATACTTAAGAGTTGCTCCATATTCACTGGATGTAGAGTATTTTTTCTATACAAGACAACTAACATTTATACTTTTTCCATTAGTACATTTTAGTATACCCATGAACATATAGTTAGTCCGATACTTGAGCTCAGTCTGTATTGTATCATCAACTGAACTAAGAGTCCTAGGTTCAGTTATTGACATAGACAAGATAAATTATCATTGATGATTACAGTGATGAATTAACAGTCATAGAAACCGCTTCGGTTGCTGCATGGTCTAAGGAGCTATTATTATTATTATTATTATTATTATTGCGTCTTACTACCCGTTCGGGTTATACGCACTTACGCTAATGTGTAATGGTAGGGTGATTGTGAGATGAAATGGAGGACCTACAGTTTAATGTGGAATCCGAACCACGGTGGAGGCCTGGCATTCCTCACATTCACAAGATGTGATTAATACACGTCTTGTCAGAGGTGAAGGAAGGGTTTGTTAATCAGATAAATTTATGCGGGACCGGGGATTGAACCCCGGCCACCAGCATAGAAGTCTGACACCTTACCCCTAGACCGCCAGGTTACCCCTAAAGCGCTATTATATGTCAATGAAGGGGAGATCGATCACCAACATTTGCTTGTAGAAAGATTTTCACACACTTCTGTGTGAAAAAACAAACATTCATTGGTTCACATAAAAAAAGTGAGTTTGTTTCATAATGAACAAACCACTTGAGTCATTCAACTTAATATTATGTTTTTGCTTTTCATAAAAATTTGCAACTCTTCGAAAGCTAACTGAATATTTTGGTACTTATGTATAAATTACTTGACTAGGTCTAGTGTCAACAATAACCGCTAAAATACTAATTTCCCTTGCATCATTTAGGCAGCTTACCATATGACCAAACCTGGTGTGCTGCACCGTCAACTCTTAGACATATTGAAACTGGATGAGGATAAAGCAGAAGCTCTTGTCACTGTATGGGCGAGCTCAGCTAAGGGAATTGTGGAGCAGTTGAGGCAAAAGTCAGTGTTCCCTTCTCAGGTGAGAGAAAATTATTCTTATTTATACACGCATATCATTAAATACTTAAAAGTTGAGCAATGGACTCGGACTTAAACTCTGGGCTTATGAGATAAACGTGCTAATACCACTGCGCTACCTGATGCTTTACAATTTTTTTCAGAAATAATTTCTTTATTTTTACAACATTTCAAGAGCTGAGGCAGACTATAGTTTAATCATTGACTGGAAGACATCACAAAAGTGCTTGAATTTTTCCCCCTTGTGAATTTAAAACTATTATGAGTCTTTAATCAAAGAATCACGCTAATGGGCCTAGTCAAATTACACACATTGATTTTTATTAGATTTTGTATTAACAAATTTACAGAAAAATCACTTTAACTACTTGACATTTATCAAATTAACATGACTGTCTTGTGTAGAGATTCATAAGGTGGCTAGCATGTACCTTGAATACAGTAACATGCTAAGGCAGATTTTGTGTCATCATTGTGAACTGCAGCAGGTTTGTTCAGAGAACATTTTCTAAACATACTTCTGTTTGACATGTCTATTCTCGACCCACGGCTATACACATCACAAGTAGAATAATGGCTTTCTGATCCTGAGTTAAAAAAATATGTTATTTATTATCTTCTACATATGTTGCTTTCGAGAACCCCATGGGGTTGGTGTAAGTAATTATTTTCATTATGTTTACAGTCCTTGTCCAATCAAATGTATTGTGGTGTCATTAGTAACATTACTGTTAGAAAAAAAAGTGTGATAAGGATATAGATAATGGCCAGATGAGCAGTATATGTTGCTTGAAGTGAGTGACAAATAATGCTGGAATAATGAACCCAGCAAATTAAATTGTAACATTGTTGGATAGGGCAGTAAATGTCACTCAGTAAAGCATCTTCAAGGACATGTCGTTGCTCAAAGCGCTACAAAAACTGTTGTACCGTGACTACATGAGGTGATATATGTAGCAGATTAATATATATACTGGTGTTTTATTATATTTTCATAGGTTTCTAAGTATGCGTACAACCAGACCTACCAACATTCCATGCCTGATTCAAGTCAAATTTCATGCTTCCGTCTAGTCAACTGCTGCAATTTTTATAGCAAGCATTATATAGCTGTAGCCTTGTTCATACATACAGTATTTTTTTGGCCCAATGATTGTTATTTCTCTAAAAATTACACATAGCATGGCCCTTGCCAGCCATATGAGGGAGACATAAACACAAGGAAAGTATATAGGCTATAAACAAATATAAACATACTTGCACTTTTCTCTTACCAATGATTGTGGAGCAGAAACATAAGAAAGCTCTTAAAGTAAATATTTACCTCTCTCCGTCAACATCCATTGACAGGAACTGTTTGATTTTAGCCGTGATCGCTGGTACTTTAGGAGTGGCAACTTAATCTTTAAACCCATAATGGCTGCAAGAGCCGATTCTCAACATAGATGTAACAAAAGCAAATTTTTCATAGAATTTAAACTTCGTTTTATTTGAGCGGAAACACAAATCTTAAAACTAGATTGCTCAGCTAGTCAAATTTGGCCTTTTACAAACAAATTTTAAGCGAAAACATTTATTCAAAGTCTCGCAGCTGAAGGAAAAACTCTTAAATTTGTATATTATTTATTTCATAATTATCTGTTTCCATCCTGTAGCCGGATCAGTTTAGTAAAATGCCTCCATCTTCCTCTCTCTTTCCACCACTCTACCTCCTTTAATTGCTTCCATTCTTCTCCTCTCACTTGCACAAATTCTGTTATCTGCTCCTCCTATCTCTTTATTGACCTAGAAAGAAGACTCAAAATGCCGTGTGACCACGTTCGCTTATCCCCGAGTTGAGGACGCTTCGTAGGCGCTAAAACTTAGAGAAACAAGTGTCAAGTGCTATCACATCTCTCTCTCTCTCCCTCTACCCCCTCAGTCATGCTTTTGACGCTGTACGCAGGCGTCGATGTGAGATGTGAGGGCAGTTTCTGATTAGCTAATGATGACTTCATTTGTCATGTAATTTATTTAGATCAACTTTAAGCATCATTGTGAATTGTAGATAGATTTCCTTTTAAAGTAAAATTTGTTTGAATCACTGTAAGAGGGTGAGAATAGTTTACATCACCTGTAATTATTGCTGATGGTTAGATATAAGATTTGTACGACTGCCGCTAAACAGCTATAACTTAGCATAGAACATTGTTATCTATAACTTTACGTCTCCTTTGAATTTTCATAGAGTATTTATTTCAACTATTGAGTAAATTCGTGGCTACTGTTTGTATACCCATGAGATGAGTCTTTGGAAGTCTCCGCCTATTACGGCTGATATTGTTACTCTAATGCTAGCTTTTTATCCAATTATATTCGCAAGTTGTACTTGTTATCTCTATGTTCCTTTGTTAGTAAATAACTCTCTTGTTAACTCTTTATTCATTATTTCTCACTGGGTTGAGGGAGCACAAGGTATTTGCCGTTCTTCACTTTTCTCGGCTCTACTCCATCCAACTTTATAGCTTCATTAGGTCTTACTTATCCTTTTCCCTGTCATTACTATAATCTCACACTTTGAAATGCTAAATTTAACTCCATACTTTTTCACTTCCTAGTTATTATTTATTTGAGGTATCTAACGTCCACTTTATGAACGGATTGATTTTATTTTACATGCCACAATCAACATAGGACAGACGGCTTTATTTCCTCTCCAAAGGAAGTTATGCTAGAGATTTTTACTACTCAGGAAAAATCTGTTGACCCTGGTTGGGTTTAAACCCATGAACATCGAGTCCCGAGTCAGGCACTTTACCCCAAAACCACAGAGGATGACAAAAATATCTAATAAGAACTAAGAAAGTGAAGAAAATCAGGAACTGTACCATTGTAGAGCTCATCTGGCTACCCCTCTCACTAATGGTTTAGCCCAACATAACAACCAGACCTCGGATCAATAATTGCTCAAATAATTTGTTTAATAATGTGATTCACAATAAAAATACAATTTCTATTTTTCTTTTTATAAAAAACTTGTTTTTTTCGAAATTAAATAGAGGGGAAAAAAACCATACCAATGTGGGGAAGTCAATTTCTTATGCTCATCATGTTTTTTAAGATTCGGACTCGAATTCAAAACAAAAAAATAGGGCGTTTAAAAACAAGGTGCTTAGGAAGATCTACTGGAGAGTTGAGGTGGTTACATATCCTGTACTAATCACAAAGACATTGTTGGGATAGTCAAGTCTCGTAGATTATGGTGGGTGGGACATGTGTTGTGAATGGAAGGATATAGAATCGTATTCAGAGTATTGATTGGCACACCTGTTGGGAAGACCTAGACACAGATAGAAGGTTAGCATTAGAATGGAACTGAAATGAATATTATGTAATGAGGTGGACTGATAGAACTAGCTCAAGATAAGTGGTGTACTTTTGTAAGTGTGGCAATGCCATAGAATAAGTAAGGAAAGAAGTTAAAATGATTCCAATGAAAACCTTTAAAATAACATACTCTACATGATAGAACAAGGGAGGCAACCCCTAAAGTCACATGGGTTAGGCCTTCATACATGGTAGTCATAATGTGTGTTCATATTTTGTTTCAGTTGGAAGATTTCGGTTGGGCCCTCAACATTGAAACTGCTTCTTATTTATGCAATAAGCAGAAAGAGCTTAAGGCAGTGTTACAGTTTGGACTTAAATCAAACTTAAAAGAAATAAATTCTAAAGAAAATTTAATTGTCGAATTCAACCATGGGGAGTTGTATGAGTTTTACAAACAGTTAGAGACAATTCAAACACAACTGGACTCTTTACGTTGAGCACAAGAAAATATAAGGGTATAAAAAACATATTAACACTTAAGTAAAAAGTGTAAAAATAAGCTTTATTGATTTAAATTTGAGTTTGTGTACTGTATGCAAATGGATGTCTGAACTAAAAGTTAAATTCTATTGTTTTTTTGTTTTGTTTTTGAATAGGTTGTTTTCCAAATATGTTAGCCATGTATTTGAGGATCTCATCTTTAGTATAAATTACCGGTAGTATTTACAGATATAATGTACAGTTTCCTCTTTTAGGAAGTTGCGCTGCACGTTTCACCCTCCCTCCTGCTGAGTTTCGATTAACATTCAGTTAATTGTTAAATCAACGGTCTGGAGTATTGTCGTTAAATTTTTCCTATAAGTTCTGTAATGTTTGTGCTGAACTACCAGTAAGCAGTATTGGAGCTATAAAACAAATTCTAATTTTTAAAAAAAGCATGTGTAACATTTTGAAATTTTAAATCCAAAATTTGAAATTAAAATCTATCAACTTTACAATAATTTAAATTTGATATAAATTTAAATCAATTTGATTACCGTATAATATATAACTAAAAAATGTACATTATTTCAGATAAGTCATGTAATATGTAATAGCGTATAACCCAAACGGGTAGTAAGACGCGGTGCTAATAATAATAATATATAATAAGTACACATGATAGAATTGTAGAAAAATAAAGCACTAAGACACATTTACACTCACTTCAATATTTCGTTGCATCTTTCTCAGAAAGTGTAATTAGTAAGTTAAGTCACGTGGTAAAATTTATATTTTATTTAACAATTAACCGATATTATTTAAATTAATCATGTAGTTATTGTTTGAAGAAAGTTTAAAACTAATTTTTATTCAACTAAATTAAATAATAAACATTTCTTAGCCTAATATTCAATCCAATACTTTTTCATAAAAAAAATCTTTCATTTAAATTTGAAATAAATATTACAAACCATGGTATTTGATTCGGAACCAATTCAATCCAAAATTTAAAATAATGTGTTTCTCATTGTTTTAGAATGTCAAATTTTATATTTTCGTCAATATCTTTATGGGTTTCCATCCCTATTCATGACTATAATCACTAAAAATTGCAATTCCAAGTATTCTTAAACCAGTTCATTACAAAGTAATAATGAGAACCCGACACCTTAGCTAAGTTGGTTGTGTGTCTGTCTACTGGGCTAGGGGTCCCAGGTTTGATTCCTGGCATGGCCTAAAAATTTATCATTGGTGAAATGTGGATCCATCCCGTCACAGTAATGAATTAACGGCTGGGGACGGGATGTAGTGCCTGTCTTAGTCTAAGTTAGATTATAAGACATTTAAAGCTAAGCCAATAATGGAAAATATCTGGCTTGAGTAAAAAAGTTACCCATCCAAGCCACAGGCTGGCAACAGTAATGGTTGTTGTAAAAATGAGAAGGTAACATTTATTCAATTGAAAAAGAAATCTTAAAACTATGCACATACATCTTTGTTTCCAAAATGGTTTATGCACATCTTAATTATTATGAGGTGAATTTGTATTCAAAGAAAACTGATTAAAATATATAGGCAATAAACCGAATTAAAACCAATCACAGCAAAGTTGTTATGCTCTTCTAGAAGAGACACAGTTAAGCAACATTTATGACAGAGTTTGATTGCGCAGATAAAGAAGGTTGTAATAACTTAGTGTTGACTGAATCTGGTGCTTGGAAGTTTCCTGCCGCGGCCACGGACAGCAACAAGTGCAAGGCTCCTTCCAACGATGTCAATTGTTCTGTCAATTTCTCTTCTTCCTTTAAAATATCTTTCAGATATTCAAGAAGTGTGATCACTTCAGAACTTTGCTCAATATTATCTTCATATACATCTAAAAAGAGGAAAAGATTCACTTACAAACTGTCTGGCTGATTCGTTACACACTGCTTAAGAATCTACATGAGCACCGGTAGTTTAAAAGGTAGGTAACTTACCGAGGAACACATTGGTGACATCAATAAGTGTCCTTGTAAATCGATTATCACTGATGTATCGGATAATAAATCTAAGAATTGTGCAAAGGGACTTTACTTCCCTGGAAGCTAGAGCTGTGCGTAGTCCTTTACGTCTGAAACATCATACAACCATTATGCTTTAAAGATAATTAGAAAACCTTTAAATTTGCAATATCTGGTTGGTATATTCCATTCACGATAGGTTTTTACCTGGATGACAGTTCGAAAATCATATGTTTAGGTTTTGGGTTGCCAACACGTGTAAAAGATCACTGTTTTGTTATAAATGTAAAGATCTTTAATTACCTGTTATATATTACATTTAAAATAACGTAAACTTAAGTTTTCTCATACTATTTCATTTTTTTAAATAATTTCTTTTTGTCCAACTCGAAACAATATTTTAAACATAATTAAAAGTACTTATTTTTCGTTTTGGAACGTTACTGATTTTGTGTAATATAGTGCATACATCAATACCTTTTAATACAGGCATCGTATTTACTTGTAAAAGAGAAAATTGTTGTCATTTTTTTTCATAAAATAAATAATTTTATGATTATCTTATCTTATTTTGAAATATTTAACTGAATAAAATATTTTCATCAACTGCGTGTCTGCATCATTGTAAAAAAACTTGTTTACCGTTATGTTCAATCATATGGTTTAAATTCGTCAGTCGCCATTTTGAGGCTATGTTCGTTAGAAGTTTTTGTGAAAGTGGTGTGAATATTTTTTTAAGTGGAATAAAACTATAAATAAACTTTGTGTCCGACCTCAAATAAATATATAAATAATATTGGCCTAAATTACTGTGGTTAACTATCACATTAATATATTACCATCTGTTTTCATTACAGTCATCCAAAGTGATAGATGTCAGCTGTTGGCGGTGATATATTAGGTGTAACTTCTAGTAACATTTCGAGCTGTCATTCAGGTAAACTTAGCTCGTGAATGCCATATACCAAGGTTTCTTGATTATAATGCACCTTAATTTTTCAGTAACATAAAAAAGCTTTGATTATAACTCATATAAGAAAATAAATAAAAAGCTAAAATACTCTCTTTATAAGAAATATGTTTAGTTTTTACTATAGAATTAAATTTACTAACAACATTAGTATACTTTTGTTTTCAGTATTGTTATTCTCACTAGCCTTCTGAATCAGTAAGCCATAGTATATTGTCTTCTGAGTCATTGAAAGCATTGGTTGAAAAATAACTGCAATTTTATGGTGCCATTGATTCTGAGACACACCCCATTTTTAGAGATGTTCAAAAGGTGGGAGGGGGGAAATGTGCATCTTTGAATCGAGTGTTAAAATTAGGAGGGACATCCAGCACACTTACCTTGTGACCCGAAGAAGCCGTTTGTGAAAAGTGAAAACTTATCCTTGAAAAGGTGGGTTTTTTTTGGCTATCCCTCCAAATATTAATATCATAAAACATTGTAAATCTTGGATGTAAAAAAGCTTTGTTTGGTTTTTCTAAAAGGCCACTTTTACTTGTCAGTACTGAGGTGGATACAATGTGGCATCAAGATAATGAAGTATTTGTAATAACACTTAGAACTGCGTCCTTTTTACCCATTCAGGTTATATGCTTAAGTACTAATGACACTAATTGGTTAGGAATTGGGAACTGTGCTGCTTTTTATAGAGCGTACCTAACCAGTTTGATGTGCCAAAACTACTTGAAACATTTCTTTTGATACTGTTCTGTCAGCTGTCATAACAAGCTTGTGTGGGTTCTTGGGATTAGAGTTTATTATGTTTAGAATGCCTAATTTTTCAGCCTGAATATTTCAAAGGAGTTGTGTCACGTATTTTAGAAAAACCGCAGCCAAGACTATTAAACCAAGCCTTTCAGCAATTTGCAAACAGTCAATGGCTCAAAAAAATTGTACATCTAAAATGTCACATTTAAAATGACAAATTAAATTATAGCACTGTGTCTTACTACCCATTCAGGTTATAAGTATTAATTTCACTAGTGGGTTAGGAATTGGGAAGGTTGAATTTAGAGGAAGTGAACCCACATTTGTGTGGAGGGAGAGTGGAAAACCATTTAGGAAATACCACCCTCAGTACACTCGACCAAGATTCGAACCTTGATCTCCCCATCCTAGGCAGTCTAGCTCAACATAAAACCAGTGCGTTAGCTAACTACACCACTGAGGCAGGTTTTAAAATAACAAACATGGAGCATATAAAGTTGGATTGCTTCCTTCCATTTTTATAGGATTTATTTTGGTAAGAAATAGTGCCAATGTGCTGATTTTTTAAAAGACTCAAATTAAGCAATATAAGAAAAATAACCCACAGAGAGAATTGTAAATCACAAGGAGTAAAAAAACAAAAAAACTAGTGAAAATGGTCAGGAATGTTTCCTGGTCATCAAAGTCAAGCAAACAAGCTGTGAATTAACTTTGTAAGTCACTCATTTTATTGACAGTAAAGCTCTCTCAATAACACCGATAAAAATCATTTTATAAAATAGGTAAAGAAAAAAAAGAATTCTAGTTAGTTACCTTCGAAATAAATGTATGCCATATGCAAGAAATCTTGCATACCAAAGTTTATTTAAACAAGAACAAATCTTTCCTAAAGTGTTGGCTATATATTAGCTTGCCCTTTTATCACAATTTAAATAGTTTAATAGTTCCATCAATTTGACAAGAAATCTCATGTCAAAGCTACAAGACATATTTTGCAGGTGGAAGACGATGAAACGGTTTTTATTCACTTTTCAACATTAATAAACCCCACATTAGGGTCACATGGTCTAACACATCTCTTGTTAGACTGGATTACCGGTGACGGATGTAATGAGGGCAGTTTATGTTTTCCCACTCTCCCTTTACACAAATGCAGATACATTTCATTTAAAATTATACCATTCTAATTAAGCTCTAATAGAATAATTAATAAATATGCATAGCCTAAACAAGCACTAAGATGCAGTGAAAAATAATTCTAATAAAAAACCAAAGTTATCGAAAGAATGAACTTTAAAAATAAGATAAAGTATATCTTTAACAAAATAATATTAACTCGGCAATAAAGGTCAGAGATTGATCTCCATTATTAACGATGTTGCCTACCTTTGACGACACGAATTGACAGTGACATGGTAATTAATTTTAAGTTTTATTCATTGAGTTTTAGAGATATAACGCTGAAACAAAAACTATGAATTCTTAGATAAATCTAAAAATAGCACTACAGTGTTAGAAAATTATAATTTTTATCTAGAAGTAATTTATTTGTAAACACATTATTTATAAACCGTCTACAACTCAAGCTATTTGGTTTAGTCACGAAAATGGTTTGTAGGAGTCTTGCCGCCAGAATGTATATTAAAGAAGTTTATGGTAGCATATGTCTAACTAGAATAGGAAACAAGAAAAATGTAATTTTAAAAAGCAAGTAAATATTTTCAAGGTACAAATAGTATAATAACTAAGCTCGTCAAAGGAAGAGTTGAAGTGTTATCAGTAGATACACAAGAGTCCTCCCAGGGTCAACTGCTCATTTAGTGTTCAGGTGTGTCAAGTTAAGATGCAACCCGATTCGCAAAGTAGCTTTGAAACCTCCAAGTAGGCAGCATCGTTAAGACTTTTAATCAGAATGAAAATGATCGATTTCAATAATCGTTTTACTCCAGTGATTTTAGCTGAGAGCAGCCGGGTGGTGAGCCTTTTCGAAAGGCATATTAAACTTAACACATGCATTAAGGACATTTAAGTGACACAACAAGGTTGGCAAGACTGACCTAATTAACTCCTGCATGATGCTCACGGTGACATGTGGAGTCTTGTTGACAACATAAGGTAGCAACACACTATCTAACGCCTTTGTGTACTGAAACTTTCGAAAGTAAGCATCATGTTTGGCGTGAAGCGCGTGGACTTCCTCAGCAACCACTAGATCTGTAGAAGGCTGCTGAAGGTTGTCTGGAGCGTAACGAAATGAGGCTTTGCGTCGGTCTCTCTTAGACGGGCGCGGTTCATCCTCTTGTCGGGAAATAGAAACAAGTCCATCAACCATGCCAGCGACTACTGCCTCATCACCTGCCTAGTGTCATATAAAAAACAACTAAGGTGTAATAACTAATAATACAACTAACTTTACAAAGGAATTCATGCAAATATGCCACTTTGGGGGTCTGTGAGTACTCAAATTAAGAATGTGAGCGTGCAAAGCTCAGGTTCAAACCCAGCCCCTTTAGAGGCTTTACAAATTTGAGCTGCTTGTATTAAGGCTATTTCTGTAAATAATTGTGTAACTGGTAATGGATGACTGATTCTTTACGCTTTTCTCTACTTGTCTGGATGTTGTTTATGCAATGTGCGGTACAAGTCTTATTTTAATTTTAAACTTGTTTAAATTTTGACTATAATTTTATTATTAAATTCAAGAGTGACTCAACTTTCTAATAAGCTAGCTTGACCTAAACTAAAACCCAGAATGAAAAAAATAAATTAAGCTTGCCTTGAGTATACCCGACAAAGATTACAAAAATCAAGCAGCACTTAAAAGAACTTTATAAATGCTTTTGTTACTTGCCATAACCAGTTTAAATTTTAGGGATATGGCCCTTGTCTATGCTATTCATTGGGGAAAATGGAGCATAAAAGAAATAATTTAAAACTCTATGTAATACATGTCAACAGCAAAAAAATAAAATAGAATTTATCAAATTAAATATTTTAAAATAAAATGTCTTATATTAAACCTAAACAAAGGTGTATTTGTGATAGTTAAATTAACAGAATTAATATGTTTAAAACATAATCTAGCCAATAACTTGATTTCCTTACAAATAGAAATTTGGAGCATTTTTTTTTAGAAAATACATACCTTATGCGGTCAGTAACGTTTTAACTGTTTTATTGGTGTTATTTTACAAATATTGAAAATATCTATCAGAATGACAGCTGCAGATAACATGACTTGAATTTTGAATACATGAAAGTATATCTAGTTACTTTTCTAGCTGTGGGTCAGAAACAATTGACAATCTGTGCTGAGGTGATAGACAACGCGCTGAGGTTTGTCTGACATTCGGTGGAGCTAACCTGAGTGACATTATATTCAAAAAGTAAAAAAGTGTAGTATTTAGTTTGCTTTTATCTAGCTATTGAATATTTACCTTTCAATTAAAGTGTTAATTTTCAAGTTATTTATTGTCTAATTGTTTCGGCCCCATATGTAAGAAAATTAGGGTATAGTATGTGTCTATTTATATTCAAATCTTTTTTTTATCTACAAATTTTGAATCCGAATCCTATAAAACACAGTAAGAACAAGAGATTTATTCTTAAGTTGCAATAGATTAAAAAATGAACCTGAACACCGGAGTCAAACCCAAGACACTTGGCTTAAGACATCAATGCTTTAAGATTGGCAAACGACCCTGAGAATGGGATGAATCCTGGATAGTTCAGTGGTAGAGCATCACCACCCTATGTCAAGGGCCTTGGGTTTGATTTCTGTCTCAAAATGTTCATCTTTCAATTTACTAATAAAATTTAGATTCCCTTAAATATTTTTCATTGGCCACAAATGACAACCAACAGGGTTTTCACTCACACTAACTCCCAAACTGAGGACGGCATTAGGGTAGTCCAGGGTGTGAACGACTTGGAACGTGGCCATGTCATATATTTTGACATGTCTGTCCAGCGAACCCGACATAAGACGCTTGTTTTCCGAAGCAAGGGCTAGGCAGGTCACTGTCTTGTGATGATGTGATATTTTTTCACGCAGGCGACCGCCAGACAGAGCATCCCATACTCTGATTTCTGTACCGCCTGTAAAACAAATTTACAATATGGATGTATAAAGTGTGTGCAAAGAAATGGGTATAAATGGACACATTCACTTGTTTATATAAATTTTAACCTATATTCCTATGTAGGTTATCTCCCTTCCTTATCCTTTCATTTTACAGTGGTTCAACAATTTTAATATCTTTTCATTTATTTGCAGTATTTAATGTGCACTTTCTGAACGAAGTGATTATATCAGCATACAAATTATAAACTTACTTAAATCTACAACTGGCGCAACATCCAGTCACTGGTCGTTATTTCTTCAATGTGAAAGGTTTAACCCACATTTTATCAATGATAAATTTTTTGGTCACGCGAGGAATCATACCCAGGACCCATAGCTCAGTAGACAAACATGCTACCGATCGAGTTAGGTTGTCAGACAACAACAATTTTAATATACAAACAACATTTCATGTATTTTAATTTTTTTTTTCATATGATGATAATAATAATAATCATAACAGATAGTGATAGAAATATAAAAAAAACCAATAAACAAAAATTGAACAAAGTAAGATTATTAAAAACAGCATTAAAAGGAAAATAGATCAGAATTAATTTATTATTGATGATGATCATGATTGTTATTATAATTATTTTATTATTATTATTATTACTTTTACTAGGAAAACTAATCCTTTCTCTTTCAATGATAGATTGGGCAATGAAAACATATTTCGCACCCTTTATATTAATTATCTTGGTGTCCTCCTGGATAACAAACTTTATTTCCACTATCATGTTGACCATGTAATTTCCCAGTCATTGAAATTACTTGGACTTATTAAATTTATTACGTCATCATTTAACAAAGCATTAGCATTAGATCTAAGTTAGAATACGCTACTGTTGCTTGGAATTCCATTACCTTAACTGACTCTCTTAGGTTGGAAAACGTTCAAAGAAAATTTGTCGTTGCGTGCAATGATAAATACTTTAGTAACCAGATTTATTATGATTATGACAGAATTTTAAACTTCTTATGGCTCCAAACTCTCTTCTCACGTAAACTTTATTGTGATGCCCTTTTTGTTTTTAATATATTGAATAGTAAAATTTCTTGCAAATTTGCCATTGATCATGTAGGCATTCTTATCCCTTCTCGGACTTCTCGTAATCCAATTTTTTTCTTCTCGATGGCTCTTATATGGTGAGTCCTATAGGTCGTTGTATCCATAGCGGCAATTCTAGATTGGTCGAATTCGAATTTTATCATAAAAGAAAAGCTAAACTCAGAGAGTTATTTAAGGAAATCCAATATAAATAATTTTTCATGTATAGGTTATGTCTATAATATTTAAATTTACAATATTCTGATTTATTTTTTGTATATTGTTACTGCTTGTGACCATTCTTTAATCATTTGTTATTGCTATTTTTTTATTCTTATAGTAATTACTATTTATTTTCGGATCTATTCAACAATATATAAAATTATTTAGCTATTATTGCTTATCTTATTTTCTCGTGTTAATATATATATATTTTTTGTAAGCTACTTGTGTATTTTTCAGTGCTGGCTTGTTATAGGTCTTATGACTATTGGCCAGTACTATAATAAAGGATTTTGGAATTATTGTTGTTGTTGCTGTTATTGTTATTATCATCAGCAGCAGATCGTTCAGGTTGTACACACTTACACTAATGTGTAATGGTAGAGTGATTGTGAGATGAAATGGAGGGCCTACAGTTTAACGTGGGATCCGAACCATGGTGGAGGCCTGACATTCCCCACATTCACAAGTTATGATTAAATCAGAATTTAGATAATGACCAATATGGCTTTAGAGCGAGCATTAGGTCAAATTCTAGAAAGAAGATTAGAAGTTTTATGTCGCATTCATTTATTTGGAAAAAGCTTTTGACAAGGGAGATCGAAAGCTTCCGTTTCAAACAATGAGCAAGATCGGACTTGGTTGGAAAGAGAAGCGTCTGATTCTGGACAAATCGCAGAAATAGAAGTAAACGGAAGCAGAAGTGAAGTAAACAATAAGAAGCAGAATAAGACATGGTTACCCTACTTGTTTAACTTGCTCTTAGAAGGTGTATTAACGACCATTAAAGAGAAAACAAAAGGAATCAAAACTAATGGAAAACATGTTTACAGTATTCGCGCTTTGTAGACAAAATTGCAATATTAGCAAATTCAGAACATGATATGAACAGAATGCTTGTGATATTAATAAAAAGGTTAGAAAAGTTAAGCTAAAGATAAACACAAGAAGACAAATTTCATAACGAGACAAAACAAAAGATGAAATGAAGGCTAATATAAGAATAGGGGAAACAAGACTAGGACAAGTGAGTGAATTCTGATATCTGGATAGTGGGTTTGACAATGAAAAAGAGATTCCTTACCGGGGTCAAAAACCAGATAGCCTTCCAAAATAATAGAAACCTATTATTAACTAAACATATCAGTATAGAGACTAGGAGAAAATTTGTTTAAATGTTTATTTGGAGTGTGCTAATATACGTATGCGAAATCTGAACTTTAGGTTAACAGGAAAAAACAAGACTTGAAGCAACAGAAATGTGGTTTTGGAGAATACTAACAAGAACAAGCTGGAGAGACAGAGTAATGAACAAATCATAAGGATAAGGAATAATCAAGTGGACTAGTTCAAGAAAGGGCTAAGGTATAATTAGGCAAAACAATGAGCAAGATCGGACTTGGTTGGAAAGAGAAGCGTCTGATTCTGGACAAATCGCAGAAATAGAAGTAAACGGAAGCAGAAGTGAAGTAAACAATAAGAAGCAGAATAAGACATGGTTACCCTACTTGTTTAACTTGCTCTTAGAAGGTGTATTAACGACCATTAAAGAGAAAACAAAAGGAATCAAAACTAATGGAAAACATGTTTACAGTATTCGCGCTTTGTAGACAAAATTGCAATATTAGCAAATTCAGAACATGATATGAACAGAATGCTTGTGATATTAATAAAAAGGTTAGAAAAGTTAAGCTAAAGATAAACACAAGAAGACAAATTTCATAACGAGACAAAACAAAAGATGAAATGAAGGCTAATATAAGAATAGGGGAAACAAGACTAGGACAAGTGAGTGAATTCTGATATCTGGATAGTGGGTTTGACAATGAAAAAGAGATTCCTTACCGGGGTCAAAAACCAGATAGCCTTCCAAAATAATAGAAACCTATTATTAACTAAACATATCAGTATAGAGACTAGGAGAAAATTTGTTTAAATGTTTATTTGGAGTGTGCTAATATACGTATGCGAAATCTGAACTTTAGGTTAACAGGAAAAAACAAGACTTGAAGCAACAGAAATGTGGTTTTGGAGAATACTAACAAGAACAAGCTGGAGAGACAGAGTAATGAACAAATCATAAGGATAAGGAATAATCAAGTGGACTAGTTCAAGAAAGGGCTAAGGTATAATTAGGCGGACTGAATAGAACTAGTTCAATAAAGGGCTAAGGTATAATGAGGTGTACTGGAAAGAACTAGCACAAGATAGGGCTAGAGTATAATGAGGTGGACTGCATAGAACTAGTTCAAGGTAAGGATAAGGAATAATGAGGTGTACTGGATAGAACTAGCACAAGATAGGGCTAGAGTATAATAAGGTGGACTGGATAGAACTTGTTCAGAAAAAGGATAGGTGGCGTACTTTTGTAAGTGTGGCAAAGAACTAAAGTTTCGAGTTCTTAATGCTATATAGTAAGTAAATAAGCTTGTGTACTTTTTTTTAGCACAGCGTCTTACTAACCATTTGTGTAATATGCTTATGTAGGCCTACTTATTACGCTAACGGGTTAAAGACGAGATGAATTTAGAGGGTACCTGAATTTGCGTAGTTAGAGTGGGAATCTATTTTAGGAAAAACCACCCCCAGTACACCCGACCGAGATAGAGCTACAATCTACCCATTAACAGCAGTTTAGCCTTTTGCCAGAGTGACACCTTAGACCTTGGATGGGCAACATTGTCGCCAATCACCACAAGTAGCAAATCGGGCAAAAATGTGTGGCGAATTTGAATTTTCCAGCTCTCCCAGTAAAATAAACTTTTTCCTAATGATGAGTGCTGATTGTAACTTGATATTTCATGCGTAGCATTGGAAACATTCCACATGTGCACATTGAGTTCAGATCCACCCAATGTTTGTACAACTTGTCAGACAATAGGATTGTCAAATTTCGCATTAAATTGTTCGACATTTTTAATATGAACAATTTTTTATCATTTACGTCTGAAGTACCAATAAGTGAGTAGTCAAAGGTTATATGTTTTTAATAGGCCTAAACTTGTTCAAACCATGTGTGTGGTTTTAAATGTTTGATTGAGCTGCAATTTTTCAATATTTACATGCTGCGGAGAATTTCACTTCTTATTCGCCACAACTGTGGCCACATTAAAAATAATTTTGCCCACCTCAGCCTAAAACCATGTAGCCAACAAAGTGGCTCCTATGCAATTAATTTTACTTTACATCCAATACTTTTTCCAGCCTAATTAATTGTATAATCAAAAGAATGTTTAAATTTGAATTTTCCAAACTATGTAGCAATAATCATTAATCCCCCTAGCCTATATAAAATGTTCAATATTGCTCAATTTTGCACGCTGTGGTTTTTGGGGTATGCAAATTTTATGTTCTGGGGAAATATTGAGTTCTTGAACGTATTCTGTAGCTCTGCTTCTTACTTGTTAAAAACAACTTCCAACCAGCTTGCCAAAGAGATTAAATGTCTAATATGTTGACCTTACAGTTAATTTTACAATATTATATATTACTGTGCTTAGTTTAAAAGTGATAATGTTATTATTACCCTTTAATCTGTGAGTAATCACATTTAAACCTTGTCTTTTCAGTCTTACTACCAATTTAGGGTGGCGACATTTCGTTAGCAATACACTACTATACATTAGCATTATCAAAACCTTATCTAACCATATCTATTGCTATAATTTGTTTTGAAGACTGGTATTTGATTAATACTATTATTTTCTAGCTTGAACTGTGCTAAAAAAAATGCTTCTGATGATTCAGCTTTAGTTGCAATGGGCCTCAAGTTCTCATCCAAACAACTTGATTCAACATTCAACTCAGATGATGACTTGCACCTACAGCCAAAATGCCGGAGACAATTTACTCAACTTGTCTCAAGTCTGAACATAATTGTTTTAATTTATTGGACTGAATTTTATTTTGAGTGATATAAAAACTACGAGCTTGAGAATAGTTCCTGGTTCCTATCAGTGTGAACAACATCCAACAAATAAATGTTCTATTTACCTGCAGACAAGAACAAGCCTCCTGTTGGCAGGAACAAAACACTCTCCACGGGTGCGCCGTGGTCCACCACAAACACCTCTGAATTTGTTCGAGTGTCGAACATGCGTACATGGTTGTCGTAACCTCCCGAAAGCACAATGTCAGGGGATACCGGAGACACTGCTCCTGCCCTTACATAATCCGTATGGCCGCTGAAACTAGAGATGGCTTTCTCGCTGGGAATGTCCCACACACGTACAGTCTTGTCATCTGAGAAACTGGCGATGTGCGTCTTGTCCAACGTGAAGAAACAGCGATGGACCGCGCTACAAGAGAGTTTGGAAAATACACAAGCACATTCGTGAGAAACAAACAAATCTTTAACTAGATATCCAGTAAGAGGTGGAGTCGGTTGTTTGGCGAAGTAACCAGTTTGTATTGATTGATTAGGAACAAGGGACACCTCTATAGTATACAGGGATCTAGATTTTATCTAAAGTTAGTAAAAAGGTATAATAGCTGCCTATAGTTATTTATTTAGCCTACTAATATTTTCCACTCACATCAGGGGGCATGCAGACTAAGGTGTCATTCTCATCTAGTCTAGTTTGACGATGATGGGGAGGTTGTGGTTAAAATCTTGGCCAAGTGTACCAGAAGTATGTTTTCCCTTCCCCTTTCCTCTATGCAAATCTGGATACATTTCCTCTTAACTATACTTTCATCTATACCAATAGTGTAATAATGTGATCAGCCTGGGCAGGCTGTAGGACTTGAAGCATGTAATATTTCTTTTTAATGTGGAAACTGTTAAAGGAAATCCTCTTTTTATTGTTTACAGTAGGTTTATGTAGATTTTGTACTATTTGTTGCAATCCCTTTTTCATGTCAATTCTTCTATATAAATAATTACCTCTCAGGAAGAACAAACAGGTAATTTTTTTTAGCACCGCGGCGTCTCACTATCTGTTTGGGTTATATGCTAAAAAGGTACTTAAAAGTACCCTTAGTGAGATATTAAAACACGGTTAATCCTGAATCTTAAAAAGTTGGATATTTTATAGTTCAGAACTTTGTGTGAAGTGGTAACATTTAGGATAGGATCCCCGTTAAAGAAAAGTTTCCTTTTCCAACTCAAAAGTTATAAAAAGAAATACAACCTTTAAACCTACTATTGTAGTTAATTATACTTAATAGACTTAGTGCCATGTTAGCTATTTTTGATACAGTATCTAATTAAGAGTTTTTTTACTTTCAAATGACAGGTCTTCCAAGTTATAAATTCACTAAAGATTCAACAATTTGGGTGAAATTATAACACTATAATCATTTTACATTTTAGTACACATTAATTCTAATTATATTTTGTTCATGATAGGTTTTTACCTGGATGACAGTTCAAAAATCATATGTTTAGGTTTTGGGTTGCCAACACTTGTAAAAGATCATTGTTTTGTTATAAATGTTAAGTTGTTTAATTACATGTTATATTTTACACTTAAAATAAAGTAAACCTAAGTTTTCTAATATAATTTAAGTGCTTTTAATAATCTCCTTTTATCCAACTAAAAAAACAATATTTATACATGATTAAAAGTACTAATTATTTATTTTGGAACATTACCTATTTACTATGTGTAATATAGTGCATACATCAATATTCAATACCTTTTAATACAGGCATCATATTTACTTGGAAAAGAGAAAATACTTGTTTACATCATATTCAACCACATGGTTTGAATTTGTCGGTTGCCATTTTGGAGCTATTTTCATTAGAGCTTTTGTGGTAGTACTGGGAATAATAAATAGAATAAAACGATAAATAAGCTTAGTGTCCGACCTCAAATAAATATATAAATAATATTGGCCTAAATTACTATGGTTAACTATTAAATACATATATTACCATCTGTTTTCATTACGGTTATACAAAGTGATAGATGTCAGTTGTCGGCGTAGGGATATATTAGGGACTATTTCTCGTAACTTTTTGAGCTGTCATCCAAGTAAACTTAGGCCATGAATGAATTATATTCAGAATGTTGTCTCGTGTGTATACAAGGTTAGCTTAGTAATGCCATTTAACTAAACTTTGGTTTAAATCTGTTCAAGCTTCTTCGGTGGCCATATAGTTTAAGGTGTTACTCTAGCATTAGACTATACTGCTGCAGGGAGATCGGGGTTTGAACTCAAGCCAGGTGTACTGATTTAAAAAAAGAATGGTTTTCCACTCTCACTTCACACAAATATGGGTACACTTCCTTTAAATTCTACCTTCTTTATCCATAATTCCTTCGCGTAATTAGTACATATACGTATAACCAGAAGGGGTAGTAAGATGTGGTACTAAGAAAAAACTTTCCAGTTTACTGAAATTTTCCTGTCATTAAGTTTCAATATCATACCTGGAGTGTCCCTTAAATACTCGGAGCAGAGATTTAGAGGACACATCAAAAAGCTTGATGTGACTTTCCTCTCCTCCAGCACAAAGTAATTTGCCATCAGGCCTGAAAGATCCCCCATAAGCTGTTTCTTGGAAACGATTTAAGTTTTTACTAACCAGCTTGGTTATGGAGTTGTATATCTGCACCTATGATATGAAAAACACAAACATTCAAAGAATGATGTACTAATTCAAAGGTAAGTTTTGTTTTATCAAGGAATAATATGTCGGCACAGTGATGGGAGAAGTAGACGCTATAGTCCATTTGTCATAGGAGTGGTGGTAATTGACAGCTAACAGAAGATGTAAAAAGTGTATTGTTTGATGTGAAAGTTGACTTGCTAAAAGTGACAACAAATCAATATATGGCCTTGCAGATCATTATGGTTTGGTGAATGGATACATGAGAGTATATCTAGTAACTTTTGCTAGCTGTCAGTTATTACCACTACTATGGGGAATTGACTATATAAGAAAGTTAGTGAAGGTTTATTTTATATTTAAGCTCATAACAATACTTCTTAGAATTTGTACCAGCAATTCAATGGCATATGGCATAAGTCGAGGGGCGGGGGGGCAATATCCCCTCTCTTTTTCTGTGAAGGCCCCCTACACATACAAATTATGGCCTAAGGTAGGCAAAAAATGAAGTGAAAAGCAAGGGATGAAGAAGGAAAAGAAAATTTAACTCGGGGGTTTTGTTCTTGTTTGAAAATTCTTGTTATATGTATAGTAAAGTTTGGTTAGTCCTGGCATTGGCAAAAATGTGTGAAAAGTTGGTTTTGCTTCAACCCCATGTCAGAAAACAATAATACTAAGAACCATAAAATGAAGATAATTTATTCAAAGAGAAACTAATCAAGAAATTAAGTCAAATAAAACCGGTACAATAACATTTCTAAAAAAAATCATCATTGAGATTGTTAAGTAGTAAAGTTCTGAAATGAATTAGCATAAAACAAGGAAAAAATATAAATCCATGCAAAGCAATATTAAAGTAGTAACAGATTAAAGGACTAGCTGATAAGCAACGAAAAGTGTAAACTAGCAAATTGACCAGGTTAGAGTTATTAATATTATAACTTAAAGACTCTACAAAATCTTGAATACTTGAGATAAAGATCATTGGTTTTATGAAGATTATGACTTAACAAAAAAAAAGGATAAATTATTATGCCAACAATAATGAACTTATTCGTAGAACAATAAATTACACTAGTATATAGTTTGAAAATATGTTGACAAGGAAGACATGTTCTGTAAGGTTTAAGATATTTAAACAGTGACAATATAAAGATGATTGATAGAAAGGTTAGAAAAAATTAATTAGGTTATTCTTCAAGAAACTTACACATGTAAAAAAAAGCAGTATAAAACCAACATGAAACCTATTAAAATGAAAGTTAAGACATAACATGTAACATGTTTCACAAAATTATTAAATGAGTGTAAAGGATTTAATGTTAAAGACTTGTTATTACAGTCAAATGGTTTCTAAAATATGCTTGTGTTAACTATTGAGACAAGATTAGTTGGAATTTATACCGATTAACCTAATTTGCTGTTCCATCCAAGTACATTCTTTATGTTATAAATTCCTATTTCTCCTTACTACAATTAAAATGAATAAGCAATGCATTAAATGAATGAATAAATTTCAAATAAGATTTGATTGTACCTATTTTAACCCCCTTCTCTGTTCACGCAGTAAAACGACTAAACGTAAAAATGTGCTCGTGATATAAATTGAAATAGTTGTCTTTTGGCTTAACACGCCATTAATATACTGCTGATTGAGTTGTGGTATGATGACTAAAGGTTTAGGGTTTGTGTCTCAGTCCAAGCCATATTTTTATTAATCCTATCTTATTATTGGATATTTAAATTAATCTTATGATAACCTAAATAAAGTTATTTGAAATAACAATTTTAAAAAGTAACAATTGTTTTTGAATGCTCACTGTAAATGTCTATATTTAATATTAACTGACACTCACTCTGACAGAACATGTCACGGCAAAATAGTGGGGTTCTGCTGGTGAGAAGTCGATGTAGTCTATGGGACCAAACTCTTTCACTAGAACAGGAACCTGAAATAAAAGTTAGGGTCAGAGACAAAATAGATGTTTGACTTACTATTTAAGATTATAATATCATGTTGAGATAGACTGCCGAGAACAGGGAGATTGAGGGTCGAATCTCGGTCAGGTGAAATTTTATCCTAAATGGTTTTCCACTCTCCCTCCACGCAAATGCGGGTTCATTTCCTCTAAATTCAACCTCAATTCCTAGTCCACTAAAGTAATTGGTACTTTAGCGTTTAACACGAATGGGAGGTAAGACGTGGTGCTAAACAATAATAAAAAAATTATAGCCTAATACATTTTTTAAAATATTAATGGACACTCAATTAAAATATTTAAGATAAGCATTAGTTGAATGTATATACATAATCTTGTTTCGTACCCGAATTGGTTTCCAGCTACTTAAGTTACTCATAGATAAATAAAACCATCCTATATTATGGTAAGCAAAATATTCAATATTTTGGGGAGAAATAGTGCTAAGAAATATTAAGGTGTATGTGCTCTTTAGAACCGTGGTGATCCAATTGACAATAGTGCAAGGCTATAACTTTTTATTTTTACTTTAGAAACGTGTCTTACTAGATGTTCTGGTTATACACCTTGCATAGCTAGAGAATTGCGATAAAAGACTTAGGCTGTATCCGAATAGTCAAGTACACTTGACTTGATAATTTTACACTTCTCATGGTATTCATAGTGAAGACTGCATCAAACTATTCTAGCGGCAACACACTTAGACCCGCTTCCTACCGAATAATTTGTGTAAGTCGGTGCTCAACAGACGAACCGATAATACTAAAACAACCAACGCCGCAAGAAAACCGCATGGCTCGTTAGCTTTCGTATCCATGGTTACCAAGACCTCGAGAAGACTGCACCGGTCTAGTCCGCGACTATTCGGACAGATCTACACTTGGTCATGTGATTGCCAATGCAACTATCAACGCCACGAGCCAACATGACGCCGCATAAGTAGACTATTCGGATACAGCCTTAGATTGAAGCATGGCCATTTTGATGTTGGATCCAACTTCAATATTTAATGGATTAGGTATGGTTAGATTAATTTATTTAAAACATTTAAGCCTATTACAAAAAATAATCACAAATTTTAATATTCGAATAATGTTGGTATAGCTTCTAAGCCTAAAAAGCTTTGCGTTACCTTTAAATATAGCCTTTTATTTTCTACTAACCTAGTGACAAACCTTTATGAGGAAATTAGTAAAATTAACACATTTTTTATTTGAAACTCTTATAAATGTACAAACCCCTAATTTTTTCCAGTATAATGTGTCAGGTGTAGTTTTTAAACCTGACTTATCAAAAACTTTAACATTCGTTTTCTTAAAAGCTGACATTTTAAAAATATTTTGATCATTATCTATTCACGCTCATGTTATTAATGTTGACAAAACTGTTGCCAACTGAATTCTGAATATATCAAAGAATTACAAATCATCTAGTTACATCTTCACCAGAATCAAAGATATACGAGTCTGGCTACTCTTGAGTTTCAGTAATAAAACATTGAAGCCAAATGGCGCTACTGTCGTTGAGGAATAGCGCGCGCGCGCAACTTAAATTTTGAAAAGAAGTTTGAACCTCCAAGTTTACATTTTACTGTTAGACAAAGATTATTCTATCCTGAATGTGATAGCTATTGAATGAAAAGAATATTACACATCAAATGATAACATACAAATTTCAATTAATCATTTTCTCATCTATTTAAAATAATTTAAAGTTGAAATATTGTATTATAAATCACATGGTAATTTTTTTTGTAAAATTTGATCATAATAACATGGATGTAAACTATTATTTTTAAAAAAATATTGATGTATGAAGGGACTAAGGCATTAGTCAATATTGTCATCTATCTCACAGAATCTGAGGAGATTTTTGATTTAATCCTGATGAGTAGTATTTAGGTTAATTTGTCTGAACACGAAAATTATTGTCTTTCCTTCGATAAAGGGATAAGGCAGAATGCAAGAATGAAATAAGCAAATGTGAAGAATGAAGGAGAAGTGTGATTTTTGAGTTCATTTAAAAAATATTAATTCACATTATAAAATGTGAGTGGTGTTAATTAGATATCTTAGAGGGTACATTCTTGCAGAAGACTCAATGTCGAGACAAATCAATACCACTCGCCGTCCACTTTTACTCATTTCGTTCTTGCATACACACTATAAAGTTTCAATATCGTTTTATTGTTCAAAAAATTAAATATAAACGTAGTGCTTTGGTACTCCCGTCTTTATAATAGTGCCAGGTAGGTTTCCCGCCTTCAAGTAGACTTTTTTCAAATACTACATTTGACTTAAGTGCCAAGACATGTATTGATAGTCCCTATCATCCCTAAATATTATTTGCAGTAACATATCGATTGTTACTACCAAGCTGTAGTACAGTCATAATAAAAGAGTTTACCACATCTAGATGTGAGCAGTTTCAGTCCTCTATGAATAATTTAATACTTTTTGCTGCAGGTGCCATTAAAAAAACGAAACAAATAGTCTTGCTTTTTTAATGTGCTGTCAAATACTTTCGAATGCAAGTAATATATTTTTTAGTTTCTATTGATTCTCCATATTTTTGTGAGTGTATTGATAGAAAAAGCTATCAAATTTTTAATAATTAACAAACAATCAATGAACTATTTATGGGTAAGTTTTTTGAGCATCGTCCCCGTCTTTCTTAAACTTTCTAATCTTTCATGTGCAAATATTTTTTTTTTCATATGGATTTTGATTCTAGTGAGATGTCTGAATATTCAAAACCAAATCATATTAAATAGGCCTAGATATGGCCTAGATATGATTATAGTAACATTTGATTTGCCATTTACTTGCAAGTATAAATGGTAATAAATATTTGTTAGTGTTTGCTGTTTTGAGAAAATACAGTGTTTTACTTGTATCAGTTCTAGAGCATCATCCATCAATAAAAACTATTTTTTTTGTACTTTGGTATATAGAAAATATCTGAATTTAAGGCAGTAGAAAAATCACTGTTATAACAATTATACACAAACATATAAGTAGCCAATGTCATAGGAGTGGTAGTAACTGATATCTAGCAGAAGTATTTTTATGGAAAACATTGAGCAGCCAATGTGGAAATAATTAAGAGAAAAACTAATAATTTTAAATTATAAAAAGCAAACGCATTTTTTACTTTTGCAAAATTCTTTCATCACTATCTGCTACAATCCATCTTGTAGAATATCTTTTCGCCAGAAATATTTTTCACAAAATCTATCATAATACATTTTTTTTCTAAAATTCTTTTGACCATAAATCAATCTTGTATTTTTTTTCTCACAATCATGTCTCTAGAAATTTGAGGGCGAATAAGCGATGACACGTCAGTTTTAAAACAATCTGGAAACTTACATTTATTTTTATTTTTGTCATATAAAGACATCGAGCATAGATAAAATCTCATAAATCTGAACAGCTGTTATTCACCAATAGTCAATTTTTAGTTTCTATTGATTCTCCATATTTTTGTGAGTGTATTGATAGAAAAAGCTATCAAATTTTTAATAATTAACAAACAATCAATGAACTATTTATGGGTAAGTTTTTTGAGCATCGTCCCCGTCTTTCTTAAACTTTCTAATCTTTCATGTGCAAATATTTTTTTTTTCATATGGATTTTGATTCTAGTGAGATGTCTGAATATTCAAAACCAAATCATATTAAATAGGCCTAGATATGGCCTAGATATGATTATAGTAACATTTGATTTGCCATTTACTTGCAAGTATAAATGGTAATAAATATTTGTTAGTGTTTGCTGTTTTGAGAAAATACAGTGTTTTACTTGTATCAGTTCTAGAGCATCATCCATCAATAAAAACTATTTTTTTTGTACTTTGGTATATAGAAAATATCTGAATTTAAGGCAGTAGAAAAATCACTGTTATAACAATTATACACAAACATATAAGTAGCCAATGTCATAGGAGTGGTAGTAACTGATATCTAGCAGAAGTATTTTTATGGAAAACATTGAGCAGCCAATGTGGAAATAATTAAGAGAAAAACTAATAATTTTAAATTATAAAAAGCAAACGCATTTTTTACTTTTGCAAAATTCTTTCATCACTATCTGCTACAATCCATCTTGTAGAATATCTTTTCGCCAGAAATATTTTTCACAAAATCTATCATAATACATTTTTTTTCTAAAATTCTTTTGACCATAAATCAATCTTGTATTTTTTTTCTCACAATCATGTCTCTAGAAATTTGAGGGCGAATAAGCGATGACACGTCAGTTTTAAAACAATCTGGAAACTTACATTTATTTTTATTTTTGTCATATAAAGACATCGAGCATAGATAAAATCTCATAAATCTGAACAGCTGTTATTCACCAATAGTCACCAATAGTCAAGACAAAAGTATCCTCAATAGCAAGGCAAATCTATTTTGCTATAATATATCATAAAAGGTTCAATTTTCATGATAATAGATAGATACTTTTTTAAGTTAGAAGTTTATTTATTTTAACCTGCAGCTTAATTTTGAAACTTTTACAATTTACAATTTTAATACACCATACTACAATACAAAGCTATAAAAATCAAAATATTTTATATACTTGAATTTATTTATGTAATTTATATTTTAATAAATGCAGCTTCACTTTATATGTATTTAAATAAAATAGACTATTAGTATTACATAAAACCCAAATACATTATCAGAATATAATTTAAAACCTATAAAATATATCCTTTGAAAATAAATGAAACATTTTCCTAAAAAAACCTCTAAAAATTTAGATCTCTCGTTCACGAGGATCCATGGAATAAATAATGTTGCTATCCATCTATACATTTCTTGTTTTGCTAATATTATCTTTAGGTTCATCTACTTGGTATGAGAGAGAAACTCTGTTATTACCGTCATAATATAAAATATCTTACGATCTTTGAAATATTTCGTTACACATTGAGATTAGTAAACTATTTTTCTTTATCCAAATATATCAAATTTATTTTAATGTACAGTTATTATTAAGTTTGTCTACTGTAGGTTAAATATTTTACTATAGAAGACCAGTTGCATTTTCTAAGATGTTATTTAAAACGTATACACATTATCAAAGCGAGACGTGATTGTGATGTCATTATTCTCAGCTGATATCTGTCATGTGTAATGTAAGCCTGGGTGCAGGTTATTATCAAAATTATTTTGTTGGTGAAATAATAATTGGATGAACTATTTGAAGAGGTGCAATGTCTGGCCACAGCACCAGAGGTGAAGACAAACAAGGTAACTAAGTCTTTATTATAGATATAATACTATTTGAAAATGTTTATCTGTACTCTAGGGCCTACTTGAATATCGAGCCATTGATTGAATAGTCAATATTTTGGGGTTGAAACGTTAGAATCGTACCTTTTAGTCGAATTTTATTTCTCAAACCCAAAAACCACAAAATGTATTAACACTAACCTCACAAAAATAAAAAGAATCCAATAATACTAAATACAACATTATAAACAATTTTTTAATAAATGATGCAGAAACAACTTTGATTGAAAAATTGATAAAAATTGTACAACTGAAGTTATGTATAAATATTGCGCATTAATCGATCTTATGTACATAGGCTCGATTAATGCACAATATTTGTCTGTACAGTGACCACACTTTACCCTCTTTTGCTTTCTTTTGCAACAGACAAATGTGTTTGTAAGTTGTTAACTATACTTTTCTTATTAACTCGAAAACACTCAATATTGCTCATCCATTAACTGTTTGCATAGTATATTTAAGTTTGGACTTAAATTTCGGTGAGTTGTCTAAATGTCGTAAAAACAAATATAATTACCAGTATTATTCAAGTCACCATTTCTTTGTGTGTATAATGATATGGTTAAAAGTTTTAAGTAAAATACATTTTATTAATATTATAAGATGCTTAAGCAACTCTCCCATTTTTGTCATGTAGGCATACTTTCCAAGAAAACAAATTCAATAAAATTAGAAATCTTTACTCGCAGGTTCTCTGGTGTCTCACTTTGTAAGAGTAAAATATTAGTTAAGATTATAATTGCATTAAAATGTCTCTTAAACATTTGGAAACAATTCTTTTACAAACATTACATAATTTATCGCTTATGATGCATGCGTTTTCAAGGTGTCATAACTAATCTTTAATAGAAACTTTATCATCACCTCTATGATCTTCTCTCTTGTCAGGATGGTGGAGGTTGAATCTGTAACCACATTCGTGCACATTTTGGCCTTTTCAACTTGTTGTTACTGCATTTTAATACTACATTTAGCCATTATAGATTAAAAAAATTATACCGATTCTTATGAATGGGCCTACATTAATTCAATAAAATATAGAAATACAAGGAGTACCGATAGGCTATTGTATATTAAAATTCTGAAAACATTTTTACATCAAGTTGCTCAGTATTTCCAACTTTGCTGAATCTCCATTTCCTTTTCAAACTTTGTTGTTCCCACATGTTTACATTTACACTATTCATAGCCCTTGAGATTTAATTGTTCTATGTGGCATGATCATGGTTCGATGTGATCATTTGACAATACTTATTGTCTATAGATTTTGCTTCCCAGCTCCTTTGGGCCCAATAAATGTTACGTTATGCATCTAGAATGTGTTAACTTTCCCAATTAGTAATCAACCATGTATAAGCTTAGAATTACATAGCTTAATAATTTAAGAGTATAACAGATTTTTTTTAATACAGAACAAGTTGCCCCAATATGTATTTATAAAACTTATTTATAAAGAAAGACCAGCAAGTATGGGGTTCACCAAAACATTTGAATGAAATGGCACTCATATAGGCTAGATTCTATTCGCCAAAGTAGTGGTTGTAACTAACTTTTAACACAAGATTTGAAAACGCTTAAAAGAAAAACTTAATCAAAATCTAATTTGTTTGTTGTAAAAGTTTTGACTGCCAAAAGTGACATTAAATCAACAAATGGTCAATACAGATCATATCGTTTGGCGAGTGGATACATGAGAGTAGATCCTGTAGCTCTTGTTAACTGCCAGTTATCAGCACTCCGATGGTGAATGTACTGTGTGTACAACACCGAATACATTATTTTTATATAGGGCTAGTGTTCCTTTTAAAGAATTCAAATAATTCCTTATACAACTTCATTATTGATTCTCAGGCGCTTAGTATATAATCTGAAAATCATCAACCCGAAGGGCCGCACTTGTAGAAAACTCCAAAACAATTTAACCTTTCATGTTTTTGCACCACAAGGAGAGTAAGGCGCCTATTACATGGGGCAACTTGTTGCAAGTATTAAAAAAATAGTGATACTGTCCATAGATCCTCAAATAACGTATATTATAGACCCTTCTCCAGTCTTGAAGATAACATTGTATATAAAGTCTGTTCAGTGTAGGAACTGTTTTATGAAAGGCCTTTTTCCCTACCAGAAATCTATTATATAGTAGGACCTTTCAGAGAGTAATTCCTACCGTGAATGGAGTATATATACATATTTATTAGCCTGCATTTTCTATTTTGTTGTGAGCAAGACAAGAAGAAATAGTTCCTCATTCCTCAATGCCATTTTCTCGATATGGCGCTCACCATTGGTTACAGCAACTAGCTGCATGTAAAACACTGAACACTGGTCAACTGGCTGTCAACAAGTTGCCCCATGTAATAGGGCCTTAAGAAACTTCAACAAACCTGCTATTCAAACCCTCAACGATCTTGCCCAAAGTTCAAAGTCAATTTTTAATTGTTGGTTAATATTAGAAATCATTTAAAAAAATTATTTAGCTACAACTGTTGTGTTATACTGAGAAAACTGTATTCTGTTTCAGAATGTACATAATGAGTGATATTGTATTAAATCGCCTTGCGCTTGGATTCAATTAGATTACTTTTATATCAATCATTAACTAGATTAAGCCCAAACTTTATATTTGCTTTTATCAGTACCCAGATAAGGGTTGAATCAAGGCCAGCTGATGCCCTGATGCCAAATAATAATGCCCGCTTATCCCTACCATTTCAAACCATCCAGTAAGTTATGCCAGAACACACAATTATATCACATATAAACGGTTTCTTATTATATTTACTAAATGCTAATTATGAATAGCAGTAAATAATATAAGCCATTTACCTACTGTAGCGGCCGGGGTACAATCCTCGGTCCCTGCAGAGATTTATCTGATTACCAAACCCTTCCTTCACCTCTGACAAGACATCTTGTGAATGTGAGGAATGCCAGGCCTCCACCGTGGTTTGGATTCCACGTTAAACTGTAGGTCCTCCATTTCATCTCACAATCGCCCTACCATTACACATTAGCGTAAGTGCGTATAACCCGAACGGGTAGTAAGACGCGGTGCTAATAATAATAATAATACCTACTGTACTTATAACTAGGGCAACAGAAAAAAATATAAATTTTCATCATTGTTTTATACATTATGCAGAAAATTGTCTCAGTTGTCATATGACATCGCGGAACACACCGAACCTAAAGCTGGTTAATTGGGCATGGTAGAGTAAAACACAAAAAATTTGCTACTCCTAGAATATGCTGCTACGTTGTTTCTATGATTTTAGACTTCCTTAATTCATTGGCTACAGCTATGGTAGCGGTACTCTGTGGTGCTTATATTGCCTATTGGTTAGTCCAGGACTGACCCAGATAGTTGTAACCTACAATTCATGATGTGGGGTACTGGGCGTTCAGATTATGTTAAGTTGGCTGCATCTTGTGTACTTGGTTGAGAGGGTTATAGAGGTATGTAAACCCCACCACAACACACAACCCTCCCTCATTTATGGTTATATGTTTTGCCCTTAAAGTGATTTCCTACGTTGATGGGATCCCGGTGAAGATCAGTGAAAAGTTCAAGCCCCCGAGGAAAGTTGTGTTACCAATGGGGTATCAACATCGCTTACCAAGAGAAACTGCAGTTCAGGAGGTGAGCTGGAGGACTGGTTCTTACAAGGGGCTGATGTAAACATTTGTTTATGGATAAGGTTGAATTTAATTATAAACATGTAGCAAGCAACCAAACAAAATATATTTGCCCTTATTGGACATTGATTATTCAGATAGTTCAACACCTTAGCTTAGCTGGTAGCATGTTTTTCTACTGAGCTAAGGATCCCAGTTCGATTCCTGGCATGGCCGAAAAACGTATCGGTGATGAATTAACAGCCGGGGCTGGATGTTATGACTGTTTTAGATTTTAGTTAGTTTACAAGTCTTGAGCTGATATAATCAGTCGGTTCAGAAAGTGCACGTTAATTACCTCAAATAAATGAAAATTAAATGATTAACCAAATAGGCTAGTTTATTTTCTTAGTATTAACTAAGAAAAATATTGTTTTGCAAATGTTGGTGTTAGCCGTTTGATAAAATATTTGTGCTTTTTATGATGTTTTAGCAGTCTATATATTAAAATTGGTTTTTTTTGTCATAATAAATCAAACATTGCTTCATTACAGACATAAAGACAATTTTCTTCACGTGAAGATACTTTTCTTGAATATCTGTTAAGGGTAACCTGGAATTTAATGACAACTTTTTATCTTAATTTAAAAAGTTTGTCATCTAATGCCGCTATGTTCATGACAGATACTCAACGCCTATCACTACAATCAAACTATGACTAAGCCTACATTTATAAAGCTATGCACCAATGCGTGTGCCATTTGTTTTGCCAGTAACATTTAATTATTTTCCAACAGGAATATGATTTTAGACTGGAAACTATGGTAGTATCTAAAATGTCTGAATGGAGAGAAGCACGCCAACATGAGAGGCAGTCTCGTTGCGAAAGGATAGCAGCAGAGGAAGACGCCACAACTGTGAGTGCTTACCCTACTACCACCATCTCCACTCCTGTCACCCCTAATAACACCAGCGCGATCAACACATCTAGTCACTATACCATCCTCACCCCGGTACCCATCTCACAGCCTCTCACAACTCCTCACACTCTGAAAAATACGTCTCGCTTTAACTTGTCAGATTTTGAGGCAGATACGTCCAGCCCCTTTGACAACATGGAGCTGAAAACGTTGAATGATTTAGAAGAATTAGCCCACGTTTTACAACCGGAGCCTGAACCTAGCTTGCCAAACGTTTACCGACAGACTTCACAACCTGTTTATTCTCATCCTTTAAGTGAAAACGTTTCTATAGCGTCTTTACGATCACAACCAGTTTCGCTAAAATTATCTAAGCATCTTCCACTGACTGCGAAACATTTGCCCGCCCATGTGAACGGGTTGACGGGCTACAACAGTGTCTACGTCTCTGGAGTGTTGCGCGGAAAAGGTGCAGACAGTTACGGTAGTGTTCCCGTCTCGAGTGTTGTCAATCCTGTGTATGAGTTTTCGTCGTCGTGTGCCCTGCAGAGCAGTGAGTATGGCATGTATTACTCCGACCAGCCAGCCTTTGATCCTCCTGCTGTGCAACAGATTCAGAGTTTGTCCAAGAGTGTGCCTGACATTGTGAAGGCGCTGGAACGAGACTTAGAGGACAGAAGTAGTGCCAGCAGTAAGACACCACCGCCTCGACCTAGTAGTTTGAATTCAACAGGACTTGAGGTAACTAAATCAACTCTCCACTTGAAGATATCAAATTTTACATAAGTTAAGTGTTTATGAGTCACTAAAATTTTGATACTTATATATTTTAAAAATAATTTTGAGCAACTTTAAATCTAGTACATGAAAAGCCATGTTGTATTTACAGGCCAGCCCAACTAAATGTTTCACCCTCTCCTAAATTGGGCTACTTTACTCTCGAAATACATTTTAGTATCTCTTTATGGAAAACCTTTTTCCTTTTCACTTTTAGAGGTACATTTTGTTACATATTAAAGATGATATAGGAAAGAGGGTATCTATGCACAATCTAATTTTCATAGGAATAACCTTTTCTGATAGCTGAATAAATAACTAGATTTACCTTAAGGTATGCATATGTCAAGTCATGTGATAAAGAGCTATCACTTTTGATAAATATTATCAACTAGCAGAAGTACCTGGCATTGCTTGGAGTAACCGCCTAATGCATTGCGTGGTTACCCTGAGCAATGCTTTTCTTTACTTCAAAGAGCCAGAAAAAAAACTCTTAGTTTTTGTTCTTCTAGCCCAGTTTTAATAAGTTTAAAATTTCAGTTTCGAGGTGCACATGTTTATGCATAGAAAATACTGTTTTTTTTAAATTATTATTTCAGACCTCTGCATGCAGTAATTATCTCGCAATGCTCATGGCAGACAAAAAAAGCTCTTAATTTTATTAATATAGACAAAACTTATATTAGATAACCCAATCTAAATGTTAAAAATGTTATAAACTTTGACCACTAAAAATAATTTTGTATCTTCTAAAAGGCCCTTCCTGCTAAATTTGGACTGTGCCTTCTTCCATATCAATATATATTGTAGGTTATTATTAATTTGAATGAAAACATATCGTATTTGTGTACAAGTACAACTTGTGTATGTAATTTTTCATTAGAATTGGAAGCCATGGCCTGTTTTGGATAGCCCCGAACACATACAGACAATTCATAAACCAACATCAACTTTACCAAATCCGTTCCACGAACTGAATGCATCTGAGCAGCGTCTAGCGACACACGTAAGCGAGATGGGCTTCTCTTTGCCTCGATCTGCGAGGGCTTGTCAAACATTCGGTGACAACCAAAAAATGGTAGCGTATACCTAGATAGAGATTTACTTAGTTTGGACATGAATTTAAATATGAACAATTCACTCGTGTTGATAACATTTCTTGATTTTATTTTTAAGGTATAATAAAATAGTCCCTACTGCCATAATATCTTTGCTTGGTTAAAAATGTCATTTACCTGCTTTGATGGCCACATGGTTTAAGGATCCACACTCGCAATAGACTAGACTGTCGATGACAGGGAAATCAGGGTTTGAATCCTGGTTGGGTGAACTAAAGGTGGTTTTTCCAAGATGTTTTTTCACTTTTCTACGCACAAATTTGGATACACTTTTTCTAAATACAACCGTCCTCATACTTAAATCATTAGTATAATTAATACATGTGCACATAAGTTAAAAGTAAAAGAAAAAATAACTCAAGTTACAAGTGAGAATGTTAATTCGCATTTTCATCTAGATATATTTATCTGAATGAGCTCATTTTTAATGTACATTTTACATATATATAATTAGCGTCGCTGGGTATGAAATATGGATGTTAGGCTCATCTAGTCAGGCTTGTCATTGTAATGAGAGGTCAGGGTTTAGTCTCATCAGGGTGAGGGTGTTATTTAATAAATAGTTTTCTCACATTTCCTCGATGCAAATGCAGGTACATTTTCTAAATTCTTTCCTCTCCCATACATCATTAGCATAGTTAAAAAAGCATGTATGGTTGAGGAAGTAAGACATGATGGGAAAAAACACTTATTTCATCATCAGCTGGGTGAATGCATCTTGGAGGATATTTGGCTGTATGTGGACTATTTCAAAGAATGAAGATTCAAAAGATGTAAAAATGGCAGCTTATAAAAGTGTGTTAGCGCCAACATTATTGTATGGATGTGTATGATGAGTTTATCAGGAGAAACACAAGAACAATGTGAATGTAGTTGGAATGAGATACAAGAAATGTATGTGGAATAACTCGTATGGACAGAGTCAGTCATGAATGGGTGCTAAAGAAGTGCGGTTTGAAAGGGAATCCAATAGGTCAATGTGAAAGAAGCTGGTTTGGGTATGTTGAGAGGATGAGAGTGGATAAAAGGACGAAAATATATGAAGGTGGAGTGTGTGGATCAAAAAGAAGGGGTAGGTCATTAATGACTTAGATAAATACTGTAGACAAATGGGTAAAAAGGAGAAACAGTAATAGTTTTAAGAATAAAAGAGCGTATATAATTCAGCCCATGAATGTTGTTATTGCGAAGGGAATATACAAGGATAGTAAAGTATGGAGAAAGTTAGTGTAGATGGATTAAGTACAGAGTTGTTTTTTGAGCCATATGCACAATTTATTGGCTACCGATACCTCGTAAGGGAACATCTTCCTCTGTCCTTCCATCCTTCTACCTCCCTTACTCTCGTCTATTCTTCTCCTTTTACTCGCACACTTGCTGTTATCTGCTCCTTCCATTCCTTCTGTGGTTTATCTTGCGGTCTTTACCTTTCAAACTTCAGCTCCATCACTCTCCTTGGGATTCTTTCCTTATTTGGTCTCATTATGTGTCCATAGCGTCTCGTCTTTTCTTCTTATACTTTCTCATGTACCCTACTATAACTCTACTCTTGCCCAAATATATATCTTTTAGACACAACTTGACTTGCCCGCAGATAATCTTTATAATTGAGATTCATCTATGTTTTCCAGGTAATCGAGTTCCTCCTGCAAGTCCAAGCTTTAGAGGAGCGCGGCCACCCAGGTGACAGAGCGGAACATGCCTTGGTTTTGAATGGTTTCAACGTGGAACAAGCAGCAAGTTTCTTGGACGCTTCGACTCAGCTACTGGACTTTGGATTCTCCGAGGAACTTGTGTCGAAAACTTTGATCGATTGTGACAATGATAGGGACAAGGCATTAGAGGTCCTAATTTCATAAGTGGTGATAGTGTTTTTATCCTATTTCAGTTAAAGAAATTTAATTATTTTATAAGTCACTTAGTGGCATGGTTCTACTTTTTTTTATGACGGTATTACAACATAAAGGAATTTATAGCAGCTTCAAAACCAAGATGATCATTCACTCATGTAAGATGATCTATAACACACCAAATATTTAATAACCTTATTGATGTGGCTTTTCTTAAATTCAGTTATGTTATTCACCAGTGTTGTTGAATACAGTAATTCAAAGATAACCTTCAATATTAAAAAGTCAATTATTTGTGTAGTGACTATTCTTTTTTTTAGTTTCCTCTTAAAAATAAAAACTGTTTTAAATCACATCACAGAGATGCAATGACCTTTGAACCCGTTTTTAAATATTCCACTTTATTAAAAAAAGAGCTACCCTTTACTTCTGCATCAAAGACATTGAATTATATTCCAAATAACAAGCATGTAATTAAAGGATTTTAGTGTGAAAAAGTAAAATTGAAAGTAATATAAATGTTTTTCACAATCCATGAAGTGTTTATTTTTAATCACCGTCGGGTTATACACATGTATTATAATTACTATAATGGGGTAGGGGTAAGTGAGGAAGTATTTTAGAGGTAATCTTTCTGCATTTTCTTGGAAGGAGAGTGGGAAACCATTCAGTATAAAACCACCCTCAGTAGATCCGACAGGGGTTCGAAACCCTAATCTTCTTGACATCAGCAGTCTATTCCAACATAAGAGTGACACCTTAGACCATTCAGCCACAGAAGTGGGTGGTGTTTTTGTTATTACAGTGAAACCTGTTTAACTGGGATCTCAAGGGACCTAACATTTTTATATCACTTATAGAGGTTTTTCATTTATCCAGTTTTCCAAATAAGCAGGTTAACATGACAATTGTCCCACTATGAGAGGTCGAAATGTATATTTATCATACAAGGAGGTGGAAATGTTTATACTTATGTACATACAAATGTAAAGGAAATGTATATTTCATGTTGCACAATTTTTATTTAAAAAAAAAATTATGGCTTAAAAAAATCAGTGATATTAGTTTGTATTAGATTGTTAGTTGCTTTAAGGTGTTTCTCCATAGTATACATTTGATCAAATATGTGATACCTATGGTGGTGCCGGTTCCAATAGTCAAGGTTCTCTTCAGCGGCGCCATGTTATATAGCGTATCATCAAGGAAAACAAAGGGGGGAGAAGTTCAAGCTAGCTGGTGACATCACGTTGGTGAAGCGCTGCCTTCATTTAGACACGTACACCATTTCTCTTCCTGCTCTCTGATTGGTCATCACATCTTCATCAAGATCACCCGAGGTTTGTAGATGGTGATCTTTTTAACTGGAGTCGCTGATGACGCAGGTGATGATTTGGGGGTTGATTCCACTCTCCGCTAGAGGGCAGGTAATTCCGAGCCCACATCTAGAATGTTGTCTCGGTAGTCTCCCATCAAATTACTTGTGACCAGGCAGACCGGAACATCAGCTGTTGAGACACCACGGCAGATTTGCCCCACTCATCGAATTAAGACATGTTGAAGTTAGACCAGGCTTGAAGGGTGTGCTAGCCAGAAGATTCAGAGGGCAAGTACATTAACAGTTTATATAGAAGAGAGTTGATTGTGTATTATGTTTGTATATAGCTTGAGACTACGTGGAACTAGAATAGAGAAGAGTTCTATTCCAGGAGGTATAAGTTAATGTCGACATTATTCGGAGTGGGTAGTATGAATCGAAAGAGAATTTATGCTTGTAGGTTAACATGGGGTGAGGATGCATAATTGTAACATACTATACAAGTACCGTTACATACTAGACTGCCGGTGACGGGGGATTGGGATGCTAAAACAAATGTTAATACAAAATTTAAAAAACCATTTTTAATATGAAATATTTCTCTAATCCTCAAATATACTTAAGATTTCAAGGATTCAAGAGTTACATCAAAGTCCACCATAAAATCTTTATTTAAAACGAAAGAATACACAACTTGCCTGGAGTTCAAAGATCACAAACAACCAAGATGTGTATATTAATAACTTACTTTTTTTCCATTTCGAGGGAAATATACCATTTTTTTACCATTTCTACATTTAAAAAGGTAGATACCAAACAAATTATTTGATACCGATTGGCTCATTCAGTAAAGCATCTTCCTACCAAGTTAGTGGTCTCAGGTTTTATTCCTGATATGGCCAGAAGTTATCACTAACTATATACCCCTTTCACTGTGATTGCCCTGAGGGTTGTCTTCTCTAGAGTAAGGTTAGTTAAGTTGTATCAGCCGAGTCAAAGTGCAAGTCAAATAACAATAGTACCAGGTATTTATTTAAGTTTATATGAATAATGATAATAAAAAAATCACAAATGATGAAAAATTAGCTTTGCGCTTCAGATATCAATGGCCATCATACCTATGGACATTGGTCCGCTGCTGAAATCTGTGAGTAAAATAAACTATTTAAAATCACACAAGACAAAAATATAATTTCTTTTAAAACTGGTGTCAGATTGTAATCAAGTCGTACTGATCAAGTGGCCACCATTTGTTGGTGAATATAGTGCCAACTTCTGCATGTGATTAGCACAATGAAACCTCCAACTGTTAATCTTAGTTTTCTAGACTAGAGCCTTTATTTATTCCTTCAAGTATCTCATTTGTTCTCATGAGGCTTAAGTGGACTCCATTCTTGACCCAGTGTTTAACAAAAAATCTAAAAGCAACGGGTTCAAATGTAATTATAAATAAGTCATCAGAAAACAGGATAGAAAATTAGTCAAAATATCAGGATTCGAGATGAGAAATTTTAAAATTACCCTTTAGAATAATCTTGGATTTAAAATATATTTATTTCTAAACTAATATAAGATTTGTTAAAGTTATAATATTAAAATCTACTTCGGTGGCTGCATGGTCTAAGGCACCACACTCATAATAGAGTAGACTAATGATGACTGGGATATTTAAGTTTGAATTTGGACGAGTGTATTATGGGTGGTTTTTCTTAAATGTTCTCTCTAGATTTGACACCCCTTATACTCTACTCCCTGTCTGGCTCATCAACAAGAGAGACCCTGAACCCTTATAAATGGTTGACCTTGGCAAGCTACCCCCCTTACAACCCATTTCACTTGCTGAACCCAACTTGTCTCCCCCATTCCAGCCACCAAGCTTGCTAAATAACATAGAAGACACTAGACAGCCTACCAAAGAGAGTAACTGCTAGAACATGAGCGAAGCACATCCTTGTTTTGTTTCCCTGGCTGAATTTTTTCGTGAAAGGGTCAATCCCACTAGAACAACAAGAATAGTTAAATTCCTGAAGGTTCGGGATCCTGTACACCCCTAGTAAAAATGATTTTTCACTATGAAAGGGGGAGAAATTCAAATATCTAGGATTCTGGTTCAATGGCAGTAACAACATCAAAGAGCAGAACAAAAGAATAATGGCCGTCTCCTAAAGCTATTAGTATAAATACCTTGTTAAGCGCCAGAAGTATCTCCATGTGAACATAGAGGAGGGCATTCTACGCTATTGTGTGCGGCTTGGCCAAGGGACAGTATACCTGGCACTCAAAAACCTGAGGGGTGATCCAGAACTAGCCGGAGTGATGATGTGGCCAGAGATCTCAAGGAGCAGGGTGTGGAGGGGGATGGATTGACAATGTGGCCAGAGATCTCAAGGAGCAGGGTGTGGAGGGGGATGGATTGACAATGTGGCCAGAGATCTCAAGGAGCAGGATGTGGAGGGGGGTTGGAGTGAGAAGGCTCAGGACAGAACATGTTGGAGCCAGCTTTTACTGTGATCACCATTAATAATTAATTGTAATGCCACTTTTGAAGTTTTTAAATGTCAAAGTTCCATGAAAAATGAGAACACAATTTTCAGAAATCTTGTGCCATTAAATTGTATTGGTTATAAATACTTGTGTTTGGTTCTTGTAAAAAAAAAGGAGCTACTACAACCCTCAAAACAGAACCTAAATAATCGGCTTAATTTTTTCCCCAACTTTTTTTTTATCAGTGCACGCATAGTAATATAATGTTATACAACTCTGTGAATCATTTTAGATATAAACTGATAATTATTATCCTGTAAGATTTAAAGGAAAAGTTTTAAGAAATGAAACACCATTGTATGATTTCAATAAGCGCCATTGATATTATTTTATCTTCTCTTAAAATACAGTTGAAACATATTTAAATCTTGGTTTGCTGTGTACAATTAATAATGGGCTATAAATAACATTAAAAGAACAGATCATGAGTAAGAGAAAGGACTATCTATTAAGATAGTGCATTTCTTAAATTACCAGCAAGTCAACGACTCAAAAAACACACATATGGTAAAAGAGACAATTACTTAAATAAAACCGACTGAACAAATAAAAAGCAAGAACCTCTTTCAGAGAACCTTAATCAGTTTATTTACAAACTTTGAGGGCAAGCTTGATTTGCTGAAGCATCAGAAAAACTCTACATTAAGCAAGATAACTTTTAATAACTACAAGGTTTGTACATTCTATAATAACTAACATTGTGAGTATTCAATACCCTAAATAGATTGTAGAGATACAGTACTGTACAAAATAAATTACGACACAAAGCAATTATACAATATCTAGTTCAGTATTTGATACTGATTTATTATTCACAAATGACTACTCATTTTATTACTTTAGTACGATAGATACATTAAATGCTGCACAGGAAGTTTCTCATTTAAAATTTCTTTCAACAATATATTACTTTATTTTAAAAATTGTTTTGTACAAAAAATAAATTAAACGACCTAAGCCATCGAGTTTATTACTCTTGACCCTTTAAAATTATACATTTTTTTTGCACTTGGAATTTACATTCGCCAGATCAATAAAGGCTATTATTAATTATTACATCCAACTCTCAAAAAAGAGAAAATCTTGATCTCAATTTCATGGACAAAAATAGTTTCATCATCAATATTTGAGTGACTAGCATAAAAATAGACTTTCATTACTTACAATTTAAATAATACTTGTTTAAGTTTTAAAAAGGAAAAAAGTCTATGTAAGAATTTAAAACTTTTTTTTAAAATTATATTTCTTCTATGTTTATTGAATTTAAAAAAATGCCAAACAGATGAACAAAATTGTCACAATGACATCAATAATACAGCAGCAAACACAAAATTTGTGAATAAAATTCTGAAATTCAAGTTTAGCATACTAATATTTATTTTGTACTCTGTTAATTCCTACACATTAGTTATTTCTTATGTACAAACAAAAGAAACATTAGTTTACTAAGTGTTGATACTGATTTACACATACTTAGTTTAATTACGTTAAAATAAATTTAAATGCTATGGAAATTACACCTACTCACAGAATAAAAGTGAGGAAATCTCTTTTTCGAGTTAAAATATGAAACTTTTATTCTATACACTTCACACGATAAATCATGAAAAATTGCAAGGGTGCACAAAATATATTTAAAGGCAAGCCTTTGTTAATTATTGTGGTTTTGCTGATAAACAATTAAAATCAATCTCATTAACATTGAGACTAACACCGAATCTAAGAAAAAAAGTTGAGTATTTTTTGTTTTAGTTTAAACATTGTATTGAAAAATAATTATGCAAGAATATTACGGGCTTAAGAAAGGGTAATATAATATTTGTACACCCCTTAAAATGAGTACACCTAACAATGCAAACAAAATGTAGCGTGTGATTTGTAACATATGTTTTCGCTTTCTTTATTCACATTGTGAATGCCAACAGAAAAGAATAGGGATGTGCTAGACTTGGAAATACGAGATCAAGATGAGAAAAAAAAACTACCTCATATTGAAAGTTTAAAATGAAGCTATTATATTTGTTAGTTATGGTTATAGCCGCATCTAAATGTTATATTCTTTACTTTAATAAAGGCCTAGATATAGGTCAAACTTGTTGTCCACAAATTATGCTGCTCTTTAACACTTACCTTCGACGAGGTTATTTAAAAGTAGTCGGATTCAGACAAAATTTGTAATTTTACAGCTTCGAGTCAAAGTAAAAAACCTAATATTTTCCCCATGATTTATAGACTTTTTATTGAAGTCTAGTCGTCACTTTTATTATTGTATTGTGTCAAGAATGTAGTGTATTTGTTTATTAAGTTTGGAATATTACACATGGCCAATCATCCAAGAAAAAGCATCTTTTTGTATTGAGACATAGTTACAACACAAATTATAAAATCTTATTAATAAAATTTGTAAAAATTATAAGCATTAAGGCAGTAATAAGAAATTGTGTGTTTGTTTACTTTCAAAGAAGATTCATTTTCAGACACGAATAATTTTAACCCTCTCAAAGCGATTGTATTTTTAGGTTATAGCCTATATTCTGGGGCAGATTATTTTCGAGTCAATACGATGGTATTGTCTATTGTGAGTTATAACCTTAGTTTGTCAAACAGTGAAAGTGTTTTAAAGAGAAGATTCATCAATAAGAAAAGTTTTGGTTGTAAATATAGTTTTACAACTTCAAACTTTGACATTAAATTAAACATTGATAGAAGGGCATGGCCTACACACCAGAAAACTGTAGGTCACAAAAAGTCTGAATAAAAACACAACCAAACAGATAATTATGAAATTTTCAGGGTACATTAGTCCCTTTCTTTAACAGAAGAGGGTACAACACAGACTGGATTATGCTAACATAACTATGTTGATCAGGGCCACTTAGATTCTGTTGTTGCCTGTTCAAATTTGTGTCTTTACTCTTAGTAGATGGATAGAATATAGAATATTGTATTTATATTAAATTATCTGTTTTAACTGTATATACAGAAATTACTGACTGGTGTGAGTAGGCTCACGTGAAAGGAAAGAAGGTTCTCTAAGGTTGAGACCAGGGGAGCGGGGGACTGGATTTGGTTATATATTGGTGAGCAAGTAGTTCCTACCCACAAAGCTGGGAGGTATTGTATGACTCTAGTACTATACCATAAATCACTTGTGGGTTATCCAAGCCCTTCCCAATTGTTGCAATACTTCCTAGCTTCGTAGGTGGAAACTACTGGCTCATCAATATATAACCAAATCCAGCCCCCCCCTTCCCTGCCTTTAGAAAACCTCCTTTCCTTTCACACGAGCCTACTCACACCAGTCAGTAATTTCTATATAAACAATAATAACAGATAATTCAATTAAATATAATATAAATACAACATTCTATCCATATATCAAGAGTGAACAGGCAACTGCAGAATCAAGTCCTAAACGTTTGTTTTTTTAAACCAAGAAAGAATCGAGTGAATTCTGATTCTGCTTTCTACTTTTGGCGACTGTGTGAATCAAGCTTTACTCTCTTCTACTGAATAGCTTTACACAGAACATCTCATAACTAATTAAGTGTTTTGTTGTGTGTTGTAATTGTGAATTTTGAGGAATAGAATGTTCTGGTACGTGTGTAGGCCTTGCGTATTAAGTTATAACTTGTTTTTTTTAACAAACCATACAACAATCCAAAGCAAAATGTCAGAAGAAACTTTAGCACTCTATGTGAACTATATGTACTTTAATAAACATAATTTACATTTTTGTACTTTGATAGGAAATTTTCTCATCTCATCTTGTTCTCAATATTTTTCATATTCTCATCTCGCTATCTTAGCTAATCCAAAAAGTGGTTCTTTCACATCCCTAAAATATAACATGCTATTTTTTAATTTTATTTTTAGCAGACCAATACAATCTTGCTTTCTAGTACATTTATCTCACAAATAATAAATAATTATTGGAGGGGGATAAACACATCTTGGGTACGTTACAAACCTACCTTACATTAAATGACAAACCTATTTAATATATTGATGAAATAAAGAAACCCCACAAATCAATTTGAAAACAATCTTTTGGCATTACAAGTGTTTTAAAACACACAATCATTAAACAAAATTAAATAAAGTTTATTTGTTTAAATACATTTTCTATTACAACGATTGTGATAAAACTAAGTGTAATCATTAAAAAAAATTGTTTTACATTTGGTACCAATAAATTGTTCTTGTATTTTATGGTCTAAATGTGGATGGAAAGTTTGAACTCGGTTTATCTGCAAAAAAGACTTTTGTAATGTCTTGTTTGATGTAGCAAAATGAGAATAGATGTGTGTAAGTTGAAACCTCCGGATGAATGGATCACACCATGTTTTTATTGAAATAAAGATTAAGTGCTTGCTAGTTAAACATTTTGTAAATTTATAAACTTGTAACAGATTGTGATACCAATTTTTTTAATATATATATATTTGACATTAAAATCCTACATTAACTAGAATATTGGTGGTACTTCAGGTGTGCGTTAGAATAATGAATCCAACACCGGGGGCTATGGTTCAATCCCTGATTTGACCTATTGGTACAGTTGATGCAGTGTGTTTTAACAACATATCGGTGTGCTTCAGCAGATCGGTTTTATTTTATATTTAATTTGAAATATATTTTTAAAATTGTCAACACACATTAATACAATTTTAATTGTTTATAGTGTGACATTAAAATTTCATCCTAGTCTTTGATATAATCAAATATTACAAAGACTAAATACTTTACTATAAAATGAGCTCAACACATTAAAAATGGCATATTGACACCGATACCATTAATCTAAGTGGGTACAGGGGAAATGCACAATAATTTGCCTGGTGAGAGGATGAGTAAACCATCCCCATAGCACTATAGTACCACCAAGTTTCTAAATACAAAACATCCGGAGGCTGGGGTTGGGTTCTTCACTACCTGCGTCCATGAGTGAACTGTTGTGTATACTGATTACATACGTGGTACACTTAAAAACAAATCAATTGATGCGAGAGGAAAGCCAGCCTTTCTTAAAATTAAAATATTGCTTGTGGTCACTTACAAAACTACATTAAAATATGTCCCTGAATGTTAATAAATTAGTCAATAAATAATAACAATAACAATGTATATTAGAATACTACACACATAAACTTCACAACATCAATGGGATTCCAACTGGGTGTAACTACCATTAAGAAGTAAAAATAAAAATTTGTAGAGTGGTTAAAATCACTGAAAATAAATCAATAATTTCACTAAAAAAATAAAATACAAAATAAGGCACTTCATTAAAAATAAAATAAAAACAATAATAAATAAATAATGGCAACAAACTATTTTATATACAATTATAATGAGACATCCTTACAATTAATTACAATGAACTAAATATTATATTTACATTTAATTTTAAACAATATTTTTTACAGAGATTTTTTTTTCTGTATGACAGAAAATTATTTTAAGATTGGCAAGAACTGCAACATTCAGGTCAGGTTATATATTCACTGTGAAATATAATTGTAAAAAGGTTATAATAATTTGTACTTAAAATATTACTAGCCAAAGATTATTTTATATTATAATCACCAATGAGTCTATGCCCAAACTATTTTACACCCTCTCCTACTCAATCCTGATCTCACGTGATCTGAGTAACCTGGTGGGGGTTGAGTTGAACCCCAGCGGAAAACAGGTCCAGACAGACGAGAGACAGAAGACTGATCAGGGTCTGGAAGTGTGAGGGTTGGTGATGACGAGCTAAGTCATCGTCAGCACCCACAGTCTAATTAGGGAAGGTTACCACCAAGAGGTATATCTGAGGACCTATAAGCGACAGCCCCGCTACTTAGGTGTAGGCCACAATAGGCTTAGTAAGCTGGTGGCCGAAACCAACCAAAGTACTCAGAAAAAATAAAATAAAATTCCGGATTGGAAAAATGGTTGACAACCATAACTATTAAAGATGGAGGAAGATGGAGGTATTTTAATAAACTGACCCGGCCACAAGCTGGAAACAATTGATGAAGATGACTCAGAAATAAAAATTATCTTTAATGGTGTCCACTCGAGTAGCTCATTATAAAAATGTACTTTAATGTTATCCTGATTTTGGATTTTAATAAAAAGAAATTAGCTTATGAGTTTGTAATTAAATGACAATCTATCAACTAGTACCAATATTTGACAAAATTAAAATCAACAAGACTAAATATATGATGATTAAATTAAAAATATTTAAATAGTTGTTTCTCATAAACTTCAAAGACTTGTACCATGTGGAGTGCCATAAGTATACCACGATATACCAACTCTTGGGATAGGTTTAGGAGATAGACACGGCTATTTTCTATGCAAACATAATATTAATGTTTAGTAAATGTAAAATCTAATATTTTCCTATGGCTTAAGTTAAAATAAAAGGTTACAAATTGATAACAAAGAATTTGTACAAAACAAAACAAAACTAATATTGTTTTTACTAACAATTTATAACACAACTTTAATTTATACTTCCCCTCCTTGTGTAGCAAAAAAGTTGCAAATGTGTAGACTCTGAAGACGAAAAAAATGGTAGTTCTTGAAAGACTAAAAATGAAAACTACATAAACAAATTTTTAGTAAATTTCCTGATGCTTCTTAATGTTTTCAACTATTTTAAGCTAATTCTCGGTACTAATTTTTTTTAGTTGCCATTCCTATACGTTTAGCTTGTCCTCATATTCAGTAAAATACTTGCTGTGTAAGAAGAAGGTAATGTTAAATAGAGAGTACGCAACCCTCTGCCCGGAAGAGGCTATATGTTACTGTAAGCTTTGTTATTTTAAGGACAGAGGAGGGGGAGGGGGGAGGAAGTGGTGGCAATATCGAGATTTGTTAAAAATCTATTTGGAGAGGTTCCTTGGCACTCGACAGCTGACTGTGAAAGACGGCTAAGATACCGTAGCGGTCCAAGCCCTGAAGGGTGTTGATGTTTCGTCTCCCGTTTAACTGTTCCCAAGCATTAATTAATGAACGGTATAAATGATAAAAACTAAAAATTTATGGGTGTATATGTGGTAGTCATAAAAATAAAACTATTAGCAACCCTTAAACAAACTAATGATATAAAATGACACAACAAAAACTAAATGGGCCAAATAATGAATCAAGTATCTGAAGCAATTAAGCCCTATTTAAATATAACCCTTTCCGCCTAATCAGCTCGGTCAGCACCCCATCTATCTAGTGTCTACTGTGCTAAAGGTGTCGGATGCAGTAGGAGACAGGGTGATAGCTTAAGATAGGTTTGAAAGTTGTGTTGGTTAAGAAACATACCGGATAGTGATCGTATTGACCTGACCTGTATATCTATCATCTCTTGGCTGGGTTTCCTCTCACCAATCCCTCCCAACCCCTTACACGAGCCATTCTCAAGGGTTCAAGATGGCAGTTTTCTTGCGATGTCTGCGCCCCGGTTCCAGCAGGTACGAAACATCCATGGGCTGCTTGCTGGGCAGGCGGGATAGCAGTCGCAGAAGAATGGTGTTCAAGCGACGCTTCTGGTTTTCACGCTGAAACATTACAATTTAGCTCAGTTAATCCTGCAGTAATTTATTTAACATGCAATTAGGAAGATGAAAAAGCATCCATGACCACTATTCCATATAAAGCTGGACTAAGAAAATTCCATATTTCTGTGCAAGTAAGCATTTTTCACTTAAAGTCGAGTTTGAATAAATACGATTCTTTTTTTGAAGATCGAGTCATATTTCTATAAGAAGTATCTCAAGTTGAATTTATGTAATAGATCCATACACAAACAAGAACATAATTTTCTTAGAATATTTTTTTTGTATAATTAGACAAAAAGAAATCTTGAGGGACTATTTCCTTTAAAATTATACCTTAAAGCCAAATCAAATGAATAGAACTAAGAATTTTTGAGAAAAAGATCAAACACTTCTAGCACCCAAAATTTTTTAGTTTTCAAATACTCACACACCCCTAATTTCTTTCTTCCTTACTTAAAACTAAATCTAAAGGCCCAAAAGTTTACTGTGGCTGAAATGTGTGTTCCAACCTTTCACAGCCATAGGGCTGATGACGTGTCTCTTAAGAATGTGTATGTTAAATAACTTCCTCCCCCAGTAAAAACAATCAAGTAAAATATTAAAAATAAATCATTAAGTGTCATCAGTTTTGTCACTCAGAAACAGTGTAGAGCATATTTCATTTAGAACAAGATAGGAGAATTTACAAGTACAATTATTTAATGCTATATGGAGGGATGCAACTCTTCAAGGTTTCATAACATATATGTTTGGCAGTTGCATTAAAACAATATATATGTATGAGCGAAGTTACAACCTCTTTTATTCTTTATTTTAAGTTTTTTATATTACATTTTAGATGAAGGTATTAAGTTGAAACAAACCATAACCAAACCTGTTTTTACAGTACAATCTATGACAGTCCTTGGAAACTCAGTGTTGCCATATTTCCTTCATTAAAAATACTCATCACACTAGTGATGAATGATTAATTATTTAAATTTAACTCAGCATATCATCTACTATCATTGATATATTATTTGTAATTTCACAGGTACAAGGAGTAGGCCAAGACATACATATTTATAAAAATTCACAGATGTACTTAATACATATAAATCGTTATTCCATAAAAAACAATTTTAAACAAAACACATATCAATGTTAGTGAACAAAGGTTTACATACAACACAATCAACTAGCATTTCTTTGATTAGGCTAAAACCAATTGTTCAAATTTATGTACAATTTTGAGTGCTACTTTAGAAGGTTTCCTAGAACTCTGTTAAACTTGACTCTATTTATCTGAACAACAAATCTTGAACATGCCATGCCACCTCTGTTGTATATCCTGGTTAGTAGCGACCAAGACCTGCAGATTAATGTGGATTAACTAACACTAAAGCGATCTCATTCAGAGTGTCCAAACTAGATTTCCACATCCAATGTATTTCACCAAGTCTAAAATGTAAGCCTGTACGAATACAAGATTTTCAATATTGAATTCAATCCAAATTAAAAAAAATTCAATTTCAAATTGAATCTGAATCCTTATTTATTAATTCAAATATAATATTGTCCATTGGAAAATGTTTGATTTGAACCTGTATTAAATATTTTATGTAAACTATTTTTAAGTTTAAATAAAATGTGACAACAACCATAAAACCTGACTAAAATATTAAATCAATATTTTTGTATTAATTATTGTATTTATTTATTATAATGGGTGAGGTTAGGATAGGTTTGTTGACTATTTCAATTACAGATGATGTAAGTTTCTATCAAAAATTTAAATCAAATTGAATCTTGTTGAAGTTTAATCTATTATCTATTTGGCCTTGAAAATTTCAATCTGATTTGAAGCTTTCAAATGTTAAGGTTTGAGGAACAAAAATTTTGAGTTAAATATAAATCTTTGATGATTAATAATTCAAATTTAGAATTTTGACAAAATGTTTAAAACAAATAGTTCTTGGTTGATTTCTAATGAGTTAAACTTGATTTAAATTGACCCATTTTAAGAAAACTAGCCTTGATTTGAAGTGATCATTCTCACTCAACCAAATACACTTAATAGATTTTTTTTTAAATTGATGATAATAACAATCAGATTGATAAAAATATTAAGGACTACTATTTAAAAACATAATCTTTCAAACATGTTATATGAAATCTATCAAGATTAACAATTTAACACAATGCTACAAAGAGACTACATACAAATTGTTTTTAGATGTTCAAAGGACATACAAAATATATTTTATTTTTAATACAAAAATGTACTACAAATAGATTTGAACAACTTTATTTTTTTTAATTTTCCAAGACATTTAGATACTGATTAATAAACCACTTATTTATTAACCCATACCCTGATGCGCACCTATCTGCGTAAGCCCGGCAGCCTTTTTTTCTACTCCTTTAATCTAAATCAACAGATATTTTAACCACTTTATTTTTAGCACCGCGGCTTACTACCCATTTAGGTTATATGGCTTTTTATTAGTAATTACAATAATGGTTTATGGATTAGGAAGGTTTGAATTGAGAGGAAGTGCATCCACAATTTATACGAAAGGAGAGTGGAAAACCACCCACAGTGCACCTGACCGAGATAAAACCTCGATCTACCCATCTTCACCAGTCTAGTTTTACACGAGAGTAGCGCATTAGACCTCGCTTCTACCGAAGCAATTATTTTTGCTACTTGTTTATTACTTTATTCATGGTCATAGTATATAACATTCAACTGGGAGCTCCATCTACCGGCTTCAATATGGAAGTATTCAAACTGGCTAAAAGTACAGTGGTTCATTGATGGCTGGCATTACAATAACTTATTGCAATGAAATGTTGATTTGCATCCGCACCAGGAAATGTTTGATTAAAGATGACATTCAACGCTCACGCCACGGAAAGGGTTAACAAATACACCCCATACTAAAATAAATAATAATACTAGGCATTATTTTAATGGTACCTATTATAAAAGAGTCCCAATTAGCCTGAAATCAATGTTGAGAACTTACCTGAATTTGGTCTTTATAATACAAGAGAAAACTGTAATCACACTCAAGAGTGATGAGACGAGAATATGAGGTAATTATACAATGTTTACACTTCTTGTTTGGGGTCATATCTATGGAAGAGCATAGCAGGAGAATCACACCAGTGTACCAAATTTAAGCCAGAATAAAATTTAATAAATACCAAGACTGAGTATGTAACCCTGTGTTTGGAGGAGTTTGAGACATCTTGGGTCCAAATCGAGCCCTGGCCCAGGACCAAGCTTACACAGGGGACTGGGTGAGGGTAGATGGAACCTGCTTTGGACAGAGAACCTAAACAATCTTTACCCATTTCTTGAATAATTTATATTAATTTTATTTGTTCCAACCCCTCTGATTCCTTTACCTTCTCCCATTTGTGATGTTGAATTTAATCAACGAAATATGAATTTGTAACATAAAAGTAGTAAAGTAAAGCTGCCTACTAACCATGTTTTTTTGTCAATTATTATGTATTTAAATTTAATGATTTAATTTGATAGAAAGCTGTGTTAGTTTGTGTTTGGTAGAAACATAGGGCTTCAGTATATGGTAAAATGACCGTCAAAGCTTTTTCCTGCTATTCAATATTTCAAAATGTATAAAGCATTAGGTTGATAATTCAAATTCAGTCGAAGCCAGGTGTAAAATGTTTTGATTCGCAATACAAATATGAAGCTTCGTCCAGTCCAATTACTTCTCATGCAGCCTTCCCAAGCCCCGTAACCACAAATCATGCCTTTTTTTATGTTATTATTTTTTATTGTTTACAGCAGCAACAGTGTAAAGTGAGCTGTGTTGTTCTTTTATTTTGTAAAATATTTTATGTTCGTTTCTATACAATATTGAAATATTCAAGTTTCAAAATTATCTGAATCATCAAAGGTTTACCAAACAAAATAAATAAGCATTTTACCAGTATTTTATATGCCAGACTATGATTAAAAAGTCACATTAATTTTATTGTTTCTTATTTAGTCCAGGTAAGATAGCGGAAAAACATTCATTTCTTAAAATAAAAAATAACCGTGATAGTGCTTAAAAAGACAAGAAAAAAACTGCAAAAATAGCCATTTTTTGACATTTAATCACAGGGGTTTTAATTGTTGTAGGAACTTGTTTCAAGGCTTAAATTGTAGCTCTTGTTGGTGCCTACCTACATTAATATATCACAATATGTATATCGAAAGCTACGATATTCCTATCAAATTAAAATGGCTGCTTTCCTGTAATTATATTCGCGGTCGCTTTTCAAATTCCAATGTTTTATTTAGCGATTTGAATAAAACAAGTTTAATAAAAATAGAACAAAAATTTAAAAAGTTAATAAAAATGGATCAAAACAATGTTATATTAATTTTAAACCAATATATTATCGATATATTGTTGCCAAAACTTCATTACTAATTTATGGCGAGCTAACATACGTAGGATCAGTTATGGTGGACGACTTGACATTTTTGTAATGTGAGAAATGTCTTCGTTCCGTTATAAAAGCCACAATTTATTGAATTAATTTTGAGTTTATTTGAATTTTGAAGACTTTTAGTGTGTTTAATAAATATCTATAAGATTGTGAGATTAAAGTTTAAAGCTATCATGTGTTGTAATGGTCGAGTCCAAGTTTCACATTGAGGGGGGAGTAGGGTATCAAGCCCATTAGATTTTCTATGCAATAATAATTGTAAAAATAATGAAAAAGGAAATGTTCAAGAATCAGAATCGAGAAGCGAAAAAAACAGGTATTGTGGAATCTCTACTCGATACCCCTCTTTAGTATTCAACACGATTAACTCTTCAAATGGGTTGAGGATAGTAATGGAGATAATAGAATTGAATTGTATTTAGTTGTACTGTTTTTTTATTACTGTTCCAATTACTTCTCTATGGTATTAAAAATTAGGCCATTCACAATAATCAAATTAGATTTAGACACAAATAATGAATTATCAAATTTTAAATATTTAATTCTTAAAACTTTGCCTGCATAACTAGCGCTTGTCAAAAAGACATGATGAGAGAACTCAAATCGATTTTAAACAAACAATCGATCATACGTAAAGTTTACTAGACAATTTTAGCAATGTCAAACTTTTGTTTTGATTCGTGTGACTACACAAAATAGCAAGTAAATTTTTATCTTTAATTAGATGTTCCTTGGTCATAAATTTTGAAATAAGAATAAGATGCTTGTTTAGGTATCACTAATTTTTTTATGCTTGGCTGTCATGGCGGCTGACTTTTACGCTAGTTCACAGCAGACATGTTTATCAATGAAATTTTTCCTAACATGTGAAATGTGTTTTATATTTTCCTTATAAAAACAACGGTTTGTTGTATATTTATCCTTTAATTTCTTTAAGGAGTGTCAAGCCTAGAGAACATTAAGGGGGTTTAATAACATAAGAATATTTAAGGTGTTTCAAACCTAGATAGCCTTTAAGAAATGTTAAAATAGAGAACATTTAAGAAGGGTAAGAAATATTTATTTTACTATGCACTCTTCCGATAGGTACCTGATTAAATATAAAATAACATTTTCAAAAGAGATTAACTAATAAAAATAGTGTATCAAAATTAATTATTTGTTCATTTTATAATAATGAAAATTGATACAACTAAAGAAAATGGAAAAATAAACTACTAAGGGTGAATTTGATGAAGAGATACCACCTAGGGAAAGAGGCAAAATGTGGGTATAATCCAATGCACAAAGGTGACATCTTCTTCCTTTCTTCTGTCTTCTATAGTAGAAGCAGTCACACACATTTTAACACAAATAGAATAATATTTAGGCATCGTTGCCTTTATCAAACACAAAGAAGAAGAGGGTACAAATATTATAAAATTATTTAGCCATTGGGCCACCTCATTTTTAATCATTATAAAATTATTTAGCCATTGGGCCACCTCATTTTTAATCATTATAAAATTATTTAGCCATTGGGCCACCTCATTTTTAATCATTATAAAATTATTTAGCCATTGGGCCACCTCATTTTTAATCATTATAAAATTATTTAGCCATTGGGCCACCTCATTTTTAATCATTATAAAATTATTTAGCCATTGGGCCACCTCATTTTTAATCATTATAAAATTATTTAGCCATTGGGCCACCTCATTTTTAATCATTATAAAATTATTTAGCCATTGGGCCACCTCATNGGGGGTTGTACCCTGAAAATTACATAATTATGTGTTTTAATTGAGAACTTTTAAGACTACAGTTTTCTGGTGTGTAGGCCTTGTCCTTCTATCCTCCTTTCAATGCTTAATTTAATTCATGCGTTTACCGCCATTTTCACTTTGAATGGAACATGTTAGAAAATGTTAACATGTAACTATTTATATTTTATATTAGTTTGTTGTATTTATAATTCCTCTTATGTTCATTATTTTTTCCAGGATTTAGTTGGGTTTGAATTAGAGATTCAAAGGTAAAATGGAGGATTGGGTTTGTAAAATAGTTGATTCAACTCAACTCTAGTGAAAATATTAATTTATTTTTATTTTGTGTAGGTATATAAGTTCAAAAATTGATATAGTGAACTATGTTTTGCATGGAATCAAGTTCAGGAAAGAGGTGTAAGTTTTTGATAGTCATTTTGATGTGTAAAATAAAGGTTCGCAAAAACACATCTCAAGAAACTTCAATATATCCATAAAAAACTATATTTAGGAAAATCAATGTATATAAGTTGACTCAAGATTAAATCCTGTAATAAAAACAATAAGACAAAGCTGCAGACTTATTGAAAAAATTTAAAGAACTTAGGGTTCAAGCCAAAGATAAAACTACAACTGTTATAATGCTCAGAAAAAAGGGGGCTGTTTTGGAGGAAATAATGGCGGTATATTTGAGTCATTAGTGTTGGGTTTTTTTAAAGTTTTTTTTAAAATTCTAAATAAATTTTGATCCCATCAACGCCTGGCAAAAATGAAACAGATTTATAATGTTTTAAAGTGAATACCTTTATTTTAAACCAAAGCAAATGGTTATTATTTTTTAAATTTCCCACTTGTGGGAACTCTGAAAAATGAAATAAAAATAGTTATATTTACAACTTAACACAAAGTGCATATGCAACACCAACACACACACAAAAAAAAGCAAAGTTAAAAAAGTAGTAAAGCAAAGAAAAAAGCTGGAACATGCCTTTCGTGCCAAAGCGCAATCCCTTACTCTCGCTAATGGAACCTCTTCCTCTTCGTCCGGAGGTGGCTGAATCTGAGGTCCTGGGTTCAAGTCCTCATTGGAAGTAGTAGTCTGTCTAGAACTGGCCGGGTTTGAACCGGTATTCCTGCCACGACATCTGACAGTCACTGGACCATGGGGCTAAGGCAAGAGTTAAATTATTTTGAAACTTACAATTTTATAATGGAAATTGATAGAAAAAATAAATAAGTGTAAATTGAATTAAGAAAGTCCACCTAAGGAAAGAGGAAAAAATTTAGGAAGAATCCAATGCACAAAGGTAACAACTTTCCTCTATCTTAGAAACAGTCACATACACATTTAAACATAAATTTTAAAACACAGATTGTGTAATATTTTGGCATTGTTGCCTTCATAAAACAAAAGAGGGAATACACTTGACACAAACACCGAATTACTGCATTTTAAATTAAAAGTGAGTGAAAGAATTAATAGCTTGCTTGCTGTTTGGCTAACTCACCGTGTATGTGCGCTGTGCCTTGAGTCGCTGGTCGAACATATCAAAGGCATATGTTTTTGTGCAGATGTAGTGTCGAGGCTTGGCAATTTTACTGAAAAGGTGTGCACTTTTGTCCACCCTGTACTCACAAATGTAGATATGTTCTTCTGATGCCCCAACTGGCCGCCCCTGTGAAAAAACAAAAGCATTTAATCTATTAAAAATGAGAGTCTAATATTGCACACAAGATATACAGAAATATCAAGCATCGTGAACTATGAACAGTAGAAATCAAGTTGGGTACCTTGCAGAAGGTGTTTAGATCAAGCACCCAGCAGTGCCCCATGACCAGGTCGACAGGAACTATTTCATAGAGGGGAACCCTCATTACTTCATTGGGAAAAAACTTTCGGGTTGGTTCATGGTATGTCTCGTGGGGCCGTAGGTAATGGTGGCCAAACACAAACCTCGCTCCTCTAGAAACACAATTAGTATTAAATAAACATAACATAATGAATGAATTATATCAAAGCATGTTTATTTAGCTACTATTTCTATATTTTACTTTTTGATTAAATTTATATTTCCACTTTACGTTGTATCATTTTTTCCAGGATTCAAAGTCAAAATTTTGGATTCAAACAACTCTAATTCCTTATTTACTATTTTTGAAGTAATATAAAAGCAGTGTTGTATCATCATTACAATTTTTTTGTTAACACAACAACCTACTATTTGTTTAGGTTATATGCATATGTAATAATTCTACTAATGGGTTAAGGATGAGGAAGGTTAAATTTAGAAGATGTGTACATGCATTTGTGTGGAGGAATTTTTTTAGGCAAAACACCCTCGATTTCCCTGTCATAGGCAGTCCAGTCTATTGCGAGATGCAGCCACAATAGGTTATTTTATATTGTTTAGTTGTAAAATCTCCACTCACTTTTCATCCTTCCAAAGCCTCTCTATCCTGAAGATGTCCAAGTCGGAGTATTTGATATCTTTGACAGTCTTGTAGGTGTGTTTCACTGGTGGTGAACTCTTAGGGGCACTCTCCTCGACCATATCTCTCAACACATACACCGTGTCACCTACGAATATATGGGACAAATAAATCACACGGGTGTAAACAAGGTTAAGTGCCATTGAGGAAATAGAACATATAAAAGCCATATTATAACTGTTCCTATCCCTATTTTATTTTCTGCGCCTTCTTCCAAATATAGCAAAATTTAACTAAAAAAGAGAAACAAGGCTTTGTATAAAAATACTTTTGGAATAATTTGTTTGGATTGTTTCATTTTTATAATAGTCAGAGCAAATAGGTTTCATTATATTGGAATTCACAAGGAGGAAGTGTGAAACGTGCAACACAACTTCCTAAAAGAAGAAACTAAAAAAAAACCATGTTGCTATTTGTGTGTTCAATCATTCCTTATAAATTTCCACTTTCTCCTCCTTTTTTTTTTTGTTTCCTTTTTTGGGAAGTTGCATTGAACTTTTCACTCACCTCCTGATGAGTTCTGCTAGAATGAAACCATGGTCGGGGGATTGGGCAGTAACAATCAATTTTCTTCAAGAGGCAACCGTTACTTCTTTGTCCAAGGGCAACAATCTAAAGTGTGAACTACTTTCCTATTTTCATCAAAAAAGCCATATTGCGTTTATCCCATTTATATATTTGTATTCAGCTTTCCTGTACCTTCTTCAAACTATAATACAATTACTTATATAACATATAGTGTGTTGTTTAAATCGATCCCAAACTTCGGGAAATGATATGTTCCCAAAACTGGCGAGAAAAGTTACTTACTGGATTTTCCAGGGAAAAAATTAGCTTTAGAAAGTTACAATTGAGAAACGTTTATCAATGTCAGGTTTGTTTTTCTTCCTTTAAAAAGTTTCTCATCTAATGTCACTATAATTATGACATATATTCAACAACTGTTGATATCACCATGTGAAGAAAATTAAACTCTATGTTTCTACTGGAGAAATATTTTTATTCATTTTGACCAAAAGAATGTTTTGCTATAAGAACAGCAAAAAATCTTTTGCCGCATTTCCTTCATCCCCACCTTAAATTTGAGGGGTAGTGTAGAACTATATAGGAAAAAGCATCCTCAGTACAACCGACAGGGATTCAAACCCTGGTATTTCAATCATGAGCAGTCCAGTCTATTGTGAGGGACCATTCAACCAACGAAGCTGGTGGATAAAAAGTTAACCTGTGGGGGCACAAGAAATTGTCCCTACCTTGCCTAAGCTGCAACTCTCCTCTCAGTAGTGTTATGTAGTATGTGAGACCTGGGGTGGCATAGTGGGGCTGTGGTTCCATCACAATCTCAAGGTCAATCATCCGTGGCTGACAGCGTTCACACAGGTACTTCTCCACGCCAGGGTCAGCCTTCACACAGTCGCAGTGCTGCCACACAAGGCAACGTTCACACTGGATCATGAGACCCTCGTCTCGATAAAGACCACAGATACAGCGAATAACATCTTCCTCTTCGTCACCTAACATAAACAACAAACAATTATAGAAGAATATCACTTTTTTTTTTACATAAAATACAATGAAAATATATGCCAAAGTGAAATTTACAATCTGCAACACCAAGTTTATATTTCTAGCTTCTATTTCAACTTTAAATAACAGAAGAAAAAATTCTAATATTGTGGTCATGCGAACAGCAAGAATAGTTATAAAAATATATGTCATAGTCAGAGATGAACGACAATAATAGGTTGCTTTACTAGGAATATTATGTTTAGGTACAACGTAAACAACGGTCGATTATTTTACTGGGAATATGTTCAGGTATAATGTATATAATTATATTCATTCAAACAGGTGATAGGTAGGGGCTTGCAAATAGGATTATTTATTGAATCGAATATCCAAATTTCGAACGAATACAGAATAGTACAAATCGAATAGTAGATTTTTCTTACATTTTTGATAAAAATAATTTAAATCGATAAATCCCATAAAGCTTAGCCTAGCTTAGCACAAAACATGGTGTTGCCAAGGCTAAAGACTGACTTGACTCTATAGAGCATGCGCAGAACCTCCCAAATCAACCAACATGTTGGCTCTGACTGGCTCTCCCAACACCAACATGTTGGCCAACATCCCCAACAAGTTGGGAATGCGTTTATATTGTAACACAACTTGTTGGGATCGTGTAGGCCGACATGTAGTGTTACAATATAAAAGAGGCTTAACAGCAGTATTCCACTCCCCTCTTATGAACAGAGGACCAGAGTATTTTTAAATCTGAGATACTGATTATCTAGCTAGCCACTTGTCTCACACCAACTGCTTCGTCTTGCCTAAACTTAGGGTCTGGGATTTTAAATCGAATATTTGGCTATTAATTATTAAAAATTATTCAAAATTTTGAATATTCACACACCCCTAAATATAGGTTATTCACCTAAATCATCATTATGAGTCATATAGATTAATTCAGCTCAACTATGGTTATATATAAAGTAAATAGCTGATCTACCTGGATCATGATCAGGTATGAAAGTCGCTGGGGGCGCCTCTCCGAGAACCTCCTCTAGTTGCATTTTGACATCCACCTTGGCTTGGTTGTACACCTTCCTAAGCCTGGTCGCCACTATGCCCAGGTCAGAAGTACGCCCAAAGAAGCGCACATTGTTGTTGAATAAACGGCACATGTCCTGATCAAAGGATTCCACAGTCTTGTATGCACCTGTCACAATGTTTTGCTCCAAAGTTGCCAAGTCAATCGGATCACTCACGCGCTGGTAGTACGCAGGCAACTTCCTTTTTGATGGAAGCGAAAGGAAGGGAGCTGCAAGCATCTCGCCACTGTCCTCTGTGAAAGTGCGTATTATGACAATTTTAACTAATTAAATGGGGAATAAATGAAAACATTGGAAAAACAAGTCATTGCAATCAAGAGATTCAAAACCCGGTCTGCCTTATCAGTGAAAATTATGCCTGTATTTGTTTTACTATCCTTTCAACTAAAAGATAACATAGCACTCCCTATAACAGCCCTGCAAAGTTGCAGTACCAAAACTCAACTCTAACTCAAATTTTTTATTACATGCACACCCTTATTGTAAATATGTATTTTTTTGTTTACAATTGTCTAGACAAAAATGTTATCTGTCAAAATTAAGTGTGTGTGGATACAATTACGGTGGACTCACCCTTTGCCGAGATAACCACGTTGTAGAGGTCCTTGAACACCTGAGCCAGTCTGGCAGTCTTGTTCATCTCGGGGTTGTCCTCTGCCTGGGCCAGCCGGCGAGTCCTCATGTTTCTTGGGGAAGATAAGGCATTCAGTTGCGTCATGAACATGTCAGACTGCTTCACCTGCGGCCGAGCGTAGTTGTTTGGAACAGGCGGCTGTTCACGCCGGGAGGCTTGCTTTATGCGTTCTCTCTGTCGTTTCACCTGAAGCAGAACAATTCAATAAATCTAGAGAAGTTTGTGGTATGGAGCCAAATAAATGCCCAAGGATGTCTGTGAATAGTCTCAAGGATCCTTGCATCGTTGCCTTGACAAATATACACTTACCATGCAATTTTAATAAAAGAGTGCATCATATTATTTGAACGACTAGTAATCCTTGGGATTGAAGTTCTACCACCTAGCAGCTATCTTACAAACCTGTTTAATGCTATCTATTATCCCCTATGAGAGTGTTTAATAAATGATATAATCAGGGCCCGGATTTTGATAACATCATCTTTTTTTATGGTCCATCAGAGACAGTGTTCTGTTGTACACAAACTCTGTTTATGATCCCCTGGTTGTAGAATGCATTGTTTATAGGTCATTTTTCTGTTGTTTTCTTTTTAATTTAACAAAGTTTGAAAATAACTTTAAAAGGGTATTTATATATATTATCGGTTCTTTGATAAAACATGAATATTCATATATCAGCTATTTCCTCACACACTTGTTGACTGAAGAAGATAATTTATGAGTCCAAATGGACTTTGTGCCTCTTTAACTGCGTGCTTATAAAATTCACATTCCACACCTAAGTTTGAAATAGTTGGAGGGAGAGCAATTTTTAGAGTTCAAATGAACTTTGTACCATCTTTACATTCCCGCTGAGTCACTCACAATAGCATGTCTGGGGAGGGCTGCAGGGGAATACAGATATATCACTTTTAAAGCAGGTATTTGTATTCCAATGTTAAGTAGAACACATTATTTTAGCTGTCAAAAGATTCTAAATGCAGAGTTTTCATTTATTAAGTGCTAAGTTGTATTTATTAGTTTTCAATCATTTTATGTGTATCTAGAATGCTTTAAACCAAATCATCTAGAGCGAGTCATTAGAGGTAAATTATTACTGAATTCCGAGAGGATATTTTTCCTACAGAGTGTGAAATACTTTTCTGTAAAATATGAAGTGAAAATGGCTGGAATCAGATAAAAGATTTAACCATTCAACAGCATATCAGTCGCAACAAAAATTTACGTAGTATCCAGGATATTGATAAAAAGAAAACCTCTCAATTATTACTGGCACAAAATGCACAATGCACTTTTTTCATACATATAAATAATTTTATAATTAGATTTTGGATTCTTCCCACATTTTTCCTTTCCCTAGGTGGGCTTTCTTCATTAAATTTACTCTTATTAGTTTATTTTCCCTTTTTCTTTATTTTTATCAATTTCCATTATTATAAAATTATATCTAGAAAAGAAACATATCCATCCCCCGGCTGTTAGTTCATCTTTGTGGAAGGGGAAACCCACATTTCACAAATGATCAATTTTTCGGCCATGCTAGAAATCGGATCCGGGACTCTTAGCTCAAGCTACAGACAACACTACAGATTAAGCTAAGGTGTCCGGATATAAATGTTATCAATCAAAAAAAAGCAAAAAAATTTTTTTTGTTGATTGATTTTATCATTTAATTTATTTTCCCATGTTATTATAATAACAATAGTACATACAATATTGTGTCTGCAGAAATTTATGTGCAATGTAAGATGAAGGTAAACATAAAGTTATATGCGCTAGTGGAGGGAAAAAAATAATAAATATTTATCAAACACCACACCAAGGCAGTGTGATGATAAGAGCCTGAATTTGTATGCTATAGATGTTTTAATCTTGACAATTATAAATATGAAAATCTAAATGTCAGAGAAGTGGGCCGTTTGGAACTGTAATTTTTATTTGTCATTATGTCAATATGTGACCATCACAAAGTAAATTAAGCTAGTCACTAGGACTTTAATATTACTTTATGAGTTTTTAAAAAAAAAGTAGGGATGGACCCTCAAATCTTTAAGGATATTCAAGATTTGAGGATTTGAGAAAATTTCAGATTCGAGACTTAGATGTTTTAAAAAAAGTTTCAATTATATTTTTCCAAGTGAAATTTGTTTTAGAGCTCTCCAATACCATTTATTGATGGTTCAGAAATATAATAATAGGATGAACTTAACATCCGGGCCCAGACCAGTAATTTAACACTTAACTGAATGCATGTATGTTTTAATGAATGGATTATAAGAAAGAATGTTAACATTTAGTGAATATGTTTATTTTTTATTATATTTATGTTTCCTCTTATGTTCATAAATTTTTCCAAGATTCGGATTTGAATTTGAGAATCATAGATGTATTGGAGATTCGGATTTATAAAATAATGGATTCAACAAACAAAAAAAAAGTTAAATTATACTATCCTGACCTTTTCCAAGTTCCTGAGCATGAAGCAGTGGTGTTGTTGCGCGAAGCAACGTTGCTGGTGAGACATGGGTTTCACCGGGCCAACAAGACCTTGTTTCAAGGTAGTGGTGGTCTCGCCCACTCGTCGGCGGAACTTGAGCTTGGCGGCTCCCAGCGCAATGCTCGAACTGGCGCAGGTACTCAAGTTGTTTTTGCGACAGTTCTTGCGAGGCCGCCCCACCACCTTCCTCTCACCCTTATCATCCGGTCGAACTACTGTACCGTTCAATCGCTGGTACTTGCCGCCAATCACACCACGACAGTGCTCGCTACCACACTTGCATGGCTGTATAGAGAAACAACTATTAGAACCATTTGCCATAAAGAAATTCCCTAATCAAACCATTTTTAATTGTAATAATCAATAATACCAATCATTATAGAAGTAATAATCCAGTCAAGTTTGAATGTATTGGAATTCAAAAAGGAGAGAAAGGAAAGGTGTTTAAAGGAGGAATGAGGTTTGAGAGGGTTTAGGAGAGTTTAGGGGTGAGGCAGACAGAAGTTTGCGAGAATTTAAGGAGAAAGAAGTGAAGAGTTTTGCGAGTGTTTAAGCCCGGTGCACACGAGCGAAGTGCATCATATTTGCAGTCGCGTCATGTGACGCTGTGTCATCGCTAAAAGCAGTTCACAAAAGCGATCTACATCTAGTGACGCTATGTCAATGCCACGTCACAGCAGCCAGAGCAGTACACACTAGCGACTTGCAACTTGCAACTTGCAACTTGCGACGCAACTCTCGGCCTCAGTCAGTTTGAAGCCATGGGTGTGATAAGTACACTCCGGGAACGGAAAAAAATAGGCAACCTTATCTTTTCTGTACACAACTCTAATACCCCAACATTAATTTATGTCATCTTAATGATATCTGTAATAATAATGTATAGGCATTTTGCCTACCATTGGGTCTATACTCATAATTTTGTAAGTGAATAGTGGTTGTGGCATGTTTCCAAGTATTTTATAAATCATTATTGTGAAAATAAATGATAGGTAGTAATGTATCTAGTTTTAATGCACTTTTACTATAATTTCTGGATAATCCAGGTAATCCAATGGTCCCAGATAGTCCTTATAAACAAAGTTCCACTATATATAGAAAATATTTTTTCCCCAATTCATAAAAATTATTAGAAAAAAAAATTGCGATAGAACTCGCCAAATTGTTTTAGCATTGTGTCTTCCATTTCATCAGTATTTGTATATAGCGTCTTGCATATCTCTTATTTCTGTCATGGTATTCTTCTAGGGATGACTTCTAAATTACAGGTCTATACCACACCTCGTTAATAAAAAGTTATCTATTTTATCCTCCATTATGAATGTACAGTGATTACCGTCACAATGATGCGCGCAGTTCATATGCATTGCTCTATGTATTTACAGGTACTGACAGAACACTGAGCAGTAGCATCACTGTGTCACTAATTTTGACGCAAAAATGACACCAACTTGATGCCAGACCTCGCGTCCCGTGTGAACCCCATCATTTGAATCAAAGATATGCTGAGACGCAGCAGCGTCACTGCAAAGAGGATGCACATTGCTCACGGGCACCGGGGCTTAGGAGGAGAGGGGGAAAGAAGTTTGGGAGGTTTTAAGAAAGAGGGGTGGGGGAGGACTTATTCAGGTTTGATGCACATTAAAGACCTAGGAAGAATTTGGCAAACACCAATAATTATTTTATATATGAATATACATTTATATTTGAATATCAAATAATACAAAAAAAAATCATATTTTACAGAAAATGTCTAGTCACGTTTAAAGAGTGTTATTTATGGGTTTTCATTTCATTTGCCAGTTTCTCAAAACTGGAAGAGTTGGATGCTAATCCTGCTCACAGATAAAATGGTTTCATAAATAAAGGTTTATGATTCCTGTTCTCGGCTAAAAACCTAAATGCAATTTGCAAACCTATAAATGCATCATTATAAATAGCTTCATGGTAAAATCTTAGCAAGTGTTTTCATGAGATAAACAGAGATGCAAGTTAATGTAAGTATTACTACAGTTTTTATAGCCAAAACACTTTTTTTTTGCTAAAATAATTAGATAATTTCTTTAGTAGGTGCGGTTAGTTTAATCTGCTACATGTAATAATATCAACATTTCTTGAATATTTGTCATGAGCCCATTGCCAAAAAATAAAAATTCCTAGTCCAGCTCCACTAAGCTCATGTCATGGAGCAATGTTTTATTTATTTTGTCCAAAACCTTTTTTACCTAAAAAAAGACCAAACAAAGATCAGCTTAACTTGTGCTCCTTTCCATCCCACCTTAAATGATGTGTGTGAGTGCAGGATATATTACATAAACCAACCTGTCCTTCGGCGGGATTGAAGAGAGAGAAGTTGTAATCATACGAGAGCTCTTCATTTGAATTAATGTCTCGCAGGGCAAACAAAGCCATGCGGAACAAGCCATTGACACTCCATTTCTGCATTTCGCAGTTTGGTTCACAAGAGTGATTCACAAACCGGCCTGAAATAGAACCAAGAATATTCCATAAATGAGTGTTATCTACTAAACAAAATTTTAAAAGTTCTGGTTCTCATTTTACAGTACTGCCCCTTTTTATGTTTGCTCTCACTCAAAGTTAAATACACAGCTTCCTATTTTAGCCTAAAGAATAAATGCTAAGTGGGCTTTAAAATGGAAACAATAACAATATTTGTGTACATTTTTTATTTAGTAAATCCATGCAGGCAAATATGATTGTTTTTGTTAATGTTATATAGGCTACTGCATCTATCATTCGTCTGTATCCGTCTCGTTTTTTTGTTTTTCAGATCCACGATGAAAATAATGAATCAAAGTTTCAATGTCTATTAAATATTCCTCAAACAGAATCAAAGTTCAAATTTTACATTTTTTTTTTAATTTCATGTTGAAACTAACTGTTATATTGTGCAAATACGTAGAGTTTCAGAAAATAGATATCACATAAAAAAATTGTGAAAATGTTAGCCTTAAATGATGAATCATTTAAATTTAACATGTAATAATTCAACTAGCGCACAATTTTGCCATATTCAAACAAAATAAAACATTTCACAAAGATATGATAAAAAAAAACATGACTTTGAAAAATGTGAATAGGTTTCCAACTAGTCTAAGTTAGATCGTCCAGTGTCTCACCATCGCCGCCCATCCTGTGACCGTCGATGACCAAGCCGCCATCTAGATTGAGACAGTAGTGATGCGTGTCATTGCTATAACGAGAAGCCATCCTATCTTTGAACTCCTTTTCGCTGACCACCTCACCCACATACTCCAAGATAAATTCTCCCGCTTTGATAGAATATTTGGTGCGCACGCCCCAGCCCTGAAAACAAACAAAACTGGGTTGAGGTAGCAATAATACACAGCAAACGTACTTTTTCATTAACTAAATATTGACTTTGGCTGACAACAAAAATTTGAGGGGAAAAAAATAATAGATTTATCAAAGTATACCGTAAAACTTGTAAAAACAAAGTACTAACATTATATTTCAACTACTATTTTATGTATGAAATAAAGTGCATTAAGCAAAATATGTCATTAAATAACTGATAGAATTGTAAAAAAATGAAGCACAAATCAAAGTAAAAACATAACATGTGGTAGCAAAAATATGTCGATGCTATCATGGCATCTTCCTGAGGAAGTCTCACTACAACTTCATGAGGAAGATGCCATGGAAACATCAACACATTGAACTGTTTGTAAAAGTGTTGTGTTTTACTGTTATAACATTTTTATACAATTCTATAACATTTTTGTCAACAAGTATACAGAATTTATTTTTTTAAATATATATATAAAAACCAAATATTAATCATTCAATTCGCTCACCTGTAGCAGGAACAAATAAAATATAGTCAATGACAGATACAATAGTCTCAAATTTCAATCAAAAAGAAAAACATAAAACCAACTAAATTTAGGGTTTATATTATTATTTTTATTATTTAGTACCGCGTCTTACTACCCGTTCGGGTTATACGCTTTAAATACTAATTACGCTAATGGATTGGGAAGGTTGTATTAGAGGAAGTGAACCCGCATTAGCGTGGAGGGAGAGTGGAAAACCATTTAGGAAAAACCACACCCAGTTCACCCGACCGAGATTCGAGCCTCGATCTCCCCGTCCTCAGCAGTCGAGCTCAACACGACAAGCGCGTTAGCCAACAAAATAACTGATAGAATTGTAAAAAAATGAAGCACAAATCAAAGTAAAAACATAACGTGTGGTAGCAAAAATATGTCGATGCTATCATGGCATCTTCCTTCATCAACACATTGAACTGTTTGTAAGTGTGTTGTGTTTTACTTTTATAACATTTTTATACAATTCTATCACATTTTGGTCAACAAGTATACAGAATGTATTTTTTTAAATATATATATATATATAAATAAACCAAATATTAATCATTCAATTTGTTCACCTGTAGCAGGAACAAATAAACTATAGTCAATGACAGATACAATAGTCTCGAATTTCAATCAAAGAGAAAAATATAATACAAACTAAATTTAGGGTTTATAATGAAACAGCAAAAGTAAAATAAGGGGTGGGTCCTTGAATCCTCGAGTCTTAAAGGATATCGAGATATGAGGAAATTTCGGACGTGAAACCTTAAAATCCCTTAAATAAACCTTAAAAAAATTAATTTTTTCAATTCTTCATGTGAAATTAGTTTTAGAACTCTCATATTACTTAATGATGGTTTACAACCAATTATAATTATTATAGGATAAATTTAGTTACTATTTGTATTTTTATATTATTCTAGCAGAGAAGATATAGAGTTTGTTCACGATAGGTTTTTACCTGGATGACAGTTCGAAAGTCATATTCATATCATACATAGGATTTTGGGTTGCCAACACTTGTAAAAGATCACCGTTTTGTTATAGATGATAAGTTTTTTAATTGTCTGTTATATTTTACATTTAAAATAACGTAAACTTAACTTTTCTCATACTATTTAATTACTTTTAACAATTTCTTTTTATCCAACTAGAAACAATATTTTAAACATGATTAAAAGTACTTTTTCTTTGTTTCGGAACGTTATTGATTATGTGTAATATAGAGCATACATTAATACCTTTGAATACAGGCATCATATTTACTTGGAAAAGAGAAAATACTTGTAATTTTTTTTATAGATAATAAATTATTTTATGATTATTATATCTTATTTCAAAAATTTTAACCAAATAAAATATTTTCATCAACTGCGTAGGTGCATCATTGTAAAAAACTTGTTTACCGTCATGTTCTACCACATGGTTTAAATTCATCGATCACCATTTTGAAGCTATATTCGTCAGAAGTTTTTGTGAAAGTGGTATGAATGATATTTTTTTAATTGCATAATATTTTGAATTCAAAAATTACTTAGCTAGGCCTACTTGAAAAGAAATTAGCATGAATAAAATTATTATTTAAAAATTTTTTTTAGGTGTGTTATGCTAATAACCTACCCTCCCACCTGTATGGGAAACTTGGACTCTACCGTTTCGGCACATGCTCACTTCTAAAACTTCCACCTCACAAACAATCTTGTCAATATTTTAATGAACTTCAAAATCAAAACTAGAATTACAAATAAACTCTAAATAAATAAAACAAATTAAGTCTTTTTTTCTTAACAGAAATAAGAACACGATACACATGATACAAAGTCAGCCGCCATGACGTATATTGTGTTTACTCACCAGAGTGATAATTAAAATAAAGAAACTGTTAATTCTTACCACCCAACGGGTTTTAATTATCTACAACTATGCAAAAAAAAAAAATTATTGCATACGATCCTTTAAGTTAGATATTTTGTTGTGTTTCATGAAAAATAAATAATGTTAACAGTCAGATATCGATAAAACTGTTTATTGAAATTTCTAACAATTTGCTAGAATTCAGATTCGAGATTCGAAAATAAAATGTAGATTCAAGAAATAATGGAGTCAACCCATCTCTAGGTAGGTCATATATAAGCAGCTTGTGTGTATGAATCCACAGTGATGACAGTGATAGCAGTAGACATTAACATAAATCCACACAGGAAACAGTAATACATCAAAACATACAGTACACAGTACTCAGAATACAGAACATTGTAATATCACATAAAAACAGTAAGTAAAATAACAAAAAGAAAAACTGTATCATTTGATAACAAATCTTCAGTACCAAAGGTGTAGTCATCTAAATAAATCGTGTGCAACATTGAAAGTCATACTAATTTTATAAGAATAAAAATCACAAATAATAGATCACATACCCGTGTGATAAGTGTGTAGTAGGGCAGGCACGCGTCGTCGTCATCATCATAAAACCCTGTATAGTCCACATTCGCATCACAATAAAATCCGATATCTTTATAACTGATGCTCAACCGCAGGGCAAATATCACAAATAAATTCCTTATCATTATAAAGCTTTGTGTCTGACCTCAAATCAATATATAAATAATATTGGCCTAAATTACTGTGGTTAGTTATCACATTCATATATTATCATTTGTTTTCATTACAGTTATCCAAAGTGATAGATGTCAGCTGTTGGCGTAGAGATATATTAGGGACTACTACTAGTAACATTTTGAGCTGTCATCCAAGTAAACTAAGGTCATGAATGAATTGAAATGAGGGCAGCAGAGAGAGGCTTTATACAGGTGTGCAAGAGACCTACTACGGAAAAGAGTAGTGCCCCTAAAGTGCAAGGAAGTGATGTATAGAGAGAGCATACTTCATACCCACAGTAACGTATGCAACGGGAAATTGGACTTTGGATAAAAGAGGAACAAGGAAAGTGGATGCCATGGTTACGAAGTTTTTTAGTAGCATGCTAGCTGTCACCAGAAGAGATAGGATTAGGAATGAAGATGTAGGGTCAAGAGTTGGGGGATAGGGGGTAAATGATATAGTTGAGTAAGCAAGAATGAGATGGTATGGACACGTATTAAGGATGGAAAAAGAAAGGATACCAAAGAAAATAATGGAAATGTAGTATGTAGGAAAGAGAGTGCAAGGAAGAGATGGGAGGAACAGAGAGCAAGTGTGCAAGTGAGAGGAGAGAGGAAGAAAGGGCAGGAGGAAGAATGGTAAAAGGACAGAGGGAGGTATTTTACCCAATGGACCTGGCCACAGGCTGGAAATAGTTCATTATGGTGAAACATTTCCTCTTTATGTTCATAAATTTTTCCAAGATTCAGATTCAAAGGTAAATTGGATATTCAAATTCATAAAATTGTGGATTCGACTCAACACTATAAAAACATAAATATTCCACCTAAAGTTAGGTTGAATCCACTATTTTATGAAGCTGAAATCCAATCTTTAATTTATAATTGAATCTCGAATCTTGGAGAAATTATAAAAATAGGATGAAATATAATTATAAAATACAAATAGTAACTAAATGTTAAACATTCTTTCTTAGAGTCCATTCATTATAAAATTCAGTCAAATGTTAGTTTAATGGTCTGGGGCCTGATTGTTAAGTTCATCCTGTAATTGGTTCTGAGCCACCAATAAGCAGTATTAGAGCTCTAAAACAAATTTCACTTGAAAAAAAAAATGTCAATGAATTCAAGATTGAATTATAAATTTTCTTGAATCCTTGAATCTTCTTAAGGATTCAATAGAATCAAGGATTAATCCCCAATTCTATAACTAATAGCTCATAATCTAGAAATGTAAGCGGTGCATATGAATGAAACACTAATTCGTACAAGTTATTACCTTGTCCTTGGTCATGAACTTCTCCAGTCCTGGGGCCCACTCATGTTTCTGAATGCGTTGGTTGCTGCAGCGTTCTTTGCTAGAGCACAGCTGCGTGGAACACTCGGCATACACCATGCGATTGATGCAATCTTCGCCACAGCCCTTGTCACCAGAACAGTTGCAAGTTTGAGCTTCGTAGGTGTATGTCGGCTTCACATCGTAATATACATCTGTGAGATAGCACACATTGTCAGGTCTTTATAGGGATTTTTACAACCATAAATTATTGCACAAGACTCAACCTAAATAAAGTATAGATGGGTTTTTAGTCTTTGAATTCTTAAGGATATTTGAACGTCTGAGGATTAAAATGAGTCAATTCAATAATTAATTAAATATATATTTAAATTTAAAATCAAAATATGTTTTAGTGGAATTATCTATGATATATAGTAACAAAACTACTAGAAAACATATAAAAGAAACTAACAAAATATGGCTTATGCAATGAAAATAAGAACACAGTTTTGAATCTCGGTCTGGTGAAGTGGATGGTGGTTTTCCACTCTCCCTCCATGCAAATGAAGGTTCATTTCCTCTAAGTTCAACCTTCCTAATTACTAACCCATTAGTGTAAGTATTACTTAAGCACATAACTCGAATGGGTAGTAAGACACGGTGCTAAAAACAACAACACACAGTTCACAGTTTACACTGCTGCCTCTTGGAGAAAATCAACCTTAACCACCCAATCCCCTGACCTAGGTTTCATTCTACCGGAACACACCAGGAGTGTGAAATGCACAACACAACTTCCTAGAAGAGGAAACTAAACAAACACAAAAGTGAGGGAAAGTAAAATGATAAAAAAAAATGATAGGACACTTAGATAGGAATTCTAATTCTTGATTCAAAGGAAAAATGGTACTAAACGGTTATTAACTTGACTTAACGGTTATTAACTTTATTTGTAAACTAAATTATACAGATCCGACCTATCTCTAAAATAAAGTGTTATTAAATGGCACTTACTGGAGCGAATTTTTTTGTAGTTCCAAGATGGAACCTTGTCTCGGCCAGGCAATTGGTTGTACTTGTGCTGCCACCATAAGTCAAAGGGCAGCTTGAAGTCAACACGGCGTTGGCGGAGGTACTTGCCACAGTGATAAGGTGGAGGCAGTAATCCATGGGGGTGTTCCTCTGGCTTATATGTCAACCGAGGTGGTTTGTCACAGCTAGGTCTTCTTCTTACGAGAAACAAAAATTTTTTTTTTATCACGACACCGTTTGTAGGGAGAAATATGTAAACAATTATTTACAACTTTTCAATAACTTCTTGCGGTAATATTAGAAAACCTAAATGAAGATAAAATAATTGTAAGTTAATATGTAAAATTAAAGGACACATGATACAACTTTTAAAGAGCACATCAGTGGATCAACTCACTCATCTTCTTTGTAATAATCCGAGAATAGACCAGCAACTAAACTGCTTTTCTTCTTCCAATTTGGTTGCTTTCTCCGACGACCAGATTTATTTGACTCATCACCCGAAGGAACATCACTGCATGGAATTGGCTCGAAGAGAAGTGTCATTTCACTACTACAATAAAATACACATTATGGTCTCCTCCTTTAGAATAACTTAATGAAAAGTAAATATGAATTTTTACATTTTTGTCCTAATGTGGCCGAAAATGATAAAAGATTGCTCACAAAAGGCTTGTGCTCACAAATGTTAGTTTGTGATCAGGCTTGAACGGAAAAATTAATCAACACATATAGTTGATTAGTTTCTATAATCAAAATTTGTTTTGAATTTTTGATATTTGTCGATCAAATGAATTTACAGTACTAAAACTTGTTATGGTTATTTAAAGAGCCTACGATGTGAGTTGCTTTTAAGCCAGAATCTAGTCCACCTTTTGCAGTAAGGTCTGCCAGTGAACCAGTTCACCTTAGAAAAAAAGGAAAAATTCATGCTCAACTCTTTTATGTCCTTTGTAAACTTTAAACAAATAAATAATTAAGTAAAGACATAATTTAGTAAGACACACAAAAATGTTACAGAAAATGAAAAACATACCAGTCATCCCTGTCTGTCTCTTCATCGCGATGGGCTCTCCTGAATCTCTTACCAGCCCCTATTAGGGAGGAACTACCAGAGGCAGAATCATCATCTCGCTTCCTCTTGCAACGACCACGGTAGCCCTCTCTCTCTGCCATTTCTAAAGTCATATCTTCCAGATCAGCTCGACAACGCTTGCTCTGGTATGAGAGCTCTGCCAAAGGCAGGCTATCGTCACCTGAGCTGTCATCGTCTTCGTCTCTATCCCTCTTCACACTTTCTTTCTCTACTTCTTTCGCTTCAGCACATTCTTGTTTAACTTCTGGTACCTCAGCTTTCGGTAGCTCATTGTTTAAAGTAGAAGTATCTGTAGAACTGGAACCAGCCGAGTTCTCATGATGCTTCTTATTGTTTTTCTTTTGCTTTGACTCCAAAACATTCACTGGGTGTTTTTCTTTCACTTCCTTTTCCCCTTGCGCCGACTCGTCTACCAAACTATCGCTTTCCGGCACCTTAAGCTCTACATTTATCACAGGTATTGAAGGTAAAATGACAAGTCCAGCATTAGAAGGCTTGTTTAGAAACATTTCTGAATCTTTACACTCCCCCCCAGAAGTTGGTATTTTCTTTTTCTTCTTCTTTTTCACTGGGAAACCTGTCCTGTTGATTGCCTTTCTTCGCTTCACACGATTTTTCACAGCACCTACAGCTTTCTTTAAAAGATCTGCTGCAGAAAGTTTAGTAACATGAACACGGACCTCACGGATTAGCTTTTTCTTCTTTATTATGGTACGTTTTTCACATACTTCATCCTTCTCGGTTTCAGGAGCTGCACTAGAGCGTTTTAGCCTCAAATTGTGGCAAAAGGTTATCATGTTTTCTTCCTTCTGTTTCGCCAGAGCAGCTGCTGTTCTTGTAACAGGAGGAAGGTTTGGTGTGGAAGGAGAACTAGATTTAGACTCAATTGTGTTTGATCTGCTCTCAACTGGCCCTACTTTAGTTTCTACAAGACTCGTTTCCAAAGGAGTTTTAATGTCTGGAGAAATGCTTTTACCCACGGGTGAAATTGATTTATTGACAGAAGCATTGGGTTTACTGATAGAATTAGGCTTTGTTAGCGGAGATTTGATTTTAATTGGGGAAGAACTTAATTTTGATAGTGGAGATGATGTTCTGGTTTTACAAGGTGATGAACTCCTTGTTAAAACTGTTAACGTGCTTTTCACATTTGAAGAATTTGTTTGCGATATGTTTTTGATAGATGAAGAGTTCACTTTATTCGGAGTCGCACTGATTTTTTTTGTGGGTGAACATGCTTTACCTACACAAACACTTAATTTTCTAGTGAGAGGAACAGTGTTAGAAACAGGTATATTTCTTTTACCACTGGGAGATGTTATTTTATTTACAGTTGCATTCTCTTTAGGTGAAAAGGATGTCACTTTGGAGGAAGATGTATTTTGTCTAAGTGTAGATGAAGTTGATTTAGTCGCTGGAATATTCGATTTCCGTGTTGGAGAGGTCACCCTGCTGAGAGAGCCTGACCTACTCGTGGGTGTAACTTTATGCACAGACTCTTTGCTTGTTTGAGTACTCACTTTACAGTTACTATTCACAGCTGCACTTTCTTTACTGGTACTTGAAACAGATTTAGTGGCATGTGTGGGTGTAGTCTTTGTTTGTGAGGCAGTCTTGCTGGTACTCGGCTTACCAATCACAGTGGAAGGTTTGCTCGTCGTTGCCGTGGTGGTGGTGATAGTGGTGGTCGCAGTAGTGGAAGCCGGATGGCAGGAAGATATAGTAACTCGACTTGCCACAAGGGAGGTCTTGCCAGATGACAGAGACTTGCTGACAGGTACACATGTTTTACTCGGTGACGATGCTTTGTTCGAAAGCGATGGCACCGTTTTACTGAGAGGGGTGTAAACCTTTTGAGCAATTGTCGAGACTGCAGTTGGCTTGGAAGGGGATGATGTGGAAACTGGTTTAGGTATAGATAAACACGGTGGTACACCCAACACCAGATCCAGGTCAATGTTCTTGGAAGGCTCGAAAACTCCACTGGCGGGCTGCTTGGAAGATGTGGATTGTAATGTGTTTGTTGCGGCAAGTGAGGGCGGTTCCGCAGTTGTGGCGTTTGTGCTGGTGCTACGGGAGGAGGTTCTTTTGCTAGGCAGCGGTGTGGACAGGGTGTTGTTTCCGGGAGGAGAAAGAGTCTTGGCAACTGCGGCCGATGGAGAATTGCTGGTTTCCAGGCGATGTCTCTTCTTTGGGGTCACGATGACAGTGTGCTGCACTTTTTCAACACTTGGAGATGATGTAGTGTAGCGTGTGATGCATGCTTCTATTGCTTCATCTATTGAGTTCCTTGGGGTATCATTCAACGGCTGACTAATTTTCCCAGGACCTAGTAAACATATTTTACCAACAGTGATAAGCCAATACATCTTAAAGGTGTCTATTTAAAAGTCTTAATTCACAATACAGAAATATAATAGAGAGCAATGCAATAGAGAAACAAACTTTTTTTAATAAATTAAATTGTTATATTTATAGCACTTCTTTGTGATTACTATTTTATTAATTTATTTAATAATTATATGTTTGACACACAACAACTTTATCTAAAAACACTTATGAACGAGGAAGATTAACAACATTAATTGTTGGGAAAATCGTACTTGTTCTGTCCAATAGCAAATTTGAACTTCAGGCTATGTACCGGTTGAGTGTCAACCACATTATCTATAGGGCTAACTTTGCCAGTGCTACTAAGTCATCACAATAGTTTAAAAAACATATGGGAGTGAATAAGGGAGTACTTGTTTTAAAAAAAGTTCTAGACATTTTTTCTTGAAATAGTAATCATGTTATCCGCACCCAGCAGTGCACATGAACAAAGGCTCCAGTTGCATGCATATGTCTAGCCCATGATGTCAGGGTTCAGATCCCATAATATGTACTGAAGGAATATTTTCCTAAATGGTTTTTACTCTGCCCTTCCATGCAAATTATGGGCACATTTCCTCTAAATGTTAACTTCATCTCTAAATATGTGGATAGCCCATACGAATAGTAAACCAGAGAACAAGTGAGAAGAAAATTAGTTAGATTAATTAAATGATTTCTAGCTATAAACTCACCCAAACCAGTGGTTGTGGAAAGCTTTTCTACGACCTTTTCCTTGACAGTGACTGTCTTGTCGAGGAGAGGTTTGCTGGGGGTTTTGTTAACGCCTGAACTTCCCACAGCATCTGAAGAGGAAGTGGAACTACTGGGCTGTGTGGAGCTTGCAGCAGTTGCAGACATGTGATAGTGGCGTTTCTTGAGTGGGAGCCTCTGCTCATTGCTGTTGGTCGCTTCTGGCTTATCGTTGCCCTAGAGTATAATAATTACAATAATATTAGAAAATGAAATGATCAAATGTATGTATTTGAACTAAAAAATGTGTCTGATCCATAATCTCTCAAACCCAAATCTTAAGTTCACCTACAAATATTGAAACCGAATCTTATAAAACATGATAAAAGACTTATAGAGGTTTTATTTCCCATATCGGTACGAGTTTTTTCTTCAATTCTGATTTTAGTCCCAAAATAGTTCTAACGCCAGCATCTCTTCATATTAAAAACACCTTCCTCTTTAATCACAATTGATTAAGTCAGGGTTGTCCAACTTTTGTAACCCCAATGGCCAAAGCTGATTATCAGTTTACAGTGTGGGCTGAAGATATATTTAGTAATATCATCATTTTATACAGGTCTAAAACAACACTATATAAAAATTATTTTCAATACTTATTTGAATTGTATTTTGGGTTGATAGAATCTTTCAAATTATTCTGCAAAAATGTATTATGAAATATGCAAGAACACTTTCACTAAACAACTTAGCATTATAAATACAATTAATTTGTATCATTAGCTATTTCACATCTGCCACAAAGAATAATCCTTTAATTTTATTCCAGGATACAGCGAGGACCATATTTTCAGTGAGTGTGGGCCGCATTTGGCCCACACTGGCCTAAATAGTTCAAAATAATTTTAGCCTTAACATTTTTTTACATGAGTTAAACAACCAAAAGAACAAAACAATATGGTTAGTGCATTTATCATGCAAATCTGGATTTTTTAAGTTGTCAATTTTATTGTAGAAAAATGTTGTTCTAATAATTATGTGAGAAAAGAACAGGGGGAAAAAACAAGTTAATACTGTATATATTTTACAACATAAAAGCAATACTTTAGCAATTATTTTAAAATTCTAAGTTTCAGGAAATAGGCTTATGATGTTTAAATATTTTGAGAAGTTAAAAAGGGGTGATTAAGTGGCATATGTAAACAACTCTCTAATATCACCCCAATTTACTAAAAGGGCAATATTTACATAAGCTAAATATGTGACTATATTAATTATCTTTTTAAGTCTAATCTTTGGAGTAGGTATTGACCATTATTTAATAAAAAAAACTTAGATGAGATTATGTTTGTTAATAATGTAAATGTCAACTTAGGCCGGCCTTGTGACTACCGGATAAATATTGCTATCGGGAGGTTAAAGTTAGCGACCAAATAAAGGTCATATAGCCACTTTAATATTTTACTCATATTATAAATATATTTTTATGCATAAAATGCAAGGTTGGTACTGTTTTTACTTGTGCGCGCATGCATATAAACCCTGCAGCTACCGCTACAACCTGGCTAATGGATACAATGTTCAACATTTTTTTAAACGAGTGCAAGGAAATAGATAGTGTCACATCAGCGCAGAAGCTAGGTTGTCTTGAAAGTACTAATTTCTGTGTCTGCTAAAATGCAGTCAATAGTTGTGTAAAACGTTTACAAAATTTAATTTATTATACTCACATTTAACTAATTTATTCTTATATAACTATAAACCTACAAATAGCTTGTAAGTTTTTATAAAAGTGTGAATTATGTTCTAACTTTATATAAAGTTAAGAGTCTGGGCCTGTGCCTATTAAACATGTGAACCAAGATTTTAACCTGAAAACAGATTTTGATAGGCAAAAGCTGATGAAAAACAATGTGTCACTATGGCAACAACCATTTTAACTTTCTGATAAAAGCTATCACAGGGCCCTGATTTTGATGACACGTCATCTTTTTTTTAGTTCATCACATACAATGCCCATACATACATAAACTCTGCTCATTATCCCCATGTTGTGGAAATGTATATTTTATAGGTCATTTTGGAATTTAAGATCATATTTTCTTGGTTTGTGTCATTTTGAGGTATTTTTGAGTCATTTTAAGGTTTTCATGTTGAATAAGTATATTTTATATAACATCTATATTTTATAAAGGCATAGATTCTTTCAACACACAATTGCCGGAATGAAAAGATAATGTAATTAATGAACTTTGTATCTATCCTCTTTGCTTGTTTGGTTGTAAAATACACATTCCTTGTGAGACTGCAACTAGACTGGAAAGGGTTGTGTTGGAAGGAGGTAGCTATTGCTTCTAAAGCAGATATTTGAAAATCAATGTTATATTTAACAGAGCAAAAGTTTGGTTGTTAAAGTGTTTTCATTGCATTTTACATATAGAAAATGCGTGTTTGATTTAGTCTTGTGCATTTATTACACATTTTTGTTCATATTTTTAGGTCATTTTTTGACAGTAAAAAGTATATTTTTTGAATCTTTAGGTAATTTTATAGTTAATTTTTTGATCGTTTTTAGGTAATCAAAATCTGGGCCCTGGTTATCAGGTACTTAAGCTTCCTGATAAAATTATTATGGATAAATACAATTTATCTGGCAGATAGATGCTATTTAGCAGCCATAAGACGCACTTTTAACTTATCTACCAGAGAGAAATATTTATCAGCCAGATTAATATTTATCCAGGAGTCATAAGACCTGCCCTTTATAATATTATTGCTTTATAGGGCACGACAATCATATTTTTTTAAATGTTGGCACTCAATATAACCAGTAAATTCTATCCATGTGCAATCCTACATACCTTGGGTACTTCCACAGCATTTTTCTTGGGTCTTTGCCGTCTATTTTTATCCTTCCCGCTATCGCCTTCTGCACCACTCTCTCTGTCACTCGCCCTTTTCTCTCCTCCCTTCCTCTTCTTCACAATGCGCTTTATGCGAAACATTGAGGGCAATGTGACATCGCTAGGGATTTTTACACCTCCTTTTGTAATCATACAATATTTTTTAAAGTCCTGAGCTAATTTGTCCAACTCGGCCAAAAATATTGGATCTAATTTGAAAGTTTCTGCCCGATTTAATTTTAGTTTTTTCTTTCTTTTCTTGTGTTTATGATGAGACACACCAAGAGGAAGCCCCAATATCCTAGGAAATGGCCGAGCATTTACAATACTTTTTACAGGGGCCTTCACCTTTTCCAAAGGGATATGTTTTTGTTTCCCGGCAACAGGAACTAAAGGCACATCCCCCCCTCCTGGTTCATCCTTTCTCCTTCTGCCCTTTTTCTTCTTCTCTTCACTCAAAACTGGTTTATGTTTGGCTGATCCCTTTGTTCTTGCAGCCGATTTGGCCACATCTGCGATGGACATGGGATATTCTGTTTTTTTGGTCATTTTTACATCTGAATCACTTAAAATGACACAGCTTTGTCTAACCTCTACATCTTCTGAGCTTATTTTCTTCTTAGAATCCTTTAGGGGCGCTCCTATTGGAAGATTTGGTTCTAACACTGGCGGGACTTTTTTGGGCCGGCCAGGACCTCTTTTGACAGGTACTACAAGCAATGGAGAAGGTGTTGGACGAGATTCATCACAACTATCTGTTCCAGATACTAACATAACATTTTCCTGTTCTCTCTGCTTCTTCCCCGAGCCTTTAGGTCGACCAGGTCCCCTGTGACCTCCCCCCCTACCTCTTGGAGGCCTCCCAGGACCTCTTTTGACCACTCCTTGTTTTAATTCCTCCCCAGGAACTAGCACGGGAAGTGGAGGACTCCCGTCTCGACGAGGGCTAGTTGCAGGAGATAACATTTTTTGAGGTACACCACCTGGGGAGTGCACTGCAGGGTTAGAAGAAGGAGAGCAAGATTGATGAATTGGCGAGCCTGCTACTGATTGGATGCCACTGTCTGGTGAGACATTTGAAACAGAACAATCTAGTCTCATGTATGCTTCTAGTTCTGGTATGCACTTGTTTGTAACAGAAGATTCCCCTTGGGCTGAGGTCCCTTCAGGAGTCAATGCTTCAGTCTTCCTTGCCAATTTGGGAGGTCTGCCCCTTTTACGCTTACTGAGGCCCCTTCAGGAGTCAATGCTTCAGTCTTCCTTGCCAATTTTGGAGGTCTGCCCCTTTTACGCTTTCTTGGTTCCTCTCTTTTCAGCCGTGGAGCTCCAGACTTGTGTTCAGAAAACGTTGTGCCAGTACTTTGCAAAGATAAAATCTCTGTCTTTTCCACAAACTGTTGCAGAAGTTTTGAGGCGTAACCATGTGTACTTCCGTCTTCTCTGCCACTTTCACCCTCACTAGAACTCTCCCCTCCCCCTTCAGCACCCCCTTCACTATCCAAGTGAATTCTCTTAATGGCTTCGGTGACCACTTGCTCCGGGAGTTCAACATCACTTGAAGATTCATTTGTGGCGGCAGAGCGGGTTTGTTGGGGCTTGTTATTGTTATTGTTAGTATTGGCTGCACTGCTTTCCCCCACTGTAGCAGATGCCTTGCCACTCTCAGAGCTCATGTCCTCAAAGCCGTCGAATGGGGGACAAGGTTCATCGTCTTGGTTCCCTGGTGTAGTCAGATCTGGCAAGATGGCAGCAAGGTCCTCTTGATTTATCACCTACAATAAGCAGTTCACAATATCATTAAAAGAACGAAAGTAACAATGCAGAGTGAAATAAATAAATAAATAGATTTGTTCCAGTAGTCATCACAAACTAAATGTTATTAGACAAGAGTTCCTAATAGTTTAAAAAATGTATTAACAACATTACAGTATTTATATTAAATGTAAGGGTACAGGTGTAATATTAATTTAATGCACCTGCAAGTGTTCAGAGATGGCCATGTTTTCTTGTTCCATATGGCCCAACTCCTGTGCGAGCTGAGATATCTCCTCCATCACTGCAAGTACTGTCCGAGTCACTATGAGGGCTTGAGGGGTGCGCAGCCCTTTGCTGGGGTGAGGGGGGCCCACCACGCTGCCCATAAAGAACTCTCCCAGACACCTGCAACAATAACAAAATAATAATAATCGGGACAAATTTTTAACATTTTAGTTACAATTTCCTAGAAAGCAATTTGAATGCAAAGAATGAAAATTTGGGTACTACCCAAAAGTATTCAGTAACACCTTTTCATGTAACATGTCAACATGGGTGAATGTATGGTGTTCTGCTGATAGAGAGTGAGTGTACAATGTTGAGAAATTAGACAACAATGTTGCTATAATAACTTGTTTATACAAAAAAGTTAGAATATGGATTGTAGCAAATTGATGTTTTGTTCTCGTTGGTTTAATGAGATTAGTATAATTTTGAAACACACAAAATGTTTAAAAATCCACCATATATAACTTGGCAAGACAACAATGATTTTCTATAAAGGTTGTTAGCTTGGGATGACCATTGACTTGGGCTAGCTAAAATAATTTTAGCTTATCCCAAGCTAACAATCTTTTTGGGAAATCATTGTTGTCTTGCCAATTGTCTTAATTAATAAGAAGCAGACAAAAAACTATGATGCCAGTGCAACAGATTAGAGCCGAATTGGTGTTATGTCTGATGAGTTATGAATAAAAGTAAAAAGGAGTCAATGGGTGTTGCAATCATGAAGAATATTTTCAGAATCATCCTAGATTCCTTTTTAAAGTCATCAAAACACAGAAAACCCAGTTTGTGGAGTCAATACGCCAAGCCTTTGACTCCCCTATTTTTCTAGTGTCCGACAGCCAGAGACCCAGCGCCGGTCGGCTCTCCGACCCCTCTGCCGGTCGCCAAACTCCGTGAGAAATCAGACGACCGGTCGAATGACTTTGACTCTTTCATGGATTGCTTAAGTATATTAATTAGTAAAAACAAATTTAATGTCATAAAATGCTCCAATATAGATGACTTCATGGGAAGCTTCTTTGGTATTGTTAATTTATATTTGAATAAATTTGTCAATCAAAATCACAAAAATTGATCCTAAATAACAAACGCTTATAAGATTAAAATGATAAATTTACCATGTGTTACTGTAATATTATAAGTTTTTATTTTGAAGCTGGCGTTGGAGTTGACACATGTTTACAAACTTCAAATTCGACTCTACCCAAAATTACTTCAGGCTTCGACCACACGGATCTGGATAACGCACAAGAGATGTTGGTCTAGGAATGAAGCAACAATCATTTAAGTGGGAAATTTCACTTGATCATCACGCTTGAAGGCTCAACACATTCACTCAGACATTTAACATCTACTGATAATGTTCTTAAACAATGATACCACCCATACCAAGTGTTAAACTACATATTGAGGTACTAAAGTGTCTCGAAAAGGATGTCAAACAAAAATGACCTAAAAACAAACGGCTGGCTAGGAATTGGTTTTGTATCATGGACTGCTCGTCCAACACAGAATAAAACTGTTATGCTCCTCTCTAAGGAATGTGGTTGTTTAACATTTTGTGTATGTTTTAGTGTTGAATTCACTTACATTCAAAATATAAGAACTACTAAATCATTTTGTTAATTGGTTCTATATTGAACTTAATAGACCGATGAGTAAATTAAAGGACCAACGGCTTTACTTCCCCTCCAAAGTAAGTTGTGCTTCGGATTTGTATCACTCAAGAAATATCCAATAACCCTGGCTGGGTTTGAGCCCATGAACACTGGGTCTTGAGGCAATCACTTTAGCCCAAGATCAAGGTCGACAATATATTTATAAAATAGACAAGTGAGCCTATTTATTCATGAGTGAATTGGCTTTTTTGGAAGGCTAAGAAAGGAGTAGTAAGCTACTGACACATTTAAGAAACATATAGGAAAAAGTCTATAGAATTGTTTTGATGTCATCGACAATCAACATCTTTATTTTTTTATTTCAATGACTAACTTCTATGATTAAAAAACTTGAAGATTTAAATTTAGACACAGAAATCATACTGAAAAATTTAGTTTACTCAGGTCAAACACTACATGTAACCAGAAGCAAGTTAAAGATTGTAAACAACAATGCTAACTTTATGTGTGCTGTTTTTACCCTTTCATCTGATGTTTTCTACAAAATAATCACTCACAAAAATAATATATAAAAATAAACAAATGGTAAACTATTTTGAAACGCCAGCACCTCCACAGAAATAGTCTCAATAACCTACATTACAGGAAATGATTCAACCTAACCTCCACAGTGCTAAACTGTTGAAACCAAAATGCTTTGCTGCTTTGCAGATAAAAATATTGCATGATTCAATCTAAAAGATGTGCTACAAACATTCAACATCGAGATAAACTTCCCCCCCTTTTAGTAACCAAAGTTTATTTTTTAATTGCTTCTTTATCTCGACAGATGTGATATATTTAAAAAAATGTATTGTTGGTAAGCTGATGGGAACGTTTCATGGATTACAACATTTGACCCGACTGGCCAGTCCGGTCCGTGGTGTTGTTTGGGTCGTTGTTGCGCCCTCCCCGGGGCACAGCCCAAGGAATGCTGTCTCAAGACAGGGGCAATCACATCTGTAAACCTGCCAGGGAGGGGCCACACCACACGTGTGTGTGTGTGTGTGTGTGTGTGTGTGTGTGTGTGTGTGCAATTACTGAGGGCAGCGAGGGGTGAAAAATACATCAAACTACACTAGAGCAGTGGGATTACCAAAAAAATACACAGAGGTTCAGAGGAAGTGGGACCTCAAATAATTAGCATTTAATTTCATTTTTAAGTGAAAATAATTGCTGCATGAATAATGTATTAGCGCTTGGTGTATATTAGTTATATATCAATTTTATATTAAATTTAAATTCAGTAGGCCCAGGCCTAGTAAATGTTACTAGTAAATAAAACATCTAGCCCAGTGGTTCTCAAATTTTTTTTAGATTGTACCCCTTGGCCATGACTAAAAGCTTAATGTAACCCACTCCCCAAGATAAATAATTTCAAATGACAGGAATTTAAGAAATACGACCACTTGGTAAATTATTGATTTATATAATCTAGTGGGAAAAAATATCTGTAGTCAAAATATGTCAAATGCGACAAAGCTAGTTAGAGAGAATCCTATTGCTATAGCCTTAACCTAATCTCTTATAGAGAATCGTTATGATCAGTTAAAAAACATAATTTAACTGTACAAAGGTGCATGCATTTTCTTAAAAAATTCGTTCAAAAATAAATAAAAAAAGTAAACATAGACACAATATTTTCAAATCAAAATTTTTAATTGTAATTATGGAGCTGATATATTATGAATCCCTAAGTTTTTCAGTGAGAGGGAGTGGGTGCATGGCTTGGCACAATTTTTTGATGTCTGGTTTTCCAGTTGAAACTTTCAAACGTAGGTCCGGCTCAAATTTAACCTATTGCGGTACTTATTTATAGGTACACCATGGATGAAAAGCCACTCTCACAGAGAGATGTTGAGAAAGACCTAATAAACTGCTAATGAGGAAGGTGTCAGGTAGAGGAATGAAAATTATCAAGAATTGAGTTCCAAATATGAGAAAAAGAGGAATGGAAACAACCAGATAACGGTAATTGCCAACAATTAGGGTTTTCCCTAAGTCCCCTGTTATTTTAGCAATTTTCGCTTGAGAGCTGCTCGCGTACCCCCGGAGGTCCGCGTACCCCAGTTTGAGAACCGCTGATCTAACCCTATATACAAGATGACCATAATATTTTGTTGAACCTACTCTCAAAATGTTAAGTAAATATAAGTGCATTTGCGTATAAAGACAATGAAAAGCGTTTAGTCAAAAGAAAAAACTCAATCCGGAAATCCAGACTAGTTGAGGCTGACCTTTAATCCACATGTCCACCGATACGGGTGACCATGTTTTACACACCCTTTGCAGCAAAGTCAATCAATGAGTCGGTCATCAAACAAAATCACAAGATTTTTGTGCCACAGAGATTCTAGTTATTTAACCTAAATTATAGGGGTTGGAAAATAAGTTTAGAGGAAATTAATGGCATCGTTATGGAGAGTGTGTGGAAAAGCCGAAGTGAAAATCGCAGGCGGAAAACCACTGCCGGTGCACCCACCAAAACTCTAGCCTCAACCTCAGAAAAGGACAATGACGATCCAAGTGCAAAGTTAAACCAACGGCGTGGACTGCATGGCCACCAACACAAGTAAAATCTCACAAGGTAAGTTAATCAAAATTATATTTAAGATAAATGTACTTTGATACAAGAGGTAGGAAAACCCGCTTATTTTGACTTTGTTAGCGCAAAGTTGTCAAAATGTTGTAAATCACTACAATAAATAGTATATTATTATAACCAACTTTAGTGAACGCGTGGTTCAAGCAGCCACCCTCGCGATAGATTGTACCGACAATTACGGGAAGGTCGGAATTTGAATCCTGGTCGGGCGTATTATGGGGCCGTACTTGGTGGTAGAACATTGGCGCGCCAAGCCAGAGGTCCCGGGTTCGATTCCCATGTTCAAGTACAATTTTTCCCTCCGCGCTAATGCGATACACTTACCCTAAATCCAACCTAACCTCATTCCTAGCCCGAATGGTGCTATAAAATACTTTTCTTATTACAATCATTGTAAATATGCACTATTTATACACAACGTTACTCTAGCAAGCAATTTAACTGTGGTCTACAACAAGTATGAAGGTCTCTGGTTCGATGCTGAGTGTATCTGACGATGAAATCCAATCATTAGATAATTATCTATAACTCTCCTGGGCGAAATGATGTGTTTGGAAGGGTGCAAGATACAATGTTACATTGAAACGGGCCCGACTAACCTGTTCCCGGTGAATTGACGACCTCCATGCACTCCACACTACACAGACTAATGAACGCGCGCGCGAGAACCGAACCACGGTGGTTGGCGTGGCGTCCGGCCGGTGGTTAATTAATCGCGCAACGGACCACCTGGCCCGCTCACCGCCTGACGCTACAAACGAAACAACACCGCCCGGCACAAGTTTTGACGCGAGGCCACCCTCAAAAC
>CABFOW010000256.1:0-10711 GCA_902141385.1 Timema californicum
GTGCCTTAAACCATGCGGCCACTGAAGCAGGTAGTGAGTGTATAATTATAATCCAGAATTAGTGATTCAATTATTTCAAATCATAGTAGTTCACGAGTTAAAAAGGGGTACAATTGCTATTTTATGCTTTTGGCGTATCAATGTTAAGGTAACGTAATTAATGTAAGAGTTGGAAATCTAGCATATTTATACATTCATATGAGATACACATAATGGCATATATGATAAAAAAAATGATTATATTAATATAAATGGTAGTAATAATAAATATATTTCAATGAAATATTTATATTGTAATTAATATTATTATATTTAAAATTACTATTATAAAGATTTCATTCTGTACACCTCTTATGAATGTATAGTTATACTAAATTTCAGCCCCATACATTAATTACTTTACCTTAACAATTGTACTCAAAAAGCATAAAACAGCAAGTTTGCCCCCTTGTAACTCGTGAAATACTATGATTTGAAATCATTGAAACACTATCTATATTTGATTATTATATACCCTTGTTAAATTGTGCATTAAAATTTAGATGGTCGTACGTCCGTAACATGTTCTGATTTCTTGTGTTTGGTGATTTAGACTCGTCGTGCCACCCAGGTACATAATATGGGAAGACTGGGCGGACCCCTAACAATATATCTTTCGTTATTCACGATTTCTACGTTGAACTTAAACACTGAATGAATACCAACTTCTGTATCGTGTTCAAAAGTCAAGTCTCTGAGAGAACCCAGCTGACCCAACTGCCTCGCTCTCTCAGTACTGCTCACCTCGCCTGCACCTATATATTTGGTGGAAGGGGAACTAATACAATCATGGTCATGACGTCACACTGTAAATATTGTCAGTGCATTTGTAATAACAGCAGTATAAATCAACTCCTGAGTCACCAGTGTATGTGGTATCAATGAGAGTAGCTGAAGATTTCCACGAATCCATCACAGATGCTACCTTAAAAATTGAGTGAAAAATGACCCTGAGCAAAAGATTAATTCTTTATAGCTCATTAGTAGAGCATTGACGTACTAAGCCAAGGGCCCCGGCTAGATTCCCGTGTCCAGGTATAATTTCTCAATTATTTACGACTATACCACTTTATGTGGCCATCCATCACCTAACAATCATTTCAATATTCAATGTTTCGCTATTCATGAACAATTAATTATACAAGCGTTAGCTCTATTACATGAATTGTAGCATTTATTGGCATAAAAGCTACTAAACAGTGAAAATATACAAGACTGATCTCTAATAAATCACGAGTGAACTACCATTGCCCCATTCAGCAGTGGCCCCTCCCAAGTGTAATTCCCGCACCAACACGACATGCTGCGAGAAAATCAACAACTGACTAAACGAGCGAACTGTGTGTACGCTCGCATTATGAATTATCATAAGGAATGCTGGGAAAGTATGACGTACATCCGTTAAAAGACTGTGATGTGTCCAAAAAACTGTTGTTCTGACTCCGTCCAAAAGTTGCTCGAATGTTCTACCCCCATTTAGTTACCCCTTCCCCCTCTTCTATATTGTGTGTTCATCTCTATTTTCACTACCCCTCTCCCCCTTTTAGAGCCTGAATATGCGCGTATATAATGATGTAACTCTGATTGGTATGTCTATCTTGACTGGATACTGTCTCTAGACGCACTTAGGTATCCTGGATATTATAAAAGGTACATAAATCAATTTCGGCTGTTTTATTGCAAAATTCTTTTTTAGCAAATTAATAGATCATAAAATGTATGGATTACGTAATACTTTAATTTTTTGGTATATTATGGGTTAATACTCATCTGGTGCACGGCGCCATATTGTTTGTATTCATTGTTAGGTTGTCAAGGTTACTATGATATCAACTATAGCCCATCTGGCTTGGAAACTAGTTTTGTAAATTTGGTATATTATGGCGTATCGTTCGAAGATCCATTATAGGTTAATACCCATCTGACACGCGGTGCCATATTGTTTGTAATCATTCTTAGGTTGTCAAGGTTAGTATATCAACTTATAACCCGTTTGGCTTGAAAGATTATTTCGTAATTTGTGATATATTTTGGCTTACCCATCTTGTGCGTGGCACCATATTGTTTGTAATCATTCTTGAGTTGTCAAGGCTACTCTGATATCAACTTATAGCCCGTTTGGCTTGGAAACTAGTTTAGTAATTTTGGTATAGTATGGCTTCTTATGTTGTCAAGGTTACTATGATATCAACTTATAGTCCATCTGGCTTGGAAACTTGTCTTGCAAATTTGGTAATATTTACGCCAATTGATAAATGTTTTGGAAATATCTGTTTAACATTATTGACGGCTTATCAGAATATAACGTTCTTATATTTTAAAATTTGTAAGGGTTTTAAATATTTCGAGTAACAAATTGTAAACTATGCCGAGGTGATGGATATTCACCCGTAGCTATGGACTTTGTTGTTTCAAATATAAATATATATATATATATTATCTATTAATTTATATCACTAAATAATCTCTTTATCTTATGCTATTTCTCAACACTTCACGTTCATATTTAAAATCCTACTTTGATTGTTGAGTATCCTGGTAATATTTAAAATAATTAAATATTTGAGGAGTGGGTTCGGGTAAACAGAAGAAAAATGGGCCAAAGTATGGTCTATTTAGCTTGTGATGATCCTATCGGCTCCTCTGCAAATATTGTATCTTTATCTTTTGGATTTTTTTATTGTTGTGCACCGGCCTTTATTCAGTTGCTAATAAGGGCGATGTTACAGAATATATGTTTTAAATTACCTCATATTCTCTTTCGTTTCCAGAAGGATGGTTATTTTGGTCGTAAACTATTTATATAAATCCCTTTGTTGGGGGTAAATGAGCTACTGAGGTTTTTGCACACGGAACATGTTTTCACAGACCTTCCGGTCTGATTTTTTGTATGTAGAGGACAGGAAAGGTAGAACAATTAGATTGGCAAGGAAATAATTGTCTTTGTCTGGGAATGGACTTAGTCTTTTGTGATTCTTCGATGGTATGCACTCACTTGTTTTTCTAGTCATGTTCTATGAGAGAGGATTACTCTGATGTTACTTTCTCGGGACTGTTGATTTTTAAACTAATAGTCGCTAGTGGTAGTGTGAATGAAACTCTCCCTCAGTTAACTGCGGCCGTGGGAGGACTTGTACAGATATTCACGGTCACTAAAATCTCGGTTTCCTGTATTCAATTATTGCGGTCCCGTATTTGAAGCTAGAAATACTTATGTGAAGACACAGTTAAAGTTATAGGTCCACCAACGTTTATTTAAGCTTTAAGTTGTACAGTATGCAATAATTTAAATGTATAGAACATTCTAAAACTGTTCAATTCCCTGACAGGTATGCTGAGTCCCCCCCTCCCCTAAATTTATACCCAATCTCACCTAATCCAAATGGTACCTCTACTCATACTTCTAATTTTCTCACCTCTACTCTATCGTTGTTTATTTATTTAGCATCACGCACGACTTACTGCCCGTTCGGGTTATAGCCTACACTTGAAAACTAATTATACTAATAGATTAGGAATGGGTAAAGTTGAATTTAGAGAAATTTAACCCAAATTTACGTGGAGGGAGAATGGAAAAACATTTAGAAAAAAACCACCCCAATTCACCCGACCTAATTTTGAAACTTGATATCCCCGTTCTCAGAAGTCTAGCTAAACATGAAACTAGCGCGTTAACCAACTACGCCACCAAGGCGTGTTCGCATCATTGTTATGAATATAAATGGGTAATTATAACCTAAACGGCTTCAAACAAGTGTAAATTATAAAATAAGTTCAAAACCTGCGCCAGTGGCTATGCAGAATAAACGTCTAGCTCGTCTAGTATGGCTTGGTGATGACAGGGAGATCAGAAGTTTAATCAATGTGGTGTGTATTAATAATGAAGGTTTCATACTAAATCTTATCTTCCTTTCCTTCCAATAAGATGTGACTATATTTCCTATAATATCTACCTCAAACACCCCAGCCCAATAGTGTAGCTAAAAGTGAGATTCATCCGAAAGAGCACTAAGATTAAGGGAAAAATAATATCTTAAGACACTATCAGTTCCATGAATAAAAAAAGTTAAACAAAATAAGTGTTTCAAATTAAATATTATTCCTTTTAATCACTGTAAAATAGATAATATCGACTGACAAGATGTGGGGTATTTGCTTTTTATACTATATACGTGAGCGGAATTTAAAAATAATCAATTATAAATTACCTTATCAATAAAAACATTTTATAGATTTAGCTCCCTCAATTCATGTCTCACACGATTTAAATACTACCTATAGTTTGTCCTGGAGTATAGCAGCCCCACCTCGATTTATCATACTACTGTCAAATATGGTAAGCTGCACTTAAGTGGAACCAAGATAGGAAAGCTTACTGCTACATTTCAGGGTGAAATTATTTTATAATTTATTTTACAAGTGGATAATTCTACTCTCAAAGCGATCTCGTTAAATTAGTGGCTAATTTTAATATTGTGAATAGCTCGTATTGATCATAGAGTCTACGTATAATTCAAGTGGCTTTAGTTTTAAAAAATAGCACTTTTAAGGTGGGGATGTATAACCCATGAGAAAAGGTTAATATTATTTTCTAAATTTTGTATGAAAACTTTTTTTTGTCAAAATTAATAAAATATTTTCAGTACAAACATATAATTTAATTTTCTTCTCATAGTGACCTCAAAAGTTCTTGAATATTTTTCAGAAATGTCTTGGATTTTAATGTCTTTTATTCTTAATTTAAAAAGTTCGTCATCTAATACCGTTGTGCTAATGAGAAATATTAATTTACTGTTGATATCACCATGCGATATTATTACTGAAGCAATATTTGATTTATTTTGACCAAAAATGTTTTTATATAAAAACTGCATCGACATTGGCTTTTTCTCGCTTTCCCAACATTTACACCTTAAAGTACCATTTACGTTTGTTTATTAAGACCTTCAAGTTCTTTCTTAAAAATATAAGCCCTTTCTGTTCATTAGTTTAGTTCAAAGGTGGTTTAAATGTGTCTATTCACTAAGTTTAACAGAATATATGTTTTAAATTACCTCATATTCTCTTTCGTTTCCAGAAGGATGGTTATTTTGGTCGTAAACTATTTATTAAAACCCTTTGTTGGGGGTAAATGAGCTACTGAGGTTTTTGCACACGGAACATGTTTTCACAGACCTTCCGGTCTGATGTTTTGTATGTAGAGGACAGGAAAGGTAGAACAATTAGATTGGCAAGGAAATAATTGTCTTTGTCTGGGAATGGACTTAGCCTTTTGTGATTCTTCGATGGTATGCGCTCACTTGTTTTTCTAGTCATGTTCTATGAGAGAGGATTACTCTGATGTTACTTTCTCGGGACTGTTGGTTTTTAAACTAATAGTTGCTAGTGGTAGTGTGAATGAAACTCTCCCTCAGTTAACTGCGGCCGTGGGAGGACTTTTACAGATATTCACGGTCACTAAAATCTCGGTTTCCTGTATTCAATTATTGCGGTCCCGTATCTGAAGCTAGAAATACTTGTGTTAAGACACAGTTAAAGTTAAAGGTCCACCGACGTTTATTTAAGCTTTAAGTTGTACAGTATGCAATAATTTAAATGTTAAGAATATTCTAAAACTGTTCAATTCCCTGACGGGTATGCTGAGTCTCCCCCTCCCCTAAATTTATACCCAATCTCACCTAATCCAAATGATGCAGGTACCTCTACTCATACTTCTAATTTACTCACCTCTACTCTATCGTTGTTTATTTATTTAGCATCACGCACGACTTACTGCCCGTTCGGGTTATAGCCTACACTGGAAAACTAATTATACTAATAGATTAGGAATTGGTAAAGTTGAATTTAGAGAAATTTAACCCAAATTTACGTGGAGGGAGAATGGAAAAACATTTAGAAAAAACCCACCCCAATTCACCCGATCTAATTTTGAAACTTAATATCCCCGTTCTCAGAAGTCTAGCTAAACATGAAACTAGCGCTTTTACCAACTACGCCACCAAGGCGTGTTCGCATCATTGTTATGAATATAAATGGGTAATTATAACATAAATGGCTTCAAACAAGTGTCAATTATAAAATAAGTTCAAAACCTGCACCAGTGGCTATGCAGAATAAACTTCTAGCTCGTCTAGTATGGCTTGGTGATGACAGGGAGATCAGAAGTTTAATCAATGTGGTGTGTATTAATAATGAAGGTTTCTACTAAATCTTATCTTCCTTTTCTTCCAATAAGATGTGACTATATTTCCTATAATATCTACCTCTAACACCCCAGCCCAATAGTGTAGCTAAAAGTGAGATTCATCCGAAAGAGCACTAAGATTAAGGATAAAATAATATCTTAAAACACTATCAGTTCCATGAATAAAAAAAGTTATAAAAATAAGTGTTTCAAATTAAATATTATTCCTTTTACTCACTGTAAAATAGATAATATCGACTGACAAGGTGTGGGGTATTTGTATTTTATACTATATACGTGAGCGGAATTTAAAAATAATCAATTATAAATTACTTTATCAATAAAAACATTTTATAGATTAAGCTCCCTCAAGTCATGTCTCACACAATTTAAATACTACCAATAGTTTGTCCTGGAGTATAGCAGCCCTACCTCGATTTATCATACTACTGTCAAATATGGTAAGCTGCACCTAAGTGGAACCAAGATAGGAAATCTTACCGCTACATTTCGGGGAGAAATGATTTTATAATTTTACACGTGGATAATTCTACTCTCAAAGCGATCTCGTTAAATTAGTGGCTAATTTTAATATTGTGAATAGCTCGTATTGACCATAGAGCCTAAGTATAATTCAAGTGGCTTTAGTTTTAAAAATAGCACTTTTAAGGTGGGGGTGTATATCCCATGAGGAAAGGTTAATATTATTTTCACGATTTTGTATGAAAACTTTTTTTGTCAAAATTAATAAAACATTTTTAGTACAAACATATAATTTAATTTTCTTCTCATAGTGACCTCAACAGTTCTTGAATATTTGTCAGAAATGTCCTGGATTTTAATTACTTTTATTCTTAATTTAAAATTCTCGTCATCTAATACCGTTGTGCTAATGACAAATATTAATGAACTGTTGATACCACCATGCGATATTATTACTGAAGCAATATTTGATTTATTTTGACCAAAAATGTTTTTATATAAAAACTGCATCAACATTGACCTTTTCTCGCTTTCCCAACATTTCCACCTTAAAGTACCATTGACGTTTGTTTATTCAGACCCTCAAAATATTTCTTAAAAATATAAGCCCTTTTTGTTCATTAGTTTAGTTCAAAGGTGGTTTAAATGTGTCTATTCACTAAGTTTTCAACATTTTTTTTATTGGAACACCTTTTCCAATACAACGACATTAGCCTAAGATTTAGAGGGCTCTATTTTGAGTTTTATACGATTAAACGTATTAAAGCTTTTAACATATTAAAAATAACTATTTTAAATTTGTATTTGCTTAAAGGTAGATTTTAGTACCTGTGCACTGATCTATGAGCTCGTAGAGTTTCTTGAATAAAGTGGTAGATTTTAATGAAGTTCACCATTCATTATAATTTTTGAAAGAACATCCTAGATCAAACTATCAACATTGTAACTAAGATATTAATACTATGCCCGATCAAATTTTAATTAAGTGTTTTTATCTCACTTTATGATCAATACATGACTTACAAACTAACTTGGTCAATAATACTACCATTGAGGTTAAAATTCAACACATTTATTCCAAGGACAGGTAGAATCAACCTATGTACGAGTACTACTATATTTTTGGCAACATTAGGGATCAACCAGGGAACTTGGAATCCATACCAAGCTTCCTTGACCACTCGGCCACCAAGACTGGTTAGTTTGATTTATAATAATGAATAAATGGACTCTACGAAACATCCCGACAGCTCACTGGAGCTAGCTGACGTCAGTCAGAGATTTGGGAATAGTACACTTTGCATTCGTGGGACGCACGCTACGGTTGGTTACGCTCTGCGCTGTATTATTCCTTCATCTGTCATCACTCTTGGGCCTGTGGGCTGTGGGCTGTGGGTGCTCACTATTACTGCATCCGTTATAAAGAAGACCTTCACTTTACAAAATTACCATAACTGAAACAGGTTTCAAGGGGATACGAACCATAAAAGGAGAAATACGTCTATTTCAGGACAGAGAACACTTTTTAGTAGAATCAAAATGACTCTGTTAGTTTTTGTTATAGGCTTGAGTATTTTTTTTATTCCCCTGCACGGCGGGACTTGAGCCCCGATATTGTTTTAGTAAAGTACCGATATTTACCAACTCTACCAACATAAATATGTGTTTGTCTTAGATAGCTATAGAATATATTAGGTATATAACATTCCAAACCACTACCCCATATGCTAAAATTAAACATAAATTCTCTAAGCGGGATTCGAGCAAGGATCGTTAGGAAAGTCTCAGTGATGGAGGCTGGTAGCTAATAATAGTTCTAAAACATTCTTGACCTTGATTACTTAGTTTAAATTTGTGTTTACGGCTAGTTATATTTTAGCCATAAGTCCTACTACCCATTTGGGCTATACGCATATGTACTAATTACGCCAATGTATTAGGGGTAAGGAATCTAGAATTTGAGGGATTTGTATCAGCATTTGCGTGGGGAGAAAGTTTAAAACCTTTTTAGGGAAAACCCTCAGTATAACCAACCAGGATTCAAACCCAAATCTTCCCATCAATGGCAGGCCAGTGTTTTGCGAGAGTGATGGCTTAGACAAGGAGTCTTGAGACTTATTGAATGGAGGGCCACATTAGAACGTTATCAATGCCAGGTGGGCTGGATCTAAAAATATGAATTCATTATTTTATAGTAAGTATTTATAAATATGTAAAGTGAATAGCTAGGCCTGGATTAACAATTTTAGGGGCCCTGTGCCAAGTATTTTATTATTTGATATAAGAAATTATTGTCAATAGAAAATCAATGTTTATTTTTCTGTCAAAATCCAGCAATACCTAACCGTATACAGTTATGTAGTATTTCCAGTTTGCCAAATGTAAAGGTTGCGTTAATTTATAAGCACGGACAGTCGGACTCCACGTAATACCAGGCTACCATTACCTCTAACGGCGCATATCGAGCATAATTAATGAACAAACAAGGATTCGATTAGGGAATTTCGAATTAAGTTTAGGATAAAATTTACGAAACAACTTAAAAATAATTAAATATTGAAATTTAATATTATTATAAAATAAATATGACATGTTAAAGTGATTTATTTACAGGGTGGACGGAAGCCCCTAGCCACAGGTGCCCTTGTGCATGTCTCACTTGGCACATGCCTTAATCTGGGCTTGCGAATAGCCATAAATTAAACATTAATAAATGTAAGTTTATATTCACAAGGGAATAATGGAGAACAAAAAAGTTTAATAAATAGACACAACAATTATTATTAGTTTGAGAAAGTTATTATAATTATTTTATTTTTTACCACCATGCCTTACTATCCGTTCATGTTATACGCCTATGTAATAAATACTCCAAAGGTTTTATGGATTAGTAAGGTTATATTTATAAGAAGTTTACCAGCGTTTGCGCGGAGAAAAATTGTTAAACCATATTTTGTGTACAGCATACAGAAGCACCACTTAGGTTTTCGTCATAAGAATTATTTACTCAAAATTTGTTGTTAATTCATGTCAAAACATTCGCGGGCTGAATAAGCCCGTAGTTTGGAAACCCCTTAATTAAATCACCAAAGCGTTTTTATGGTTACCTATTTTACCTTGGGTAATTATATAATACTGTAACCTACCCTCAGCATTTTCCCACAAAAAGAAATGACAGACAGAGGTAGGCACAAGAGAGTTATAATTTATTGACAAGAAAACCAGATACAACTCAATGGGGGAGTGACACTTAGGAGTTATAGAGAGCCCGCAAGCCAGAAGGGCTGCGAGGCACAAGGGATACCGCCGGGGCCTGAAGGGCCGTACGACAACAAAAGCAACAGGCGGCTCCTTAGAATTAGACACCTTCAAAATGGCGTATACAGAAAACAGCAACAAAAAACCCTAACAAATTGGTATCCAGGTTACTAATAACACATAATACAAAGAAAGTGGCCAATTGTCAATATGAGCCGAGAGACAATCCCTCCTCATGATTTTCAACATTGGGCGAGTCAACAGCTCACGCCCTAAACAATGACATTGATACTATGCTACTATTCGACATTTGTCTAAGGTTTAAATACACGTAACAAAACCTAAAGGTTTCAATAGCAAACAATACGTCCTCAGAGATGTAAGCCCTGGGTGGCCCGTGGCCCCACATTAATTGATATATAAGGATAGACACTAGAAAAATATACAAAGAACTAACCTAACGTTAACACCTATCATGGCGCCCAAACAATCATGAACTTTGCCGCCGACTCGCGGTTCCACATTTCTCTAACCTTGGCAAAAACAAGGCGGCAAATATAAATAATCCTCACATTAAAGATTTCAAAATACCAGAGGAGACCAAACGTCTATAAAGAAAACCTAGCCATAAGGGCTGACGAAATGTATAGTTACAAAAGTCCTTTGGTGATTGATATAAACTGAATTTTGAAAAGTAGAAGATTAAAGCCAAAATGGAATTTGGAACTTAGTGTCGAGCCTACAAAG
>CABFOW010000256.1:14397-63475 GCA_902141385.1 Timema californicum
TGTATAATATATCTTGGAGGACAAAGTGTGATGTTTACACGTGAATTAATAAACTAGACGTACTCATGTGTTTGTAGCACACTGCTGCCGTCATCGGAGCTAGCGGTGACATTTTGAAAAAAAAAAACCTTTAGAGTTTGTGAGTAGAGCGAGTGTTTATTTCTTTTGCTGCATCTCCAATTGACATTATGCCATTTAAATGCTGCATATGTGATGGATCCTACGCAAAGCTTTCCAATTTTATTCGGCACAAAATTCAATGTCATCAAAAACCTCAAAATTCTGCTTACCAGGATACATGTTGGGACGAGGATGTATTATGCAGGGCGTTAAACCTGATCGAGAAAGAGGAATACAATCGTGTCAAGTGCTTAAACGAACTTGAGAAAAACAAAAGTTATAACGTTGTGCTATCGGAAGAGACCACCAACGAACCTAATTTTATTGTGCTAGAGTTTGTTGGAAGAGTAAGATTGCCAGGTGAGAACTGTGGAGAAATTGTAAATATAAGCTCTAGCACCTCTCAACGTGTCTTGAACTATTTTGGAGGGGGCTCTTACTCATTTTCTAGATGGTAGATGTATTTTATATGTATTGGTCAAAAGACCTAAATAATATTGCTGCTTGTTATGTTGTTATGAATGTTTTAAATTAATCAATTGCTGATTGTCAATAAAACAAACTATCAATAAAATGACTCCTACTCATTTTCTATATGGTAGATGTCTTTTATATGTATTGGTCAAAATACCTAAATAATATTGCTGCTTGTTGTTGTTGTTATGAATGTTTTAAATTAATCAATTGCTGATTGCCAATAAAAAAATGTCGTTATTATTTTTTAAATCCTTAAAATAAGTTGTTTGGAGAATCAAAGACCTGAAGGAGACGAAAAAACATTGTTGTGACTTAGATTGCTACCCAAAGAGAAATTAAAAGGGTTAAATTGTTCATCTTATTCATAATAAAATTATAGTTTTATAATATATATTTACCGGTGTATCTTACTCCCCTTAATGTGAACAACCCAGTACACGTACTAAGATACATAGGTAATAAATATATATAAGCTAATGGTTTCAGGGTTCGATTCCCGTGTCCAGGTGTCATTTATTTTCAGAATATGATATGTAAAAATATGATCTAACTTTATTTTGTTCTCCCATCGATGATTATAAGAAAGATAAATCTTTGAAATTATTTCTGAAAATGTATTCATCATCAACAATGTTTTGAATCAAATCTTGAAGTTAAATTGTAGGAAAATATTTAATTATCTCATCAGCACACAATTGACTTAATGCTATGTGTGAAGTGAAGATACGTTGAGTTTTAAAACATTTATATCAGGAAATAACCTCAAGTGTAGTGATTGAGGAGTCATTTACCATTTGGAAGAAAAGTTTTACTGTTGGTTGCTCAACCAATATTTTTTTTTAAACAAATCATCTTATGTCTGACTAATAACAAAGCTGCTAGGTTAAATTATGAAATTATTTATTAATTTATATGAGAAGTTTATTGTTGATTGTTTTAGATTCTATCAATTGTGAGGATGAGCATAAAAAGATCAACTATCTAGTAGCGATTTTAAATACTCTTAGCTTTACACACTTAGGAATGTTGCATCAAAAGTTAAACTTAAAAATAGGAGATATAATGATACTCTTTTTGAATTAAATACCAAACAATGCCCATGTAAATGAACCCACCTAGACGTGAATAAATTGAATTTAAATACAACCAATGCAATTTTTTTAAAGTTTTCCCTTCATGTGGATGTATATTTGGTACCGATCGTCGATTTGGCACTTGTAAAGACAATTTAAAACTAAATTGTTGTTCTTGGTGGCTATTAATAAGCCACAGGGTCAAACATAGGATAGGTTTTGTATTTATCTGTGATATACCGTTTTCAAACATAGTCAATTGTGTGTGACATTTTCTAAAGTGCGCGGCTCAATATACTTACAGTAAATATTACAGTAGATTAAGAATCAAACCAAGCGACAGTGAATATGAAAATGTTTACAGAATTTTCAAAAACACAGTGAATAAATACATTTTGTAGGTTATTTAATAAAAATAGAATGATTTTAGTTCATTATAATTTATCCCCTAATTCTTAATAGACTTAATTGAAAGAAATATTTTTTTGCTTTCTCGCTATCTTACAGGTAGAGAAAGTATTGCGATCGCCAAAAAAATTGAAACCAAGATTTGATTAAACTCAATGTTTCATGACCTGAATCCGAAAATTTTGTTTTTTTAATTTCTGTCTATCTGTATGTCTGTACCTCCGACTAAAGCCTAAAATATTTTACCGATCAGGCTAAAACTTGGTATATAGGGTTTTAATAAAGTTTCCTCCAAGAATTTTAAAATTTTATATCTAATCCCTAAAATTAAGGGTACCTCACTGAAGGGCAAAATGAGAAAATTTCGATTTTCTCAAAATTTGCTTTAGAAATCTTTATTAGATTTCATTTATAAACATTTTTATATATTCCAAACAAAATGGCTACTCTCATTATTTTGGAAAATAGATTTTTAGGGCTCCGGTCAAATGAGTAAATTCTCATTTTTATTATCATATCTTTGAAACTATTTGAGATATGAAACTACTTATCATTGCAAACATGTAGATATATTTATAGTACATGTATTTTATTCGAAACTTATTTTTATAAAACCAATAACTTTCAAGCTATACGCAAATATATATTTTTTTAACTTTTCGAAACTTAAAGATTAAGTATTGAGATAGCGAAAAATATCTAACACGAGATGTTAATAGATGTCGACTTATTATGACCCCCCGAACCCTAAAAAGTTGTATTTGTAATGCCGTCTGTCTGTGTCTTTAACCCCAAAATTAAGAGTTGTTTAATAAAGGATGAAACTAGATAAAAACCAATTTGATCAAAATCGGCTCTAACTATTTTGATTAAAATACTTATCTAGACGTTGATAAAGATTATAAAAAAATTGCCGTTTTCACATGAAAATGACTTTTATGATACTTTACAGAAGTATACATTTTTGAATGTCCGCATCTATTTGAGATACTAAATAACTTATCATTGCAAAATGGTATAACTATTCAAAATAAAAAATAAATTATATGAAATATTTTTTTTATAGACCAACAGTTTCTGAGATATTGGAAAATATAATACAATTTCGTGAGCTTAGATGTAGACAACTTAAGTTTTAACCCAATACTTCTCTAATTCCATAGAGTAAGAAATTAGTAAGTATCTTAAATGTGTATGTTCCTTTTCTTTCAACCTCTTAGGGGAAATGTTTGTACAGCGATGATCTACCTCTATCATTTTAGATTCAATAGTCAATATTTACCTATTTTATCTGTTAAAATTGATAAACAAGGAATTTAGCAATGCAATAACCATAAGATGTTCAACCCCTAATGAAATGACAAAAATATTTAATCGGAAGTCAATATTTTAACACGAAGTTGTAACAATCCTGTTTTATTGCATTTCTTTCTGGATTATTTAAATTTAGGTTGTGTCGATTTTATTAATCTGTGACAGTACTGTTGTTGATTTACTTCCGTACACGTGCAGCAGGTGACGGGCCAAGAATCTTCAGTTTGCTTGTTTCCAGCGCTCGGTATAATTCAATGTAAAACCACGCAGTGTAGGTGCAAAAGAGAGAAATATACTTCACTTTTAAACTTTAATGATTTTATTCTATTTTTCTAAAAGTTGTTTTGCTTGTGTTTGCAAGAGCTCAGCAGTTCTTGGTCACAAATTGAGATTAAAGCCAGTCAGATAATTGGTGTTGTATTCGTCTTTTCTGATACTGAGTTGTTGACTGTCGATTCGGGGTAAGATTTGTGAAGAAACGCGTGTGCCAACATGGCAATTTCTGTATTATATATAATGTAAATACCTATTCTAACTGAAATAAATACAACTTCAAAACAAAGACTTTTTTCGACTATTAAATAAAACATGAGTCCTGTAATTTCGAAATAAAATAATATGTAATAACATGAATAAAATGTTTAAATTATCAATCTCAGATTACTGTTTAAAGGATCGTATGCGACAAAGTGTTAACCCTTGGGGACCCAATATTAATATTTATATTTTCCCACTACCTCGCAGGTAGAGCAGGTATTGTGATCATAAAAATAAATCTAAATCGAGATTTTGATGCATGTTGGCGTCTAATGACACCACGAACCCTAAAAAGCGGTTTTTCAATGCCGTTTGTCTGTCCATCTGTCTGTCAGTCTGTACCTCGAGCTAGAGCCTAAACCATTTTACCAATTGGGCTAAAACTAGGTAATGAGGGTTTTCATAGGGTTACCTTGAGAATTTTTTTAAAATTTAGATATCCAACCCTAAAATTAAAGGTAGTTTTCTTATGGGTGGAAAGAGAAAAAATCGATTTAACAAAATCGGCTTTAACGATTTTGATTAAGTTTCATTTTTAAGTATTAATCAATATTAAAAAACAAATGGCAACTCTCAAATTTTCGTCGAAATGATTTTAAGGGTTCCGGTCTGCTGCGTAAATTGTAATTTTTAATTTTATCTCCATAAGTCTTTGAGATATGAAATTATTTATCATTGCATACATGTAGATCTATTTATAATAACTATCTTTTACATTAAATATATTTTTATAAAATCAATAGCTTTCAAGCTACACGTAAATATATATATATAACTTTTAAAACACATTAAGGTAAAGTATTAGGACCGTAAAAAAAATATAACTCGGGATGTTAATGGATGTCGACACCCCCTGAACCCTAAAAAAAGTGTTTTGTGCATTGCCGTTTCTCTGTGTGTCTGCCTAACCCTAAAATTAAGGGCAGTTTACTAAAAGAAGAAAAGAGAAAAATGCAATTTTTCTCAAAATTGTCAATGAAGATTTAAATTAAAATTCGTATCCAGGTGGTGATTAAGATTATAAGCAAAAGGTTTTTTTTCACTTTCCCATAAACATGACTTTTAAGGTTCTTTACAGACGCTAAAACTTCTATATCTCCGCAACTATTTGAGATAATAAATAATTTATCGTTGTAAAATTTTGGTACTATTAAAAATAAAAAACTTTTATTTGAAATATATTTTTATAAAACCAATAGTTTCGGATATATTGGTAAATATATTAATATAATTTCTTAAGCTCTAGTAGTGAAGGGATACTATTTGAGTTTAAACGCAATAATTCTTGAATGCCATAGAGTAAGCAAATAAGTAAGTCTTTCAAGAAGTTGATGTAATTTTTCCCTTAACCTCTTAGGGGAAATGTTTGTACAGCACAGGGGCAAATCCAGGATTTTCGTGACGACAGCTGGATTATTCGATGTTATCCGCAAGCTGAAGGTAGATTTTTCTACTAATGGGAAAGATAGTTTATAAAGAAAATGGTAGGCACGACCGCTATTAAGACGGGAATGTAGAGTATCCAAGAAAGGCAAAATGTTTTTGCAATTTTTATATCAAAACATGCTTTTTGCCTAGATAAATCAAATATTTACCCAGTAGAAAAATTCTGTAAATTTTTTGACACATGTTGATAGTCACAGTTCTTGAATAACTATCATGAAAATATTAAACTTTGAATAGAAACATTTAAATCAAAAGAAAATGTCATTAAATTATAGGATACTCTTGAAATATATTCTATAATTGTTTACAATACCAAGTGAAGAAAATTAAAGTCTATGCCTTTACTGGAGAAATGTTTGATTCATTTTGGCCACCAAAGAAATATCTTGACATAAAAAACTGAAAAAAAAGCACTTACCTTTTCTCGCGTCCCTTACACTCCCAACTCAAGGTGGGGATATAGGAAATGGGGGAAAAAGTCAGACTGTTTTACATTTTTTTATAGTTAAACATTTTTCCAATATAAATAAAATTCGTTCTAAGTATAAACTTATAGTTTAATTCTTTGCACATGATAATGTGAGCAGTTGATGAGTATTGGTAGCGGCATTAGATTACTTAATTTTTATATGAAAAAAAATATGTTATTACATTTCAGGACACCCTTAGAGATATTCAAGAACTGTTGAGGTCATCATGTGAATAAAATTAAATCCTCTGCTTGTATTTAAGCAATATTTAATTATTATTTTTCGACCGAAACAATGTTTCACCCTAAAAACTAACAAAACTGACCTTTTCTCGCGTCCCCTACATCCATACATTAAGAAGGCTAATTTCTGCCCAGTAGATACCCCTGGCATGAATACTTCTCTTTTATTTTTCTATTAACGTTGCAATTATATCATTTTATCCAAACCTTTCCTTCACCTCTGACAAGACATCTTGTGAATGTGAGGAATGCCAGGACTCCACCGTGGTTCGGATTCCACGTTAAACTGTAGGTCCTTCATTTCATCTCACAATCACCCTACCATTACACATTAGCGTAAGTGCGTACAACCCGAACGGGTAGTAAGACGCGGTGCTAATAATAATAATAATAATATATTTTATCCACCCCTTATTAAAATGAATACATTGTTAATATATCAAGTAAATTATATTCAAGATTAAATATTATTTTTCTCTTCTATTTGGACTGTGAGATTTCATTATTATTGTAAAACCCCGTTGTCCCTCTCTTACTATAGACAGTCTGGACTCTTCTTCGGAATCAAGGTAGAGTAGACGAAGAAAGGGTGTGGTACCGAATCTTCTCGAATATTCGGGTACAATATAATATTGTTTTAGTTACGTACTATCGTACGATACCTTTCCTCAGTGTCCAAGAAGACCTCGTTAAATACAGACGGGAAACCTGCGTCAGGCGTGTCGAGCAGAGTTTAATTAATATAATTAACCCCCAGTCTCCAGAGAGACTCTGTACTGTTAGCACGGGAAACTGCCTCTTCAATTACGTCAATTATGTTAATTATATCAAGTGTTATATCAGATAACGCAACAAATTTAATAATGTCTCCTACTTTTCATTTAACTTACACGTGGGCTTATAATCTGTCAGGATGTGCTATAACCGAGGTTACGAGGAAGTTGATTGATTATACTTTGTGGGTTCATGATTGATTTTAGACTTGGTTTTTAAAGAGTTTTATTAGTATTACTATGCTATTAGAATGTGATGTTGGTAGTGACATTAGAATGGCAGAACTTTGAGAACACCTGGAAGCTTGTGACAAAATGAGGTGTTGCTAGGAATTATCCATGTCCTGTCTGACTCCTAGATGATCCCCGCATGGTCCCCAATGCTTGCTACCCTGGTTTATGATTAAGGTATGCTAACACTCTTTTTGTGGTCAGATCCTCTATTCTATTTGTTTTTAGGCTAGTCAAAACAACCTTCAAAGTAAGTTTTGTCTTTCGCAACTAATAACATAAAATATTACACAAACACGCCTTCCAATTAAAGCCGTGTTGTTAAATAATAAGTTATTAATAAAGGAATCAAAAATCATATCTGATTTTAACTAAATTATTCAGTAAATTTATCAAACACTCACTCCCGAGAATTCAATCTACCATCAAGACCCTACAGCGTGGGGCATGATTTGATAATTAATGATCACTAACCCTTAATTAAATAATTTTAACCTAACAAAAACCGGTATAAATTTTTATGTTAGTTTGACACTCCCACCAGGCCCATCAAAAATAAAAATAGAAGCGCTATTATTTTTTAATTGCACCCATCACAATGTAAAAGGCAATATTTTGTTATATATTCGACGTCAAATATATGCTTCTACAGTATAATTCTTCGTTATTCATGTCAAATATACCTGATGTACGGAAACCTATGCATAGTTTTCGTTTAACCATAGTCTTCACCCTTTATGTGCTTGCTCTTTACATCTCGGAGAGACAACTTTTCACAGTAAAAACATCTGGAAGTATGTTTATTGTGCCAATGTCCTCTGTGAAAAAATATACGAAAGGGCGTTTTACATTTCAGCCTAGGCACAGCCAACAAACAAAACACAAATGAAAGCAAAGAGATAGCTTCTGTGAATATATCCTCCCACACTTTGTTATCTTTAAAATTAATTCTAACTAACAAGAATATGTTTAAATACATATTTTGATAATTACTCGTATGGTTTTTATTTAAAAAGGAACACTATTTATCAACAAATATGAATAGGACCAACCAAAATATAAAACAGGTGGCCTATTAAGCGTTTAACAATAAATCTACAACATTATTGTAAGACACTGGAGAATATTTGTAGGTCTATCCAAAACAAAAGGCGCGCCTTATCCACCAAGGACGTCGCTCCTTGTACGACAATGTGCAGCCCCACACTGCGGCTTGTACAAAGGCGTTACTCGAGCAGTTTAACAGAGAGATTTACTACAGATCCCACATGGTGCCAAACGATAACAGTCAGTGTCGTTAATGAAAAAAAAGCGGCAAATGATGATACAAGCAAATAGATTTGCAGGCTTTTATTTTGACGAGAGTAAATAAATTTAGAAGGGGACGTCAAAATGTCTCTTACAACAACAAAAGCGCTCATTTTTTAAAATTTAAAATATATTTTCTCCAAAATTCCAAAACATTTTCCTTATCGGGTGGGGTGGGTGGTTTCTATAACTAATGGCTGGGATTCGTAAAAATAGTCTCAGATATAAATGAACCTTCTAACCTCTTGTAATGCCACCATTTTGAAAATCGGGACATTTTAACTTCATTTTTGCAATATGGGGAGTAATATGTCTAGTTATGTGTGTTTAATATGGTGTTGAGGCCTCTGAATACATTGATAACTTTAAAAATGTGAAAAACCGGCAAATTTAGAAGTTTTTGTGTAAATTTGATTAGATTGTGAAAGAGCTCTGCTATTGAGAAGAGAAATTCCCCTGAAATGTAAGAGAGACTAGGAAAGTGGAGGCCATGGGAATTAAATTTGTGAGGAGCATGTTAGCTGTCACAAGGAGAAACAAGATTAGGAATTAAGTTATCCGGGGAAGAGTTGGGGTGCAGGGAATACATGAGATAGTAGAGGAAGCAAGACTGAGATGGTATGGGCATCTAAAGAGGATGGAAAAAGAGAGGATGCAAAAAAAAGATGGAAATTAAGTATGTGGGAAAAAGAGCGCAGGGGAGGCCAATAAGTAGATTAGAGGAGCAGAAAACAGAAAGTGTTCAAGTGAGAGGAGAAGAATGGAAGAAATTAAAGTAGGAAGGGTGGTGGTAAGATAGAGGAAGGTAGAGGCATTTTACTTAACTGACCTGGCCACAGGCTGGAAACAGTTAATGATGATGATGATTTCTTGTGTTAAATAAATTATAAGTATTTAGGGAGCAGTACTAAATAAATCCCACCTTATACCAAGTTATTATGCAGTATTTCCTATAACATTTTAGCTAAATACAATTAATGAAAGGGTAGTAACAAAATAAATAATTATATTTATGCTACTTAATTACGTATCAATTTAAAGTCATTTGTGTTTGTAAGCCTATACAAATAAAGTTAAACCGTAGAACCAAGAATTGAGTTCCCCAACCATTTCTTTTATTGATGAAGTTTCTTTTGTACCTAAGGATTTAGGTTTGGCTTTTAATATTTTCTCCTTATTAATTTTGATGTAGCTATCTAGCAATAGTTTACTAAAAATAAAACACATTTCTCAGTAAAAACCTCATAGCTAGTTCAACAAGTTTTACAGGACTCGACCATTACATTTTCTAAATCACCAATTAACAGTTTAATCCAACTTTTTATTTGGTATAAGCAGGTTAAACATACTGCATCGCGTATCTCACCAATTACTACATCGAAATATTTAAATCCAATATATAAAATCTTAGTCACAAAGTCGTGAGGGTATTTGAAGTATTCTCAACCAATAACATTGAAGCAACAATTTTTCTGTCATAAAATAACTTCTGAGTGTAAATTTTCATTTATAATTAAGTACCCAAGGCAACTATGGGATACACACATTTTAAAAGTTCTATTGAAAATAAGATAATCCACCCAATACCCAACAAATTGTTTTCAAAAATATATAAATCCTTTCTTCTTCTAAATGTAAATTTTCTAAACTCATGAGTTTGTTAACTTCAGCGGTATCACACTCAGACTTTTGTATTCACCAATAAACATGTCCCTGATAGCAATTTCAGTCTGTTTTATAGAGTGAGCTTTTATAAAACTAATGATTTTTAAGTTTTGGTTCCAATTTGAGAAATTTCCTAGCTGAGATGTGATAGGTAGCAAGCACTCAGATATTCTAAGGGGGTTGGGCGTCGACTGACGTGATGGCGAGGGTGGTGGGGAAGCCTTAAGGCCTTTATATCAAGTGTGGCCTTAATTAATCCCGATAAACATAATTATTTAAGTCACACATCTCAAACAAGACAGGAAATCAATAAATACGTCGTAGTTAAGAATATATCACATTACATGAATATATATTTAATATTTTATAAATAAACAATCATTTACGTACTTTAATTAGCACATAAAAGGTGTTTATTTATTATCTAAATTGTATAAAACGATAATTCATACTAAAACACAACATATCTTCTTTTTTTATTTCTCAAGGTTTAGAAATGTTTTTAAATAAAATTTAAAAAATCTTGCATTTGGACTTTTCCAATAAAATTCCAACAAACCTGTCAAAATAAATCGAAATGTCTGAACACTAGTAATGTTTGTTGGAGGAGATTAAAAAAATCCCCCTCCCCCTTTTTTCATCACTTGTTGATGAAAATCCTCAGAAGAAAACTTTTCTTTTAATCGACTCACTAAAAGGCCATTACTTGTAATTGACAGTCCACCTTATACAATTAAAGCCTTGATACCTTCGCACACACTCACAATAAAAAGTGCGAGTATGTGTGTTAATGTTGAAAATACTAGAACTTGGAAAGAGTTTAGTTAGTTTTTAATTAAATATAGTGTAATGTTAAAAGAAAGAGAGTGAATTTTTTTTTATCAACAATATAAAGTTTATTGAACAGTGTAATATACTATTTGTTAATTTCTACCTCCATCAGTGGGCCCGTGGACTATATGTCAAGATCCTTTAGTGAGATTTATTAGTAACCTGGAGGTTGGGGATTTAATCTCAGATGGGTGTATTAAGAGTAGGTTTTTTTCTATTTTTTTTTTCTATTTTACCACCACGCAAATAGGGGCTCATTTTCTTTATATTCTGATCTTTTTAATTACTATCCCATTAACATTGACTAACTAAGCACAAATGAGCTGGACGGATTGTAAAAGGTTTCGAAACACTAAATTGCTAAATTAAAACTAGTATTAATGTATTTATAAGGTAAAATTTCCTGGCTACAGATCCAGATGTCCCGGGTTCGATACTGGGTGTTTCCAAAATTTATCTCTGAATCATTGATTGGGGGATTGGGTCAAACTGAGCTTAGTGAGAACAAATGAGTAGCTACTTGAATAAAGAAGATGTATTGTGATAAGTTATGATAAGTCTTGTATGATTGGGAAAAATATATTATTTTAATTTATAGGTGTGTTTATTATAAAATTACCATTGAAAGAGATAACTCAAACCAGTTTTAAATCTTAAGAATATTAAGGAATAATTACACAAGTCTATGCAATATAAGTTTTTGAATATTTATATTAAACGTATGTATCTTTTTTACTTTAAACTTTTTAATTTATGTGTAGGCCTTATATTTATTACTTTGAAAATGAATATTCAAGTACAACGTATTTCTTATTTGAACATTCAAGTTTAAATACATATTTCTCACTTACTCCATAGAATTAGGAACTCAATTTCATTTCTATTCTTATAAAAGTAAGCCACCTATCCATTTACTAAGCTAGTTCTATCCAGTCCACCTCATTACACCCTATTTCGTTCAGGTCCATTCTATTGTTATCCTCCCATCTGCTTCTAATACATCGAAATATTTAAATCCAATATATAAAATCTTAGTCACAAAGTCGTGAAGGTATTTGAAGTATTCTCAACCAATAACATTGAAGCAACAATTTTTCTATCATAAAATAACTTCTGAGTGTAGATTTTCATTTAAAATTAAGTACCCAAGGCAACTATGGCATACACACATTTTAAAAGTTCTATTGAAAATAAGCTAATCCACCCAAGACCCAACAAATTGTTTTCAAAAATATATAAATCCTTTCTTCTTCTAAATGTAAATTTTCTAAACTAACGAGTTTCTTAACTTCAGCGGTATCACAATCAGACTTTTGTATTCACCAATAAACATGTCACTGATAGCAATTTCAGTCTGTTTTATAGAGTGAGCTTTTATAAAACTAATGATTTTTAAGTTTTTGTTCCAATTTGAGAAATTTCCTAGCTGAGATGTGATAGGTAGCAAGCGCTCTGATATTCTCAGGGGTTGGGCGTCGACTGGCGTGATGGCGAGGGTGGTGGGGAAGCCTTAAAGCCTTTATATCAAGCGTGGCCTTAATTATTCCCGATAATCATAATTATTTAAGTCACACATCTCAAACAAGACAGGAAGTCAATAAAATACGTCGTAGTTAAGGACATATCACATTACATGAATATATATTTAATATTTTAGAAATAAACTATCATTTACGTACTTTAATTAGCACATAAAAGGTGTTTCTTTATTATCTAAATTGTATAACACGATAATTTATACTAAAACACAACATATCTTCTTTTTGTACTTCTCAAGGTTTAGAAATGTTTTTAAATAAAATTTAAAAAATCTCACATTTGGATTTTTGCAATAAAATTCCAACAAACCTGTCAAAATAAATCGAAATGTCTGAACCCTAGTAATGTTTGTTGGAGGAGATTTAAAAAAAAATCCCCCCCCCTTTTTTTTTACCACTTGTCGATGAAAATCCTCAGAAGAAAACTTTTCTTTTAATCGACTCACTAAAAGGCAATTACTTGTAATTGACAGTCCACCTTATTCAATTAAAGCCTTGATACCTTCGCACACACTCACAATAAAAAGTACGAGTATGTGTGCTAATGTTGAAAATACTAGAACTCGGAAAGAGTTTAGTTAGTTTTTAATTAAATATAGTGTAATGTTAAAGGAAAGAGTGCCATTTTTTATCAACAATATACAGTTTATTGAACAGTGTAATATACTATTTGTTAATTTCTACCTCCATCAGTTGGCCCGTAGACTATATGTCAAGATCCTTTAGTGAGATTTATTAGTGACGTGGAGGTTGGGGCTTTAATCTCAGCTGGGTGTATTAAGAGTAGGTTTTTTTCTAAATTATTTACTATTTTACCACCACGCAAATAGGGGCTCATTTTCTTTAAATTCTGATCTTTTTAATTACTATAGCATTAACATTGACTAACTAAGCACAAATGGGCTGGACGAATTGTAAAAGGTTTCGAAACACTAAATTGCTAAATTAAAACTAGTATTAATATATTTATAAGGTCAAATTTCCTGGCTACAGATCCAGACGTCCCGGGTTCGATACTGGGTGTTTCCAAAATTTATCTCTGAATCATTGGTTAGGGGATTGGGTCAAACTGAGCTTCGTGAGGACAAATGCGTAGCTACTTGAATAAAGAAGATGTATTGTGATAAGTTATGATAAGTCTTGTATGACTGGGAATAATATATTATTTTAATTTATAGGTGTGTTTATTATAAAATTACCATTGAAAGAGATAACTCAAACCAGTTTCAAATGTTAAGAATATTAAGGAATAATTACACAAATCTATGCAATATAAGTTTTTGAATATTTAATTAAACGTAGGCTATGTATCTTTCTTACTTTAAACTTTTTAACTTATATCTAGGCCTTATATTTATTACTTTGAAAATGAATATTCAAGTACAACGTATTTCTTATTTGAACATTCAAATTTAAATACATATTTCTCACTTACTCCATAGAATTAGGAACTCAATCTCATTTCTATTCTTATAAAAGTAAGCCACTTATCCATTTCCTAAGCTAGTTCTATCCAGTCCACCTCATTACACCCTATTTCGTTCAGGTCCATTCTATTGTTATCCTCCCATCTGCTTCTATATCTTCCCACTGGGCTCTTCCCATCATTCATGATTACCAGTCAACACATGGAACGTGGATATTTTTTTTATTCCATTCACGCTGCATCTCCTGCCCAACGTAATCTGCGAGATTTGAATATCCTAATAATGCCTGGTTAGGAGTACAGGGTATGAAATTCATCCCTATGTATTCTACTTTATTCTCCAAATATTCAACCCTTTTCGGATCAAATTTCTTCTTACGTACTATGTTTTTAAACATCTAAAAGGTATTTTCATAATCTTGGGTTAAATATCATCTTTCACAATTAAAAAGAACAACCGGTAAAACTTTTGTTTTGTATGTTCTTAATTTTACATACAACAGGCTAGATATATTTTAACAACTCACTGACCAAGTAGATAGAAGAAAATATTTCATAATACGCACGTTTCAAAAAAATAGTTTAGTGTAAAACTATATTCCAGTACCCATGCTAGTGGTCATATGGTCTATGGTGTTAATCTCTCAATATACTAGAACATCAGGGACAAGAAGGAATTGTTTACAATCTCGGCTGAATGCATGACCGAGGGAGGGATTCATGGCAAGGGATTTAACACTGTTGTGTTCCCATCCTCTCTCTACATTAATGTGGCTGCATATAAACTTAATTACTTTCCAAATATCAAACCCCTAGTTTAAGACATTAATATTCTTGGTGTGGAACGTCATAGTAAAAAAAAAATCTGAATATATTCTGACTTGTTTCCATAACAAGTCTAGTTATTTATTTAACGAATACACATAAATAAAATAAATTTACTGCCATATCTCACAACCCGTTCAGCCTATACACATAGAATACTATAATACTGTAGCACGATATTTTTTATATCCATGAACAAGAATAAACACATTTTAATTTCGCTAGGTTAATTTGTTTATTCGTATAGTGGATAGTACGTTCTCTAGAATAATAAGTTCAACTTGCTAATTTATAATTTTCATTTATAATTGAGTCCAATGCAAATACCTGTTTTGGTTAATTATTAATTACAAACATACACTTGGGGGTGACACTCACACCTGCGCAAGAAAAATGCTACCAGTAAGATGATGTAAATTATAAATTATGTATGCGGATGTCACACAAACACACGTATTCGAAAACAGCTGTCGGATAAATGCCACGAGATGTGATTTCTGTTTTAAAAACCACTGTCTTTTTTAAAACTTTGCCCCGAAACCAATCAGAACATAACTAAGATCACATGACTCAAAACTGGCCATACGTAAGATTTATGTTAACAGCGGATGTCCTTACTCTGCAAGATGTTGTCACACAGTAGCCTCAGGCTGGCTCTTCGCACTTTCTTGAAGGCACCAAAATTCCTCTTACCTACATTTTCCCTCTCTTACAACACGCTCGATGTTAAATTCTTGTTCATATTAACTTAACTTTAAGATTGTATTTCACAGTACTTACGGTCATTTGATAGGAATAAGGAAGTGTAAACCAAATTTGCTTGAATGGAGAGTGATAAAATATTAAGGAAAGACTATCCTTAGTTCATCTTTCTGAGATTCAAAATTAAAACCTCTTCATCACCAGGAAATCAGACTAAAGGAACATAACTTGATGTTGTGAGTAAAAATAGACAATTATTTATATTGTAAAAATTAAATAAGCAATCAAAAACCAACTCAAGTAGGGCCTACACTTTGTCTAAAATATGTATACATTAATAAACTTAAATATAAATCTTATTTATTTATTATTTCAATTTCTAAACAGTAGGCTAAGTTTCATTACATATATATTCAGCCATCTGACAAAATTCTTGTAGTCCTAATCAAATTATTGTATCGTGAAAAGGACAACTGACACATCTTAATCTAATCAATAAAACATTAGAGAGCAGAAAACTGGTACGAATCTACTTAGGTAATTTTTTCTTAGTGTGATCTACTGACATCAAACGGAATATTCTAAAGTCTAAGGAATGAAAAAAAAAGGTGGAGTGGGGTGTCAAGGATGTCCAAACATGTGATTTTGTTTTACATGTCTAGTCTCTCGAGGTGTCTTTTGTATCATAATACACAATGGGCGAGGAAAGAGGGAGAAAGTAAAGTTCAACTATTTTATTTAAAACAAAGTTAAATTATAAAACAAGGAACGTACTTAGGTGTTACATTAACTTAAATTGATTGTTATAACTTATTTTGGTCAATTAAATCAAGATAAAAATAAGAATAAAAACGTGCAAGATGATTTATTTAATGAAAGACCTAATATATCATGAATTATAAAGCCAAATAAAACAGATACAACAACACTTTTAAAAAGTCATCAGTAGGATTGTACAATAATAATGCTCTGGAATTATTAAATTAACAGATGAACAAGGAAAGAATAATAATCTTTTATGATTAAAATATTTTAAGCAATAGCACGTTATAGGATTGTCTGATAATCAAATTGACTATTGGAAAAATTGGCAATTTGAATTGCCAATATAAGTTCATTTCCAAGACATAAGATTATTTTCGTCTGTAGACCAAATAATAACACAAGTGGTAAGCGATCCACTTAATGGGACTTAGAATATTATGACAGTAAAAATTAAATAGTTAAATCTTTGAGAGATTTAATAAATAATAAGTAAAAGTTGAGAACTCTAGAAAATATTACAGCTTAATTGCATCATAATTAAGTAACAATTCCCATAACAGGCCATTAGTATAAAATAGAATTGGGATATAGCAAGGCGCTTAAAAGTGTAAGGCAATTACCAATCAACATAAAAGGCCACACTAGCAGATGGCACATGGGGTTGAATAAGAACATTTAAAGTGGCTATCAAGAGGCTCAACACCAATTAGGAAACCCTATATCAAGGTAATTGCATAGTGGAAATCAAAGTCCATTCAGTGACATACACAGACCGAAGCATAAGATTACACTGGGTGCTCAAATCACCCTAAAGCCAAGTTATGGCCAGAAGGGCGCAAAACACGATAAGAGGGAGGTCTAATATTGACTATAGCTCTATGGGAGTAGACCCCACAGTCTAAAGTCATAGAGGAGGAAAATTTACAAGAAACAATAATGGTAGAACCATCCTGCAATAAAAGTCACGTTCAAAAGACCTCAACAGCCACTTTGGATAAGCTCAAATCCCAGTAAATTTATGTCCAAAAATAGAATAACTGTCAAACACGCAAGAAGGCTTTTAAAGACGTCTAGTTGCGATTAACCTGAAGTAACATAAATACACATCCTAGTAGGCCTATAAACACTAAAGAAGATCTCCCTACATGATTATGATACATCTATACGCTCTGTGACCTAGCAACATGAGGCTATACCCAGTGAGGGCAAACTATTATTAACCTAAAAGTACAATAAAATTATTTAAAAAACATAATTAAATATACTGGAGGAGAGCCTGCTAGTCAAACAATCTATACCAAGCTCATATAACAAGAAAATAGATCTGACGCAACCAATATAATTATTCTCATAATAAGAGTTTACAACACCCTAAAAGTATATTATCGCCGCAACGGCGAGACCATCCATAACACCCTCACGGTAGAGCTTCTCACGATATGTGACTTGTTAGCAGTGTCACTCTTCCAGTCAATGAGATAGTAAAAGAGTACAATATTTGTGGGTCAAAAATCCTAACTTGCATGATCAATTTTTGCGGATGGAAGGAGGGGCGTGGAAGGGGAAATCAATTCTCCCCTTGAGCCGTTGCTTCTTTGTTCATAGGAGGGGTTCGATCCCGTGGTGCTCGCGGCCCGATTAGTTAGCAGGTGAAGAGTTTAGGGTGCATGCACTAGATCTCCTTTCTCTCTCTGACAGATTTGCAAACGTTTAATTGAATTGGTCACTTAGTCAAGCCATCAAGGGGCGTGGAAGGGGAAATCAATTCTCCCCTTGAGTCGTTGCTTCTTTGTTCATAGGAGGGGTTCGATCCCGTGGTGCTCGCGGCCCGATTAGTTAGCAGGTGAAGAGTTTAGGGTTCATGCACTAGATCTCCTTTCTCTCTCTGACAGATTTCCAAACGTTTAATTGAATTGGTCACTTGGTCAAGCCATCGCCTGGGGAGTCGTAATAATTTGGAGCGTGAAACCAAAACTAGTTTGCATCAACAGAGAACGTGGTGAGTTGAAAAATATTGTTGAATGTGCTTTTATAAAGGTCTATAAAAATATATTTAGAAACCACGAATAAATGTGGCATATCTTATTAGTGAAGAGTTAAAGGCTTTTAGCTCGTCACATTTTAATTGCATCTATTCGGTTTGACTAAACTTGTTCTTAGACCTAATGTTGGTGTAAAAGGCTATTGTTTTAACATATACCAGAGTACATTAAGTAATATGAACGAATTTAGAAGACTTCACGAATTGTACTTTCCACACAAAAAAATAAGACTTCAGTTTGGGTTGTAAGATGGTAATAATATTTACTATATGCTCTGACATTCCTTTCAATTGATCAAATATCTTAAGGTGTCATATAATTTTACCTTACTTTAGTTTTCAAACATTTATATTATTGTTTTCCAAAGAAAAATTGGGGACCCACATATGATTTATGTTACTCTTTTGGCACAATTAATATTATGTTAATTGGCAAGACATAATTAACTGTACATATTTTCTCATTAATAAATTTCAGCACTCAATATACTACTATTAAATGAAACACAAGAATACCATTTTATTTATAATGTGAATCTCTCCCTAGTTATAGCCGACACTTTTAACAAGATCAGAAGAGCCATTTTTGAAAAATTTCAAATTTGAAAGAATTTTTTTTACAAACCTCGCATAGCTATATATATACAAAATATCTGTTTTGCATAATATGTAACATCTAGAAATACAGTTTTATCGAAAAATATTGAACCGTTTGGCCTGTATGTAGCCCCACGAACAGACACATATTCGTAGGGACAAGCAGACTTATTGGAGGCAGAATAATTGTAATAGTTACTATTTGAATTCAGGGCACATAAAACGGCCAGATTTATAAAAATTTATTGGTATTATTGAGTATGATTAAAATACATTCTCTAAATGAGAAGGTAAAAATACTTAATAGCAAACAAGTGTCATTAGCTCATATAATGTTACTAGTGATTGATAATTCCACTTCAAATTTTACAGTACTACCAAAACAAATGCATTAAAAAGTTAATATTACATTTTCAAGAACAATAACTAGTCAATTGGTAGACCCACATTTACACATCTAAAATAGGTGTACTTAGGTACTTACTCTTTGGCATTAGGAATTTGAAAGCTCATTGCCACACCCACTAAAGCCCACCACATATCCCTATCTTGAGCTAGCTTTATCCAGTCCACCTTATTACACACTATCTCTTTCAGGTCCACTATAATATTATCCTCCCATCTGCTTCTAGATCTTCCCACTGGTCTCTTACCATTAGGTCTAACAATCAATACCTAGAAAGTAGAATATTTTTACTTCCATCCAAGCTTACCCATCGTAATCTACGTGATTGGATTATCTTAACAATGCCTTGTTATGAGAACAGGTTATGAACATTACCAATATGTAGACTTCTCTATTCTCAAATATATTCATCCCTTTTTGAGTCAAATAGTTTCCTATGTACTTTGGTTTCGAACACCTAAAATATATTTTCATCATGTAGGGTTATAAACCATATTTCACAACTATAAACAACAACTGGTAAAACTCTTGTTTTATATATCCCCCTCATTACAACCTGTCTCTTCCTATTGGGTTTGCTAGGCAATACCCTGAAAACTGTCCTAGATTCTCCAAGAATGAGAAAAATCGAGGTCGGGACTATAACATTACGGACATGGAATTTTTGTATTGTCTTGAATCAAGTATTAGTGCCAGTAGTTTTAGTTCACAAGCGGGAGTTTTTTTGTGTTTCCATTTCACGTAATTGTACTATCACATACCAAAGAATGGCTTTCAACAGAATCTGTGTAGTGGAACAAAATATGAGTCTCAGTGAAACTTGCGTGGATCCAGTTACAAAGCCTGTCTGTAATAGAGGGACCGTGAACTGACGTCACCTGGCACTTCGAACATCCCCGTTTGAAATGGGATATTTACAGTCATCTCGGCGAATGGCATATATTTTACCATTAGGATGGAAATAAAGCAGTCTATGCAGAGGTGGCTTCGTCTATTGCCACTTAGGGCAACCATCTTGTACTTGCACTCTGTGTAGGCAATGAGTGATTTCCTTTGCATTTCAAGTTTAATGATATAACTACTAAAAGTAAAAATAAACGTTAAGAATTTACTATTTCAAGAGGAAGTGAAATTTAATGCTATCATCAATGGAAAGATTATGTGAGTGAGCTAGTGAAAAAGTGGGATTTAGGAGAATATGTGAAAGTGTTTTATGACGAGTTAATATCAACCAAAGCTTAACATTTTAATCATATGGCTCTAAATTTATTTGATCATTAGGCCTATAAGCAATACAATACTTGCAAATTGTCGTGATTGGTGCAGTTACAATTTCGTTAAACCACTCAACAATGTTATATTTACAGTAGCCCCATGACTTCTTTGGTGCTGACTGACAGCTCAGAGCTGACAGATGACGGCTTTAAAAAGTTACTAGACCAAATTATGCATCCCTATGCGAACCATATGATCTGAAAAAACACGTGTTTAGCAGCTGTCACTTTTGACAGTCAAAATTTAGGTATATACCTAAATGTTGACTGTCAGACGTCAGCTGTGAACTGTCAGTCAGCACCAAAAAAGTCATGGGGCTACTGTAAATAAGCTCAACTAGTCTTTTGGGATAGGCCTATTGTTTTTATAGCAGTATAAGCATTAAACCCTTCTAATACCTACATCATGGATTGAGTACCATGCCATTTAGAGAAAATAGCAGTACGTACCTAGCTTAGTTCAACACACGCGGGCTTGCAACATCAATAAATGGGCTATTTACATTAATACTTTTAAAACTGATGAAGTCCTTACTGTGACGCGTTAACAAATTCCATTCTCGTACTGGAAACACGTAATTACGTGAAAACCATTATGCATCATGGAATAATCGCCACCTGTAAGCAAGATTACCATTTTACAGTCAGGACTGGAAAGACATACGTAATTCCGTGTGTAAAGCCAGTAAATTTCTTTCAGTGCACATTCATGTTGAAAATCCTGCCCACATTGTTCTACAAAAATTTGTTATTATAACATTGTCTTGTGATGAGTACGGGGTATGTGATTTATTTTCATGTAACCTCTCATACTCCCCAGTAGTCTCATTCCTTTTTGCACAAAATATCTTCCTAAACACCTTGTTTTTGAACATCCTAAATTTGCTATCGTCATATTAGGTAAGAAGCTGTTTCACACCCATAGAGAACAGCCAATACAATTATTGTTTTGTATAATCTGAGTCTTATAATCCTTGATTGCTTCGGCACTTTGATTTTTATATAACCGACGAGGGCAATTGAGGACCTTTCTGCTAGAAGGAGGCAGATCCATTTTAACAACTTTTGGGAAATAATCAAACACTGTATATAAAAATCACCCTTTAACTGAGTAAAAGAAAATTCTCGCCAACCGAAAAACACGTTTTTATATAAATGAGTGCAGTTTTTCAGCTAATATCTCCTTACTTGAATGATAGATTAGTATTACAAATGTGGAGCGACCTCCCTCTTGCACAAAAATATTAAAAAATGGGTTAAGTTTCACATTTATTTAACTATAAAAAATTATTATTTTAATAATCTTGTGTAACACTCTTTGAAAACTATGAATATAATACCTTTCATCATAGTATCATCCCAATTTTAAACAAATTATTTGCAAATAATATTTCACATGATCAGTCTGAGCATTGTCATCGGTACATGAGACCCAGGAAACATCATAAACTCCCCTGACTTCACATTTTAGTGCTTGGTAAACCCCTATTTCATTAGGAGGAACAAAGTTAGTAATTAAATGCATCATATCCTTGTATTTAGCCTTTTTAACACATAAAGGAGAGTTGTAAACAAGTGATGGAAGCTATTCTCAACATTCCTCTGAATAGTGTACATGTCCAAAACAGGAAAACCGGTGGTTACACTGACACCAATGCTGACCAGATGGTACTTGCTGTAGTCAAAAATACGGTATTGAGAAATCTTGAATCTCTTCTTCTGTCCATTAACAATCACCTTTTTAAAATGACCCTCATAATGCTCACTAAAATTGAGAATCATATTTTAATTGACAAGAATAGGTACATGTCTTTTGGATACTTGTTGAATATGTTTGGCATATTATGCTGGAGAGTAAACATAAACTTTCTTTCCCAAAAACTTCTCTATGACTACAAAACAGCAGTCACATGGAAGAAAACTGTGTCCTCGCTCAGAAAATCGATGTACAATCTTCTGAATAGGAGTGGTTTTTACAAGAATATACAAAAACTGCACTATTATACTGTTCTAATTTTTGTACAGCATTGTCTGAGAAAAGGTAGAGTACTTTTACTGCTTTTGGAAGCACATTGTTTACATAGTGATATAGGAAAATAATCACTTAGTTTGGTGATTTTGAAGCGATAGTTTCATCATACATGTAGAAATGAGCACGGTGGGTTCTGTTGAAGGAATACAAAAGTTGTACGTCCACAGTTGACGTTTGTAAAAGGCTTCGCAAGTTGGAACTTTTGGTGAAGGAAGATTTTTTTTGAAAATCTAATGCAAAGACCTTAACTTCATTATTCTCTTTGCACAATTGGCTTCTTACTTTTAGTTCAGTGAAAAAAATATGCAGCTTTAATCTCTTATAAAGTATTCTGATTCTGCAGCTCATTTCTTTCACTGTCATCCCATATGTCAGCTTATTGTGTAATATATCACATTTCTTACAAGTATCTGAACAGGGGGACCCAAAACGGCAGTTAAAATTTTGTTTGAAGTATATAAAATAAAAGTCATATATTACTTTTGGCTTGAAACAAGCATTATTGACACTTTCTGGCTCGTTCCGTTGTAAATATACTTCATACGTCCACTTTATATTCATATCTGGTAACAAATAAAGGCGTGTACTTTTATTTCTGCTGTGGTATGACTCACGGCGTGGGAAGATTCTAATATGGGAGTCTACTTTTTCAACCAAAGTATCTGGAAGCTTGCCCGGTCTGTTTCGATGCTTGCATCGTTTACTCATCGGTGGTGCAATATTATGACCACTAAGAGTTTTAGAAATACTATACACATTTTTTTTTATATTCTCTGTATAGATACAAAAGCAGCCCTACAACCTCTCAAAGTTTCCATGCTCAGCTTATGGTGCAATATTATGACCACTAAGAGTTTTAGAAATACTATACACATTTTTTTATATTCCCTGTATAGATACAAAAGCAGCCCTACAACCTCTCAAAGTTTCCATGCTCAGCTTAATAGTATATTTGTGAGAACAACTGCGGCTTTTTCCCTTACCAGTTTTTGCCCAAACTCTTTGAACAGTCTGTTTTAATTAACCCTCCCAAGTAGATATTTTAATATTGCTGTTCCCCATTTTATTAAATTTGGATATTACTGTCTTTCTTTTCTCCTCACATACCCTTTCAAAACAGCTATACTTATAATTACAATCGGGACCAGTATCTCTTGCTTTTACTGCTATACTTTAAAGTTAATATAGTTATTTCCTTCAGCAATATACTTCTTTTTTATGTTTCATTTCCAAATATCTGGATTAGCACTTTTACTATTCTTTGTTGTAGGCTTAGGCATAACAATGCCTTCTTCACCTTCGTCATTGTATTCTTATTCCCTTGTTCCTTCTTGTGGATCATCTTCCTTAGCATGAGGTTGTTCTGTACATTTTGGTGGTTAGGTTTCTTCTTTATATGCCTTATTTTCGTTGATGGACCTGCCACACCGAGACAAGATTCACTTGAGCTATGCCCCGAGCTGGATGATTCATAAATATCTGGTGAACCACTACTAAACAGTCTGACAGTCTGACAACACTTAAACAATACTAAGTACACTAAAATGACCTGATAAACTATATGTATGTAACGTCAAATAAACAATAATATCGTCTGGAAATTAAAATATCTCAGCAACACATAAACGATACTGACTACACTAATAAATTTACTTAATAAACGATGGTTACCTGAGTAGCCACACTAATAAACGATAGCATAGATCACGCAATCATTCACAACGTTTCGAACAACACCAACCACAGAACGCGAAAATTCTTGCAGGTTGGTGCAATTCCAAAACTGTTTATATATTTCGTATTTATTGTCGGATGTGCCTACTTCTTGCACCAATGGATTCAGTTTTTTTTAAAAAGTTTAATACACATATTATCTAGAATTCGACCAAAAATGGAGCTGGCCCCTTCTTACTACAAGGTCCTCAATTCTACGTTCACAAACATATATTGTGCGTGAAGACAGGCCTTATCAGATATTTCTGAATATTCAGGTGATCTTGCGTGAATATTCTATTTATATGGCTGTGAGCTTAAATATCTCGTGGTCACTTTAAAATAGCTTTGCATTAGGGAGGATGACACACCCCTGCTTTCAATTTTCTCATCTTTAGCAATCTTAGTATCATAAGTGTCTAAATACATGTTACACGTGATAATATTTATGCCAGGCAAAACAAAACGGTCCAACAGGCATTTGCTTCAAATTCCAGTATAATTTTATTCCAGTAGGCTTCAGTAATCTTTCCCATTTCCTTCTAATGTTCAGCCTGGTATCAGGCTATCTCCACTATTATCTAACAATAGATTAGTTTTCTATATATTTAGTCCTCACTTGGAGGACCTGAGCTTAATGATCTTGTATACCCACCTTGAGCTAGCAATAAGTCATTCTAATATACAGTGTCGGTACCACTAACAAAGTTTGAGAGTAGGCAGAGTAGTTATTAATATTTTCTTTACGGAAAAGTACTCTGAGTGTATATGTTTCTTAGAATACTTCTATCGCGTACAGAAATATATAAAATTTATCATTAGATAAAAATTTGAAATAAATATTCTTAACTGCATAAGATCTATATGTGGTCAGACCTTCAAAAATATATTATGACCAGCCCTTTTTTTAACCAAGACTTTATAAAGGTAATACTTAATTCAAAATATTAAAATCAACTTTTCTCATTGGACTGGTGTTGGACCTTCATATGTGTGTTAATCTTATTTTTGTATAATAAAGTAAACGGGAAACCTGCTAAAGAAAATAAAGTATGTTTTTTGATCAAAATGAAAACCAATCTGATATATAAAGGTAGTTTATCAAACGGTTAAGTATCCAGGAATAATAAAACAGATTGCCTAACATTTCCTTTTTATTTTTCTGCACCACAAACTTTTATTTTTCGTTTACTCGACTCGTGCTCACTTTGTAAAGTAACCACATGGAATTTTTTATCCACTGCCTTCTCTGGAGACACAAGGACAGTTTGAGTGTGTGTGTGAACTGGAACTGTTTGGAAAGAAAAGAGAGAAATAGAGAGATTAAATAGGAAAAAAATAAAGGCTTAAAAAGAGTTCAGCAGACAAAGTTATGGTAGAGAAGCAACTGGACTCATCATTGCAAAGTCCACTCAACATAATTTTTGTCGGATAACATGGTTTCTTTAAAGTAGCCTACAAAGCCTGTTTAGAAAGTAATTTTGTTTTACGATGAACTATTTTATTTAATAAAATACAGCTGTGAGCCAATTTTAATATTAATTTAATAGTAAAATATGTTTTTGTAACTTACTTAAGGTGTGGCAAAAGGGAGCGTGAGTAGTTTTACAGTTTTTATAGCATTAAATTTTTTTGGCCAAAATAAATCAAATAATTCTCCAGTAGCAAAATAGAGTTTAGTTTTCTACACATGCTAATATCAACAGATCTTGAATATTAGAAAGGGTGTCCTGGAATTTTGTCAAAACTTTTCTCTTTATTTAAAAAGTTTTGATAACATTCCAGGACACCCTTTACAAATATTAAATATCTGTTGATATTAGCATGTGCAGAAAACTTAACTCTATGTTGCTACTGGAGAAATATTTGATTTATTTTGGCCAACATTTTCAATTCTATAAAAACTTTAAAAATGTTTGCGCTCCCTTCGGCCGCACCGTTGACAGTACATACTATATATAAATTTCAAACATACATTTTGAAAATTATTATTATTAGCACCGCGTCTTACTACCCATTCGGGTTGTACGCACTTACGCTAATGTGTAGTGGTAGGGTGATTGTGAGATGAAATGGAGGACCTACAGTTTCACGTGGAATCCGAACCATGGTGGAGGCCTGACATTCCCCACATTCACAATATGCCTTGTCAGAGGTGAAGGAAGGGTTATTTTGAAAATATTATTCTAAGTCAGATTATAATTATACATAAGGAACTATGAATTAAAAGGTTGGACACATTTTAGCTGAATGTTTCAAAAATTTAAAATAAGACTATACTTATTTAATTAGTTACTTTAGGGCAGTAGGAACTCGAAAGCCATTGCCACACTCACAAAAGCATGCCATCAATCCCCATCTTGAGATAGCTTTGTCTATCCTGCCCACGTCATTACACCCTATCTATTTCAGTTCCATTCTAATGTTATCCTTTCATCTGCGTCTAGGTCTTCCCAGGGATCGCTTCTCATGGGTTTTCCAGTCAATACCCTGAAAACTGTTCTAGATTCTTCCATTCGCACTGAATGTCCTTCCCACAGTAGTCTGCGCGATTTGATTAGCCTAATAATGTATTTGACTAGTACAGGATATGTAACACATCATTATGTAACCACCTCCATTCCCAGTAGCCTCATCTATTTTTGGACTAAATATCTTTCTAAGCACCTTGTTTGAGAACAACATGAAAAAAATTGTCATGTAAAGCAAGATATCACGTTTCACACCCATAAAGAACAGCCGGTAAAGATAATGTTTTATATATATTCTAAGTTTTATATTCCTTGAAAGCAAGTTAACCAAGTATTTGCGCTTCCCAACAGGATTATTTTCCCATATCTATTATCTTTAAAATAAGGTTTGAAAAGCTATTTAATATTTATGTGACGTATTTGGGTAATAATTGAAAAGTTGATTCAAAGAATATGTCATTTGAAAAAAATAGACCACAGTACTATTAAAGAGGGCCCAACACCTTATCCCAGTTGGTAACGTGTCTGCCTACTGATATAAGTGTCCCGGGTTCGATCTCTGTCATGACATAAATTTTATCATTGATGAAAATATTAGCTAGTTCCTTCACATTGATCAATTAATGGCCGCGGACTGGATACTGTACCGGCCCTAGACTTAAGCTAGATTATAAGGCATATGAAGCTACGACAGGTTTAGCCAGCCGGTAGTGGAAAAATATATGGCTTGAATAAAATACTGACCCAGACAATAGGCTTTAAACAGTAATGGATGTATACAATGATTAAAGAGGGTGCATTTGATTCTAGGATTAGAACCAACGTATTTGCCAAACATAATTACCAAAACCATTTTGTGTGATATTAGAATTACATGAAAATCCAATAGTACTAATGGATGCCATAATATATAAATTTAGCAACTAGCACGTTTCATGTACAAAACATCAACGAGTGTAATATATATATATATATACTTACAATATATATAAACACTATAATAGCAACTAACTTGTTAAATCGGACTTAAATATTTTCATTACGATTTTATGTCTCTAATTGGAACAAGCAGTGACAAAACCTTTATAATAAACCTCCTAGTACACGGTTATTTCTAAGTTTCAATTTTATAAACTTTTTGTAAAATTTGAAAGTTTTTTTTGTATGGTGAGATTAATTATTTGGGTTTGTGATTTTTAAATGATGTTTCTAGGAATACATTTGTTCATAGAGCATTATTTATTAATACAATTGTATTTGCTTTAATTAAAAATAACTATTTCAGTTTTGATGAAAAGCTCATAGTCCATCAAAGTGAATTTTAGAAAATACCTCTACCAAACAGTGTGTCGGATGAATTGTTAAATTATTTCTAACGTCAATTAGTCCATCTCCCAGCCATCTTTTTTCAGGGTTTATATCTGGTAGCTTCAAAGAGAATGCATACATAATATATTAAAGAAAAAATGTTTTCACGGAGCTACCTGAGGTCATACAAGATCAAGGTAGACAAATGTATTCACCAGGAAAACATTCCTACACTTACTTCACCACAAAAACCTCTTTTGACACCTTCAGCTGTAGAGCGACTGGTAATTCTAATCTACATACTGATTATTTCATTTTGTATTACAGATTCACGCAGGGTGAACTTTGCGTTATCGTTCTTTATACATACCTACATACATACATACATTCATACCAACATACCAACATACATATATATACATACATACTTATATAACCATACACACACACACATACATACACAAACATACATACATACACACACACACACACACACACATACATACATACATACATACATACATACATACATACATACATACATACATACATACATACATAGACGTAGACTGTGCTGAGCAGCCAAAATGCTTTTGTGCACACCGGACAAAGATGCTAAAGACGGCCTGTGCCACATATCTGGCTCGGGGGCCAGTAAGGAATTCCGTGTTGCACTAGATGAAGCTACAAGATCGCAGAAATGACGTGCGTACTCCAAGAAAATTTGAACAGGTGCGTGCTTGCACAGAACCTACTAAGTCAGCGTGGCTTCGAAGACAAGATTTACGTCTGCATCATCTGCGAGCAATACTAAAACCTGTGAGATAAGACATAGTTCATGGATAAAACCAACACTGCGGTGATCTGGACTGTAAATCCAAACAAGGTAACCACCAGCAACAGCGGTTACGGTGAAGGTTTTGTCTGTATAAAAACCTCCACGACTTACTTCATGATCATCTACCTTTCAACTAATTAAGGAATTAGTCTGTTCCGCCAAAATATGGCTATCATCGAAGACGCTATTAGCGATTTCAATGGCGAAGTCATCGTAGCTGGCGACTTCAACGCTAAATCTGCCAAATGGGGAGCATGATTCTCAGACACAAGAGGAAACGAAGTCGCAGACTTTGCTGAAAGGCTCAACCTTACAGTCCTGAACACTGGAAACACCTAAACCTTCAGAAGACCGGGGTATCACGAGTCTATTCTCGACATCTCACTGGAGACCCCAAGAATGGCTAGCAGGATCAATAACTGGAGAATCTCGGAAGAATGAAGTGGTAGCGATCATCAAAACATCAAATTCAGTGTTGAAGTGCCTTCCACTCCAGCAACGCAGAAAGGCCCAAAGAACGGAGGTAGAACGCTAAAAAGCTCGACTCAGAAGCTCTACGAGCGTCCCTTTCTCGAAGCTGGTTAACTCTCAAATTCCACCCAACTCCCAACTCTAGTAGTGAGACGGACAAAATGGTGCTGATAACGATGAAGGCCATTACCACCTCTTGTGACGCCTCCATGCCACGTCTGAAAAACCAGGGCTCTCACAGGCCGGTATATTGGTGCACATTAGAAATCGCGGCGCTCTGGAAGAGATGTCTTAAACTTCGTCGTCGATCAACGAGAGTCGCAAAACCCACCCTTGACCATGCCTCATACTCTAGCAAGTACAAGAAGGCCAAAAAGGAACTGAATCATACCATCAATGCAAGCAAAGCGACACTGTGGAAAGAAATCTGCAACGATCTTGAACAGGATATCTGGGACAAATCCTACCAAATTGTAGTTAAAAAAACTCGGAAAGGCTTCACCAGAAGCGCCAAAAACCCCGGCCATAATGAACAACATTGTAGCGGATCTGTTTCCAAAACACCCGCCGCGAGACAAAAGGCACTATGCAAACAGTGGTGGTGTTTCATCTTTCACAGACAAGGAGCTGCAAGTTGCAGCTAGGACCCTCAAAACAGGGAAGGCACCCGGCCCCAATGGCATTCCAACGTCGGTGATTAAGATCATAGCCCAGGGATTCCCGGATCTACTGCTGAATGCAAATAACGCGTGCCTTGCAACCGGCCCGTTTGCTACCGTCTGGACGCGCCAAAGACTGGTCCTGCTGGATAAATGGAAGGGATTCCTCTTAACACCTTCGTCTTTTAGGCCACTCTGCATGCTATACATCGCCGGTAAATTGCTTGAAAAGCTGATACAGGCGAGACTTCGAAATTACATTGACCACGTTGGTGGTTTTGCCGAAAATCAACACGGCTTTCGAAAGGGCCGATCGACGATCGGCACGATAAAGAAGATCATAGGGATTACAGCCGAATCGTGGTCTGGTTACCTTAAATCACGTAAAGTCTGCATCCTCCTCACGCTCGACGTAAGAAACGCTTTCAAGAGCACGAGATGGAATGACATCCTGGACGCACTGGAGCATCGGTTCAACATAAAAAAAGAGAACTTGGCCATAGTTGAGGATTATCTTTATGCAAAAACGTTAATTGTCAAAACCACAGAAGGCCCCAAAGAATACCCGATAACGGCCAGCGTACCACAGGGTTCGGTCATGGGCCCCGACCTATGGAACGCAAATTACGATGAACTACTGGTGATTCCTTTACCGAAGCAAGTACAGCTAACGGGTTTCGGTGATGACATCGTGGCCACAATAGTGGCGAACAGCGTTGAGGAGGCCGAACTCCTGGTCCGGTCAACCATTGACGCCGTTGAAACCTGACTTGAAGAACACCAGCTAAAAACTAGCCAAAACTAGCTGATTTGTCAGAGATGGTTTCCTATACCCTCTAACGGAGACATATGCGTGACAACATTGACGCCAACAAGGGCACTGCGCTATATGGGAGTGATGATAGACGAAAAGAGGTCCTTTCGCGAAAACTTAAGGGCATGCATTAAAGCCAGTAAGATGGTATCCATTCTATCGAGAATCATGGCCAACACAATGGGCCCACCAACTAAAAAGAGAAGATTTCTTCTAGAAGTACTCCACTCAATCCTGCTCTATGGAGCGGAAATATGGGTTAATATCCTGAAGCAAAAGAACTATCAGCGTAAGATAGTGGCAGTACAGCGGCGAGGGGCCCTCAGGGTGATCTGTGCCTACCGCACGGTCTCCGAAGCAACCATACTGGTTATAGCGGGGGTGACACCCATCGGCCTACTAGCATAGGAGAAAGTAAAACTCTGTGGCCTCAAAACTAGAGGTGACAACACGACCGAGGCCAGAGCCAGAGTGAAGGCGGAAACGCAGAAAGAATGGGAAGACAGATGGAAGGCCTACGACAAGGGCAGATGGAAAGCTCGCTTGATCCCTAACATCAAATTTGGATCACTCGAAACCATGGCGAAACAGACTTTTTCCTAACCCAACTGCTGACGGGACATGGCTCGTTTAGCGCGTATCTATATAAAATGGGCTTACACCACACCCCGAGGTGCAAGTACTGCCCGGACAAAATCGACGACGCCGAGCACACATTTTTTGAATGCGAGCGCTGGAATAACTGCAGAGCCAAAACTGAAACAAGCATAGGCAAAACCCTCGATCCTAAGAGCCTATTGAACCATATGCTGCAGCAGGAAGAAAATTGGAAGGAAATCGCTGCCTACGCGCAGCGCCTCCTTAAAGAAAAGACCTCAGAGATGGACCAGTGAAACAGGAGCAGACGTCGTATGACGCAACATGGACTGGGTTGAAGTAATGCTAACGTGGTTCTGACCCAGTCTTCCCTGCAATTACGTGCGAGGAAAGAGGAGAGAAGGTTTTTTCAGTGGGTAGAAATCCCACACTACCGACCATCACACTTTCAAATGAGAGGTGTCTACTAAAGATTTTTCCTCCATCAATATATAAAAAATCTCACCATACATACATACATACATAAATACATACGTACACACATTCATACATACGCACATACATACATACATACATACATACATACATACATACATACATACATACATACATACATACATACATACAATAATCAAGCCGTTCTTTTATGGGGTTGGCCAGAAACTGTGCAAATAGCTTTAAAAAACTCCGTACTTAGTTACTTAACTCTTATTCAGAATATTTAGATTTGATCCTTGATCAAATAGTTATTTTTTTAGCAACGTGTATCAATATTTGTTTAGGTTTTACGAATATGTACTAACTACGCTAATGAGCTAGGTGTGATGAAAGTTCAATTTAGATAAAATTTACCCCAATTTGCGTGTCGAGAGATTGGAAAGCTATCCAGGAAAAAACCTCCCTCAATAAACGCGACTGGTATTCGAAACCCAATCTCCCTATCATCGGAAGTATAGTATATTAGCGAGAGGACGCCTTAGTTCATGTGGACACCTAGGCAGGTAATAATAATGGTATTAATTTTTTTAATGTCCTTTCACAAGATGAATAAATGTGATTTGCTTCATTCTGTTTTATTAGATCATACAATACGAGTCCAGTGCAGTCACTATAGACTGGTGATAAAATGTATGTATTGTGATTTTTTTTTTCAAGATCATTGATAACCGAGATTAAAAAATGCAGTTTTTGTAATAAACAGCGGCCGGTTTACATTGAGACTCATACCGAAATTCCGTTGTTTTTTTCTTGTGACAGTATTTGTACATTAGATAACCGAGATTAAAAAATGCAGTTTTTGTAATAAACAGGGGCCGGTTTACATTGAGACTCATACCGAAATTCCGTTGTTTTTTTCTTGTGACAGTATTTGTACATTAGATATTATAATTGTTCTCAAGGTAACAGTTGACCTAACACTCTCGTATAGGACATATTTGCACACTTTATTTATGTTGTAGGAGTAAAAGCCACACCTTATATTTTATAGGCATTTAATCATTTAATATCCCCACTAAACAATACCAATCGTGTGAAAAAAACAACCCTGTTCTATTTTTTACTGTATATTTATTGAAATATAGGTAGTATTAAAAAACGTTTATTATTTAATTTATTTTCTCATTTTCTAGCTATGTAATCTTAAAAGGATATGTTTTAATAGATAAGGTAGATAGCTAGCTATCTAACTCAAATTTTCATAAATAGTTTCCCAATCTTTCCACGTAAATATGGATACATTTCCTCCAAATTAAAACTTCATCATACCTGGCCCATTATCGTAATTAGGAAATAAGCGTATAGCCCAAATGGGTAGTAGGAATTGGCTCTAAAATTATAAAGATTTAACAAAAAAGGCTTTATTTCACAATAAACCATTACATTATTATTTTTAGTTAAAAAAAGTATGTAATCAGTGACTAATGCTATCAGTCAATTTTCTAAAATAAGTGACAGTCAATGGTTCCATGGTGTACCGCATGATATACCCAGATCAAATTCTACTAGCATACATAGTCACACAAAGCAGGAATATATACAAAGTATCAGATAATGTCTTATATTATATGAAATAGTTTGATCAATTAATGATTATATTAGATGTAATAAAGGTAAATTTTATTTTAATTGATTTATTATATCCAAATAATCCTTTAGATACGGCATTTAATTAATAAATATATTAATTGTTTATTTATTTTTCAATTTTGTTTGTTATTAAATCTTATGTGGTAAGTTCGTTCATTTAATTTAATGATCATATTTAATGTATGAAATTCAAATTTTAAAATATAATGAATTTTTTAAAATGTTTAATTTGTTTAAAAAATACGATACTTTTTGCAAGGTATATAGAAATGAAACGTTTCCTTTTCTCACATATAAAGGTATCAGTCTCGTTTGGTCTTGTATAATGGTCGCGGTGGTGTCAAGAATTTTGAATTCCCGAAGGGTGTAACGAGTAAACATTTGTTTTTCATAGCCTGTAACTCAATTTACCTTCTTGTTAATGCATGTACACTTTCTTTAAATGAAACCTTAATCCCTATCCAATTTTAGTTAATCCCCTACAGACTCAGATAACGGTTTTTTTCAAAATTTTATATCTGATAAAATATGCATTCAAGAGAATGTACAATTATAAAGACACCCAAATAAATTAGGCGCCAACTGGTGGAAGGGGGGGCTATTAATAACTCTTCCACTTGGCGACCCAAGTTACCCAACAACCTAAATCATCTTGTTTCTGTCAGGGGACATGAGACCGAGTAGTACTTTTAAATACTTGACATGTCCAGTAATATCCTATGTTAGTGGGAATATGCATCAAACCATATTAACGCTAACGTGGACATGCACCCTACATGATACTATTTAAGGTTTTTACCCTTGACTTAGTCCAAGGTTTTTTCCCCTACTCTTACTTCCACTCAGTGTGGTGGTCCTGGTGGCTTTCCCTTTGTCTGCCAGGCCTGCCCTGCCCTACTCTAATAGAGTAGTATTTATTTTCTTACTTTACCGCATTTTAAAGTGCATACGCCTTGTCCTGACATACATGTAGTACCCAACCCTAGTTTAGATTAGTTGCAGATCTGGAGAGAGCAGTAGTAGAGTCGGCTCTTGCACATGGCAGAGCGGGATACGAGGGCCTGCAGTAATTTTTTTTAAGAACCTGTGAAAGTTCTAAAAGCCGGCCCCACTCCAGCAATTCGCAGAACAGATCAGATAGGAGAACAGTGTTAAGTACCCGAGACTTACCCTGGACACCAAACTGACTACAATGAAATGAGAGACTTAACAAGGCGAGGCAAAGGCTGGGAATCCTAGGCCCACGGCTTAAAATGAGTAGTGCCCTGTCTACTAGAAACGGTGTGATATTGTACAAGTAATTGCTCAGACCGATCCTAAACTATGCGTGTCCCATTTGGGGCCACCTGGTGGACACATATATGAGGAGGATGCAGGCGTTCCAGAGCGTGTGTCTGAGCGTCATTGTGGACGCACCTTGGTATGTCTGGAATGAAACTCTGCATCGCAACCTGGATATGCCTACTATCAAGGACCACTTCCAGGAGCTGGTGAAGTCCTTCTACGACAGACTTTCCAGTGCCACCAATCCTCTTATCCAGGAGATTGGTAATTACATTATCGATTCTGGAGGGTGACATCGACGTCCCAAAGCCCTAGTTGGATATGGAGATGGATATGTGACAAAAAGGGGATTGGGAGGCTTTCACCCAGCCCGCTATAGAATAATGTATCCGCACGTAACTCTAAAGACCCTTATTCAGTTTCCCATTATACTTTTTGTTTTCCCCCATAAATATTAATAATATGTTATTCTTTGTTTCAGAAACCTCGCGAAACGCGACAACCTGTCTGATAGATTCCGAAACCACACGTTGCGACCAATTGGTCGGAACTTGTTGGAACTTGCTCTCGCGATCCCCTTAAGGTTGCATCAACGCGTGCTAATGTGATGTGATATTGTGTGTGAGAACCTGTGGTGAAGATAAGCAGCCAAACCGACGAAACCAGTGGGGCCTCTCCAACTACCTGAGGTGAGCGTGCCAATGGCGGCCGCCATCAGGAGTCGATGGCCCTTTTCGGGGTGAGTGACTATCCGGTCCTTTCCAGGGTCAACATGATGGCCAGTGTAACCTCACCAATTACCGGGGAGGTGGGTGCAGATGGTCAAGGTGAAGTCAGCGGAGCCCCTTCAACTACTGGAAATGTGCGTGCCGCTAATGGATCTACCGGGGCATACAGTAGTGCATCCTCAAGTTTTAGCTCGTTGTTCAGTGATGGCCCCCTACAAAGCGTCGGCAGCAATGCGGATGCGGGCGAGTCTAGGGGTTCCCTCCAACTACAGGTGGTGTGCGTGCTGCTGATAGCCTAAAAGTACTAGAGGCCCTTTTTGGGGCCAACAGCCTGAAAATCGGGGAGAATGGTGAAATATACCGCCAGCCCGCACGAGAGGTGGAAACCTAACGGTACCGACGTAAGCCCTAATCAGGGGGAGCCTAGCCATGTTTTAATGGTAAATACCACTGTAAGCGGCAATTACACGAGGAATATCACCTGGGCCTCAAAACCCTGCGTCAACTCTGACACCTCCCGCCAATGTGTTTCGGTAGGTAAGAAACTCCTGGCTGAATATTCTTCATAATCGGAAGACCAGATCATGTGCTTAACGCATGTCGACAGCTTGTACGATTCCGCAGACGTGGAGGGAATGTCTTCAGGACAAGGTTGGCAACACCAGGATAGCTAAAAGAAGCATCCAGCAAATGGACCAGCTTAGTGTCCTGGGTGAAGACATTACCTTCTGTAATGAATTCAGATATCTTGGTGTCATAATGGACTCCCGTCTCAACTGGAAACCCACCTTGAGAAAAAGGGCTTTAGTGGTCTTTGTCCGGAATTACAGACTCTTCAAAGGTGAGGTGCTGAATACCGGAACAAAAATGATCCACTATAAGAGTCTAATCTTTCCTATACTCGTCTACTTCTATGAAACGTAGATTTATGTGCCACCAAATGTCTTGAGACAGCTTTAGATGGTTCAAAACAAAGTACTCATGTGCATACTGGGAATTAACACAAGAACAAATAATGTATTTATCCACGCTGAGACTGAGAGAAAGACGCTAAGTAAGATCTATAAAGAATGAAATAGAAGATTATACACCAAAATCCGAGAGCTGAAAGAAAATGCAATAGTTAGAAACCAAGGGCAGTACAAAGTTTGAGAACCAAGGATGTACAAAAACCGAGACAAAATTAAGATTCCCTTACTCAGCTCAATAAATTCTAAACCAGCCTGTCGTAGTGTCCTTTCCCTATTTCCTTATTTACCCCATCCACTTGGCCCAAATTTACATCCATCAATAAATAATTTTTCACAAACTCACAATCATGTATCCATCTTTCATTGAGTGTTTAATATGAATATCTGATTTTATTTCAGGTAGACATCACACAGACACACCCCATCTTACACATCAGGCCTGACTGCAGTTGTGTCTACCATCACAGTGTACTAGGGGTCGATATAGATACTTCATAACATAATACTCTCATCATTTCACAACTCCTTCTTCCAATTCTATTTTCCTTCCACAATCAATAAACACGTTCACATAAAAGATTATGGTCTGTGACAATAGATCGGTAGTCTTAGGTATTAAAAAACCAAATACCTTCTCTGAGGGTCGCTTCTGACAGTCATAGATGGTAGATAGGTAAGCAAGGGAGATAACAGTTTCAGTTGTGACCCAACCCTGGTTTACCATCTATTCGAAAGAGCACTAATAAAGGGTCGTTTTTTGGAAACAGAAAATTTGTCTTAACTCCCTCTCCTTCCACCGTCATCCTTTACCTCCCACCACGACTGACGTTGCCAAGAAAATCACCTTATCTCCCACCGCGTCTCACGTTGCCGGGACAATCACCCTACCTTCCCCACCTCGAGATTTCATCCCTACCTACCACCACGACACCCATGTTGCCGGGGTTCCTTACTTCTACCCCTGCACACTTCCCACCTAGTTGACAATTTCACTGCTGATCTCACTGGATGGGCTACCCCCACAGCTCCAGCAAGGCCCACAGACAGAAGACTCTTAAGAGGACATCAGTGACCAAGCAGTACTCCACACGTGGGCCCATTTTCTACTATCCCGACCGCAACACCCAGACCCTCAAACGCCTGCACTTCGCTCCAACATCTCCATGAGTCCCTACCCCTGAGTTTTCTTATTCCAATTCTCATCTTCCCCTCTCACCAACCACCCGACCCCTACCTACTACAATTTCTCCTTTAAGTCCTGAGGGCTATCATTTGCATATCCTAGCCACCCCCAACCCACCTATGTTTTCTCCCCCATCTTCCTTCCTTACCCCCACCCACTAGACCCGCAAGACTAGTGCCTAGCGACTAACGTCACCCAGAGACTGCATTTAGACTAGACGCCACCAGTTACCACAGAAGCCGCAAGCGAGGGATAACAACGTGGTCCTCTATATTCTATTTAAAAAAAAAAATAGGGAAAAGATCTCAAGTGATTGTCATTCTATCAAGAGTGTCCTACTCGAATTATAGGCCACTTCTTTTTTTAGTACCATGTCGTACTATCCTTTCGGGTTGTACTTTTATGTGCTAATCACGTTAACGGGCTAGGAATAGGAAAGGTTGAATTCAAATGTAGTACACCCACATTTGTGTGGATGGATAATAGAACCCCATTTCGAAAAAAACAACTCAGTGCACCCAACTAGGATTTTAATCCCAATATTCCTGCCATTATCAGTCTATTCTATTGCGAAAATGACGCCTTAGACCATGCATGTACCGAAATAGGTTCAAAATTGTTTGTTTAATTATAGATAGTGTGAAGTATCTCTAGTGGCTCTCAATGATATCGTCGAATAATTTCAAATGAATCAAGTTAAACTATACCAGCATCATTGGGCACGTGGACTAAAGATCAAGCTCACGTGGTCAAGTATGAGATGACGGGGAGGTCAGGGTTTAGATCCCTTCTGGATCTACTAGAGATTGTTTATCCAATTCTCATTCCACGTAAAATTGGGTACATTTACTCTAAATTCTACCCTCAATCATTATTACCTTATTATTGTAATTAAATACAGTCAGAAACTTGGTGCCAAAAAAAATCCCACTTAAATCAAAGTAAAGGTTTAGAGGGATAGAGGGTTGAAATGTATGTAATTTTTGCTCGATGCGAAAATGGTTTGGTAAGGGTATTTCTTTGAGAGTGGTTCTACACGTTAGGAGGCACAGTTAAAACCTGTTTTAAATAAAAGGATTAAAAAGAATGTTCTGCACTTGACCATACAAGACGCCTCAGTGAAATGGAACGGGAGATATGTGGGGTTTAAAAGAGAGGCTCCGATGCTTTGCCGAGGAATTTTGTCGCATAGCTTTAGTGTTGGAGCTAGGCAGGACTGGGTTCTCTCAGTCTTTAGTTTATTTGACCACATCTTACCCCTTCTCTCCTCCCTTCTATCCCCCAACACCCTAGTGGCCTTTAGAACCTTAATTAAAATAGGATTATATTATATTATAAGACATAAACGTGATTAAATTTAAGACAGGATTGATCAACATGTGGTTTAAATAATGGGAATTAATAAAATCTACTATGTTTAATTGAAAATGTTTATTAAGAATGAAATTTATAAGGTTTGTTTTTAATTATGAAAGGTGTATAGTTATTAAATAAATCTACTAAGGATCTAAGAAACCAAGGTTAAATTTTTCGGGACCCAAATCGGTGTCTTCCCTGCCCAGGATGTCAATCTCATAATCGACTAAATAGCTGTTGGTGGGGAGGATAAGGATTGAATCTTGATCAGGTGCATTGGAGGTGGTTCTCAAGATGTGATTAACCATTGTAGTATTTTTAGCGATATATTGAAATTATTTCTCCCGTTGCTTCCTCCACTTGGACTATGTATATTGAATGGTAATGGGATGAGTAAGATAGAATTGAGGAGAGATGTATCCTCATTTTAATAAAGGAAAAGTGGGTAGCCATCTAGGATAAACCAATTCCAGTACGCAGTGGCATATTCTGAGAAAATTAATAGGTATGCTGTAATATAAAAGCTGCAGAGAGGATTTGGGGGCCAAAGACTCTTAACCACCGTTGGCCAAGAAGGTCAAGGGATGCTTCCCCTGGAAATATTTTAATATTGAGTACCTCTAGCTTAGAACAATGCATATCAAACATATATGTATTTTCGTACTCGCATTTTATCTTGGGAAACCTCGCACCGCCCAACTCCTCTCGTCTCTCTTTTTTTGACTTATATATTAGTTTTAATATCCAATGTACAGCCTATTAAATATTCTGAATTCATATAAGGGGACCAAAACTATGCTTTAAACACACCCAAACGTGATTATCATCCACTCAAATTGTAATGGAATATCAAAGCACACACAATGCAATTCATTGCAATACCTAAATAATCTTAGATTTAAGTAAAAATGTCGAGGCTAAGAGCTATGAGCACACTAATGACTGTATGAGAGTGACATACACTATTAAATTGGTTTAGTGTAATTAAAAGTACACACAGGTATTATTTTCATGTTTCAATTATTTGAGTTATTTAGCGTGCAATTTCTGGTCCAAAAATTATATCAGCACATGACTTAAAACTTAAATCTAGAACAAACACAACACTCAGCCCCCCGGCCGTTAATTAATCACCGTGAGAGGGGAGATTCGAATTTTACCAATAATATTTATTTAGTCCAATGCTGGAAATCAAACCTGAAATCCTTAGCTCAGTGGACAGGCAAACTGCTAACTGAGATAAGATGTCGGACTCGCAGGTAGCAACACGCAAAGTAATATATATATAGTAAAATGAAGTACTACATGGATCAAGTGTAGATCAGAACTTGGTGGGAGGAATAAGGTGAATTGTTCAACTCACGTTTCAATAATAATTATGAGCCTAAGACTATTAAATCCTAATTATGCTCCAGAAGCTATTTAGATCCATAAACTATGATAGCAGTAACAAAGGGGGATATTTTCCTGTTGGGTCTATTTCTCTATCGCTACGTCATTGGTTTATTGCTAAGACATTTACATCTGAGAATAAATTTTATTTTACCTTTTTTTGATCAAGCATTTTGAAACTGTGAAATTACACTCCTAACTTTTGGGATACCTTGATGTATAATTATATAAACTCACAATGACTAATAATTAGATAATGTATGCTGCAAAAAATTATAAACTTATAAGCAATAATCAAAAGAACAAGGTTAAAGCTCCGTAATACTTCATACTAAAAAAAACACTGTCTAGCTACTACAGATAAATTAGACCCTCATTTCCCACCCTCCCTCCCCTAATTCACCGGTGTATACGCTTAAATATTGGTAAATATGCTTGCCAAATACATGGTGATACATGTGCCTAGAATGCATAAACATAATCAAATATAAATTAAATTATTGCATAGTTTAAAGCTAGTTACTTATACGATTATTTCACATATATTATTTACAATTTATTTTAATTTATTTTATTGAGCTTTACCAGGCTAGTAATCTTGATTCTTGAATATTTGTTCAGCAGTTGACATACTGTTTTGCTTGCGATAAGTATTCAGCTGGTCCCGGGTTGTAAACACCCTATTTAATTGGCCAATGTTTGTGGGTGAAGGGTAAGGGGGAGAGTTACAACCCCATAGACATTGGTCAAGGTCATTAGAACTTATATAGCTTTGCCTGCTGTTTTCAAGGAGCAGGTCCTGGGCTTCATAAGCTGAGTAGGTAGGGAGCCTTTTGGTGGAATAATTACTCAAAACAAAATATTCTCTAAATAATGATCAAATATTAGTTTACAAATTAATAATATATAAGTACATTTTACATGTATATTAATTCACAATTTAAACATTAGTATTTACACAGTTTTTACAGACAACATTGAATTTAGAAACTAGTCCATATAATCATGGGTATGTGGCGCGTGATTAGTATACCCAGAGAATACGCCACTGCAAATACGTCTTAAAACAAGACTTAAACATCCGCGTCGCCAACAAATTATAATAAATGAATTAAGGTTTAGTAACCATTAAAAAAAACAATTTTAATAGTTTAATAAGGAACGTTTAAGATTCTTTATAATAGAATTCAAGTTTTAGTAAATTTGTATAAGTTTTATTAATTGAACATGAAAGACATAGGCATATAATGTATAATAATAATAATAATAATAATAATAATAATAAAGGTATTATAATTTGATTCATATATGAAAGATTGGTAATAATAATTACAAATTACGATAGATTATAATAAGAATATCATAAAAATCATTGAAAATATAACAAACATCTAAAAAGATCATTACAATTTAAAATTCGTTTGTAGAATTTAGAGTCAAATTACATTAAAACTATGTTAGTTAAGAAAGTATGATGTGATCATGCATGAATTAAGTGTCTTGTATTACATTGAGAATTAAATAGAAATAGTTGCAGGAATTGAAAAATTTAAGAATAAAGATATATATAATTTAATTCTTTCTTATTTGTAATTCTTTGTTCCTTTTAGAACTGTTGCAATCCCTGCAACGATATAAAAGCTACGACATGTTTCGATGCTACGGCAGCATCATTCTTCTTTATAGACGAGTAAGACTAATTTTATTTTATTTATTTAAAATTTTCTGCGTCTTACAACCCGTTCATGCATTTACAAAATATATTTAAATAAAGCGTGGGGAGCAATGGAGGAAAAATCTCCTCATTACACCCTGTTGAGATTTGAGTTGTGATTACAACTCTTGCCCGTATCTTTAACAATACATAACCAAAAACATATTTCCGTTCTTAAATAAACAATCCTATTCCATGTTATTTGGATATAATGGGCTATAAAAATACGCAGTTGCAGCCAACACACAATACAGTGTATTGCTAGCTCAAACAAGAGCTTAATTTGCATGAGCATGGATGTAAATAATGTTTACATAATATGACTCATAATTTATTTATATTTTGCTCAGTGTTTTATAAAACCAATAATATTTTTCTATGATCATGCAATATTAATTTTAACTATAGTGGTAATTTTGGTTCTCTTTTAATATGACTAATAACTTATAGTAAACAAACTAACAAAAACTTATTGTAAGGGCATACTATTGAAGTATTTTTAATTATTACGTCTACTATAATTTCATTTTTATTGCAGTTCCATCATTACAATATAAATTAAATTGTGGATTCAATTTTAATCATATGTAGTATAAATAATTGAGATTTAAAGGGGTGTAAGTAAAACACCAGCTTTCCTCGTTGTTCACGTGGTTGCGTTCAAATATCCCTAAGCTTACATTAATTGTGAAGGTATGCGGAAGGTAGAATTAAGAAAAAATTGACCAGCATTTGTGTAGAACAAGGGGAAGTCATTTGGGTAAAAACCATCATTACACTTGTTAGAATGATATTTTAATACTAACCTTCCTCTTACCATCCATAACAAATAATCCATGCAAGAAATACTAACATTTTATTCTGCACGCCCACAGACTCATTTTATTCTATTGCTACTTCTATTTAAATATATCAAAAGAGTATTTGAAATTTGGCTGAAAATACTATCTAATTGATTTATTAAATTGGTTTAACCAATCGTGACTTTAATTCAGTTACCAGATTGGCGCCAACACAAATAATGACATTACATTAATGATAAAAAAAATATTTTTAGTAAATAATTAATTGAATTCCGCACACATATTTATTCATATTTATTCATTGATTTGATAAATTGATTTAATAAATCTTGACGTTAATTAACTTACAAGATTGGTTCCAATACTAATAATAACTTTGCATTAAAGATTAAATAATGTTTAGTAAAAAATACATTGGATTATGTACAAATATTTATCCGTGTTTATTAAAATATTGATGTTAGATTAATTATGAAGGGATTTTGATGAATCGGGTATGTTAAATAACTGTAGGCTATATTAATTAAATGGATATAACGTGATATTTGTATTAATATTTTTTACTTAATTTGACAGGTTTAATCTTATATTGTTGAGTTTGTTGATTTTTAGTATTGTTATATGTAAATGTTTACATAAAAACATTCGATAGGCTGTGTGTTAAAAATGTATTATATATTGAGATTTTAAATTAATCTTTGCCAAACCAATACAGTAGAAACATAGGATATTTATTTATTTACCATTCATATACAGGATACACAAACGGCTTGCAAATATCCGGACAAACAGTGTGATATGAATGAGAATCCTTCATTTTGCTAAGTTTCATGTATCAATTTTGGAGCAAAAAACATCCTATATCACTCAAGTCAAATTTTAAACATAGAGTTATGTAAACTTCTAATAGCAAACCTAAAATATATAGCGTGATAAAACATATAGTACGGTGCACTGGTCAGACTTTATATCTCCTTTATCTAAAAATGAATATATTAAGTTAAAATTGTTAAGTTGGTGAAATGAAATAATAATCATTGTTTCAAGAATATTATGAATAAAAATAACATTACATTCTACCAAAGAGTATAATTAAAATAATTTATACTATTACAGAAAGATATTGAGAAAGAATAACATCTTTGTTCATCAAAGAGGATAGTAACCAACTCTCGCTTTCCGACACCTTAATTTTGTAAATATATTACGCAATAGCTTTTAAACTATTGGTTTTATAAATTTATTTATCTACATCCATTACGGTTTCCAGACTGTGGCTCTGGTCAGTTTCTATTCAAGCCATATATTTCCACTACCGGATTGCTAGGCCTATCATAACTTCATATGACTTATAATATAATGATTAGGAAAGGCAAAACATCCAGTCCCCGACCGTTAATTTCTTACTTTAAAAGGGTTAATCCACATTTCAACCACTATACATTATTTAGCCATGCTAGTAGTAGAACCTGGGACTCTTAACTCAGCGAACAGACACGCTACAGACTGTGCTAATGTGTCTATTTCAAACAAAAGTGTTTTATTTTTAGTATTGTTACAACTTTACGATGATAATCTATTTCGCATCTCAAATAGTTGCAGAGATCCGCTATGTGAAGTACCCTCGATTTTAATTGGAAAATGAAAACTTAAATTTTGCTTAAAATTTTAAACAGCTCCTAAATATGGATTTTAATTAAATTCGTTAGAGATAATATAGAGAAAAAATTATTTGTTCTATTTCTGACCTTTAGTAAAATAACCTTAATTTTAGGCATGGATCTTTAATTCCAAAAATTACTAAGGTGATACCTAACAAAACATTAGATACCTTGTTTTAGCCTGATCGGTAGAAAGGTTTCGGCTTTAGACCAAGATACAAACACATATATACAGACGCATCACGTGGACAACTTTTTCGGGTTCAGTAGTTCATGAAAAGTTGATATCCATCACCATATCCGAATTTGATTTATTTTACCAATCACAATCCCAAGGGGGTGTGAGAAAATAAAAAGTTTGATTCATCTCAATCAGAGCCATGTTTGATATAAAATGTGTGATATATTTCATATCCATGTTAACGAAAATGACCTTTGACATACTATATATCAATTTAAATATTTTCTTATCTAAAATATACCCCTAGTACTAAGAAAGTTCAAAATGATCGAGTTTGGGACAAATTACTGATACTATCCACCCCAAAGAAGAGAGATAATTTCATCTTAACATATAAGAACGCTAAGAAGAGACTTAGGGCCTTATAACCTATATTGCCCATTGTAGTTTGAAGCATCAGGGCCGTAACCAGAAATATATTGGGTAGTGTGAATACCCTGCCTTTAATCGCTCGTAGCAAAACCCACCATTTAAAGTTGGTCAGTATAGAATAAGTTTTTAAGGTATTTAAAATCTTATAATTATTTTATAAATTAATCCAATTTTTATAGGAAGTAACTAAAAAAAAACATTTTTAAAATAAAATAATGTATTCAAAATGTTTAAACATCCCCATAGAGCATACAAACATGGAATGGAACATTGATTAACAATAGTAAGTTATCCATACCATATCCTTGGGGTACTCGTGATCAAGCGTCTGCCGGATGTATTGGGTAAAATACATGGACGTGTGGAAACTCATCACATTCTATGTGATTGAGTTGGAGGCAAGCGAGTAGGCCTACCGCCCTTCTCCCTTTCCCATCATAATCCTTAGTGGGCCGACACACGGCCGTAGTGAAAAAAATCCTCTTAAACTTCTAAACAAACAGTGATAGTCCACCCCTTCTCCCCAATTAAGAGGGAAACCAAGGTAACTAACAGTTTAGAAAGAAAATGAATATTCCTCCCTCTCTATTCAGATAAGTTTAAATACAATACTAAAAACTCTTTAAAAGAAAATAATCACTATCGTATTAAACCAGGCAACTAAGTTTTGCTAGTGCAGTTAAATAGAGACTCAGGGTCAATAGGTCGACCACGAGAGGAGCGAAAGAGAGAGATAGAGAGAGTGCTCTTGTAAACCTTCCAATTAGAAGATCTCGCTTCATTACACGTAACTTTAAAGAGGTCGTGATTGCAGTCTTGAATGGTCAAGGGGGCCAACTATATGATTCACTGGTTTCACACCTTATATTCATGGTTGATTGGTAAGGGAGGTAAGCTACACGAGTCATTAGTTTCACATTGTACCCATGTTTGATTGGTCAGGGAGGTAAGTTACATGATTCACTGGTTTCACACCTTATATTCATGGTTGATTGGTAAGGGAGGTAATCTGCATGAGTAATTAGTCACATTGTACCCATGTTTGATTGATCAGGGAGGTAAGTTACATGGTTCACTGGTTTCACACCTTATACTCTTGGTTGAAATGTCAGAAAGGTAAGCTACATGAATCACTGGTTTCACACCTTATACCCATGGTTGATCGGTCAGGTAGACCATCAACAAGAATATTAGCCACTGGTTTCACCTCGTACCTATGATTTGTTTATCAAATGTCCCAACACTATTTATAGTCATCCCTTGTTTCACCTTTAACCATAGTTGATAGGCTATATAAAGATATAGTGAACATTGATTTCATCTTTTACTCGTGGTTGAATGGTCAGAGAGCCCAAATACATTCATGGGAAATACTTGTTCCACTTTTACCTAGGATTGAGCAGTGATACCTTTCTTTAGAGTTCTCAAAACCGTTTTTATGACATTGGGAACTCTTTCCTAATAATATCCATACACTAACCAACTAACCTAATATATAGGTATATGTATAGTTTGCAGTTTATTTATTGATCTTTATAATGATGAAGTAAGTGTTTTAAATTTTAAAAATAAAACAATTCTGGCATAACTCTATAAATTACTGCCAAATGAAATTGTTTTAAGAAATTGTGACTTTCCATTGAAACATTTTTTGAAACTAGACGATTTTGGTTACACTTTCAGTATATGAATATGATCATTATATTTATTTATTGTTCAATTTATTTGGGGTTTCTAACGTGCATTTCCTCAACCGATTGATTATATCAACACGAGAATTTCTATGAGCGAATGCAAACAGCACACCAAATTTTCCGGGAAAGGTATTTTCACATAACCTCCGGGGTTTATTTACATCCCATGACCGACATGAGACCGACGGCTTTACTCCCCCTCAAAAGAAAGTTGTGATACACGAGTTTTATTAATCAGACATCCCCCAAGCTGGGTTTGAGCCAACGAACATCAGGTTCTGAAGCTAGCACTTTGCTCCAAGACCATCGAGGTCAACATTATTATTATTCTTATTATTATAAAAAAGATTAAAACCCATTGTGTGGGGCTTAAGGAATCTTTGTCAAAAGGAATCGATTTACCGTTGAAATAGAGTATAAATTATAATTGTAGTTTTTAACACTTTTAATCAGTATTGGATATTGTATTAAGTGTCTCATGCAATAATTTAGTAAGAGTAAGGTGTCAGGCTTCTGTGCTACGGGTCCGGGGTTAAATCCTCGGTCCTGGCACAGATTTATCTGATTACCAAACCCTTCCTTCACCTCTGACAAGACGTGTATTAATCACAACTTGTGAATGTGAGGAATGCCAGGACTCCGCCGTAGTTCGGATTCCACGTTACACTGTGGGTCCTCCATTTCATCTCACAATCACCCTAACATTACATATTAGTGTAAGTGCGTATAACCTAAACGGTTAGTAGGACGCTGTGATTATATTAATAATAATAATAACAACTAAATTATCACACACCTTAAAATTAACTAAAATTCTCATGGAATAACAACTCGAAATATTTAACCATTGGATCAGGAGAATGCAAATGTGTACATGTGATCAAATCAACCAACCCACGAAGAAAAGATTATTTTGGCACCCTTCAGGCTCGAATCAGAATCACTGAGGCTGTAGTCTGCCTCTGAGACCGCCAAGTCATGTTGGTCAAATAAATATATCCCTAAAAGGAATAAGTGCCCAATTACTACCGGTGGATAATGGCTGCTTTAGTTAACCCACACTTGTATTTCAAACCGCAATTCTTGTGGGTTTAAAAACGTGCTCTAATTCTTTACTAACACGGTAGAAAATAAGTTGTTTTTACAACCTAGCAGTAGGCAGTAACAGGGATTGCAAGGTTAACAACCTGCTAGCCAGTTATTAAGGAATATTGTTGTGAGAATCGCCGGTACAACAATAGCTTCCTAAAAGCTTTTAAAAAGGGGGTGGTTTTCTTCTCTTGTATGGGAACGCTAAAGCTCCGGTGAACAGTTAAGATACTTCATCCATGCTGGATCACAAGGACCAATGGGAGTGTTTTCCTGATATTTAAAAAAAATATCAGTTGAGTCGATTAGGAGACTCGTTACTCTTTTCTCGCCGGGCTTGCGTCTAGGACGCTCCCGGGTCAACTCTGGGGTGTCGTGCTCTTGTAAATCATAACGAAACCTCGCGTTAGCCGCTCGGTTAGTCGCCACAGATATAATTTGTTTTAATGAAAAGAATCAGTCGTGATAGCAAATAGTAATTGTATTACATCACGGTTAAAGCAATTGATATTGTGAAATTTATCTTAAATCTGTTGACGGCCACTTTCAACCTAACCAAGACGCGTGAAGTGTATCAAGTGAAATACTAGAAGCCAATCAACATAATAAATAGTAGTGTAAATATATGATTTCGTTAATTAATTTAACACACTAGCTAAAGAATTGTTGCAAGTGAATAATACATAAGAATTTAAATGAATTAAGTTGTATTATTTTAACCAACAACGCAGCCACTATACAATCACTACACCACTATAGATTGGACAAATAAACATTCATTCTGTGTCGACCTCATTTCATTTTCGAAGCCATTATGATCTTATACAGGCTAGCCAAGAAAGCGATTGTTTTTGCTTATGTCCGTTTATATGCGTAGCTAACGGAAATATATAAAATTCTCTATATAGGAATAAAGGACTATAGGATTAATACAAACATACACTATTTATCTTATATATAAAATTCTCGTGTCACAATGTTCGTTCCCGTACTCCTCCGAAATGGCTTGACCGATTCTCATGAAATTTTGTGAGCATATTGAGTAGGTCTGAGAATCGGCCAACATCTATTTTTCATACCCCTTAGTGATAAGGGTTGTCCACCCTTAACATTTTTCTATAATTTTTAGA
>CABFOW010000256.1:63580-84504 GCA_902141385.1 Timema californicum
CATTTAATTAGTTATCCCCGCCAGTTGTCTACAGGTGTCACTTCTGACCCAGTAAACAGCACGGAGTAGGGATGAGAACGAAGCCGGTCTCCTGTTTCTCTCACACAATAAGACTTACTCCCTACACAGTTGTCGGCCATCATTATTGTTTATGCATCAAGTGTAGTAGTAACGTTGACAATTATTATTTTGCTATCTCAGTGTAACTCTCATATTAACTATTAATCATTCCTATTTTATTAATAACTAGAAATTACTTAAAAATTACGTTTGCCGGGTCAGCTAGTTATATATAAAATGCAAAAAAAGTAACATAAAGCATCGTTTGATGTTTAGTTTGCGAGATAGATGACACCTAAAGCTCAACCTGATTAAGCAACTGTCGGTGAAATATCTTATATCTAGTTTGAAACAACCGCTATACGATATTAAGTTGTAACGAGAATAAGAATAAATATGTTCATATATTTTTCCAATCTCTACTAAGAAATCTACATCAGACGTTAAAGAAATTTAAAAAAAAATATATTAAAAAATGCGTTAATCTCATTAACTTGTGTTTTGCTGGAGAATCACTAACTATTTATAATCTCTCTTTTATATTGTATTAAAAATAGTTTGTATGTAATAACTGTGTCAACCATAAATTCGTGCTTTATTTGTGGTCCGTTATTATATTTAAATACTCAATGCGGCACTTCAACCAAAAAAACTTGTCCGGGCCTGTGTCTTAAGTTACCTGGAGGAAATATTACCACTTTAAGGAAACTTTTTACGGTTCTACGCTATAAATAGTTTTGTCATACACTAAATGTATATAGAAAATATATATAATATTTTAGCAACTAAAATAAATATCTCAATTATGAAATCTACCAATATATAAGCTCTTATTATAAATTCTGAACTTTGCCATATTATAAGCATACCATGGGGTAATTTTGACAGTAAATATTTTATTTTTTATTTAATGTTCCTCTTAAAATACACTCAAATATTTAAAAAAGACAATATAGAAAATATATCTAATCAAACAAAATTTTGGTTAGAGAGTTTAAGAAAAAGAAAAGGTGTAAATTTCCCTCATTCAATCTATCACTAAAATGTCTCTTTTTGTATATTCAATTATCCTAAACATACAACAAATTCTAGATTTAATTTTAACGTCTTAAATCCTGGCAGTGTATATGCAATAATATGACCATAAGTGATAGGCATTGGAGGTAATAAGATAATTCGATGTTTTATAACATACATTAAGCAAATACAAACTATCCCAAGGTGGCAAACAAATATGTATGAATCTGAATATCTGACAGAATATTAGCTCATTTAAAAAAATACAGAACCCAAAAACTTATAATAAAAATATAGCTATCATAATATAAAATCAAACCTGCATTTTTTTAATTTCATAAGCAGTTTGAATACAACTCAACCTTAGTTTAATTAGTAATACGTCTCATTATAGTTCACGCTATCTTGGTTCTTCTTTATAAACACCCACCAGGTAGTGATAGAACGACGTAGTCTACTTTATATTTATTTATATTTGGTTTGGTAAAATACACCAAACAAGCTCGTTAAAGTTAATTAAACTTATTTCATCGCTGGCTATAATTAATTCGTCAAGCTTATTTAGGTAAATAAACATCATGCAACATTCGTTGCTTTACATTTTAGACTTGTTTTTATGTAAAGAATAGAGCTATAAATATAAATTTAGTGAACTTATATACACCCTGTATATTTGTCACATCTGTTCTACGTGTCCTAGAAAAGCGCTCTTCCAAACGGACATCCATTTCACGGGACGGTTCCACGATCCGCCACAGAAGTACCACTCTCCTCCGTAACCTAGTTTAGGGGAACGTCGCTCCATACACTCGCTAGGAGTTGTTTACTTCCTAAATAATAAACCGACAAACTTCTCTTTCAGCAATGACTTTAATCTTGGTAGAGAAAGAGAGAGAGATTAGAACCTTTCACGGTATCCTACTCATCAAATAAACTACATGCATGATTGCTTGATAAACCTTCCCTTTCCGTATAATTGGCTTCCCGCTAGTGTTCATATTTACTCCTTTAGAGATATTTGATTTTGTTCAGTATCAAATAACAGGCAATAGAGATAATTTTGAGAGCCCGTTTGGTTCACGAATAACTCAACTTTAAAAGATGTATTACTGTGCTTTTTTCCCTCGTCCTTATCGGAATAGATTGGATTTTAGCACCGCGTCTTACTTCCCGTTCGGGCTATACGCTTATGTACTAATTACGCTGATGGTTTTAGGGATTATGAAGGTTAAATTTAGAGGAAATGTAACCGAATTTACGTGGAGGTAGAGTGGAACACCATTTTGGACAAATCAACCTCAGTACACCCGATCAAGTTTTGAATCTATATCTCCCCATCATCGGCAGTCTAGTGTACTGCGAGAATAGCGCGTTAGACCATGTGCCCATCTAAGTGGGTAGTAGAGGGAAATTGATGTAAGTAATATTATATAAACAAATTAAAATTTAATTAAAATCCATCAATCGTATTTAAATTTCGCTTTTGTCAGAGGATGAATTCAGAAAATCCCTGATCTATGTGATTTCTGGTTAGAGAACAATCATGTATCTAATTTCACAGTAGTTAGTCGGTGGTGAGGTAGGCTATTAACATGTATTAACATGCTCAGGCTCATATCCAGGATTTGTATTTGCGATGAGGGGTGGGGAACAGAAATATAAATATGATTATGCATAATTCTATATCACAATAACGAATATTTTTTTCAATTATCAAATTTTGCAAACATTATATTACAAAACAAAGTTATCACAATAAGTCTTTTTTTGTTAAACTTATTTTGACGTATTGTAAGGCAGTAACTATCCCAGTTCTAGCAACCGGTCTTTTATCGTCGAATTGCAAAGGCACACTTTTAGCATCCTAAGTATTAGACCCTATTGAAAAGGATCGTTCACGGAGTGTAAAAAATATGTGAAGGAGAATTACTTTTAAATTATTAAAAATAATTATCTTTACACTTGGTATAAGCACCTATATCATTTGTTCGTTTTTGTTTACTTCATACTTTTTTTTCTCGGTTGAGACCTATCCTGGATAAATTGATGCTTTTGCAAGAATAACTCTCCATAAATCCAAAGTAACCCTAAAGGTAGTTATTGTCTAAATTAACACATATATAAGAGTTGGAAAGAATTTTATGGACTGTCAAAACAGGATTTTAGTATTCTGCAAAACGAGACTTTAACTCTGAAATCATAGGGTCTGAAAAGGGAGTATGCAGTGAGCGTCTGGAATACTATTTTGATCTCGTGGATGGCTGTTTTTTCTTTCTATCTGTCAGCAAGCGCGTCTCGTGATTGGAAATAATTCTTCCGTCCATTCGCTGAATAATGGTCTTAAGCTAGTAGCATCAAATTGCAAATTATCTTTATGTGTTGAATTTCTAGCTTGACAGGGTTTTGTTTAAGATCCGATTAAAAAGTTAAAAAATGCATGTATTTATATATGTTTAAAGGGAATATAATATTAACACAATTAAAATTTATGAAACCAATGTATAGCTTTACAATATATATTAAGTGATCTACAATTGAAATCAAAATAATGTGCCTTTTAAATGATTGATTGTACATTAAATATTAAAAACACTATTTCTTATGTTTAGTCACACACATATTATAATAGAATGAAAAAAACATATTTTATTGAAATTGTTTGTAATGTTTTAATTGCTGTAATATCAGTATCTACTTACACTAGGGTTTTATTTAGAGTTTATACAAGACGAATACGTTAATATTGAGATAAATTCGTTGAGTTTGAGACCAGTAGTGTGTTAATTTACACTCGGGTTACCATGAAAGGTAAGAGTTTATTTCGGAAGATTATACCTCAACCCTATCTTAATAGCTATACCATAGATAAATAATTCAAGCTTAACTTTCTATCTGTAAGGGTAAATCAAGGGTAAATACCAAAAGACAACTGCACATAACAAATTTATTTTCCTTTTATTTACATTAAGATGAATTTAAATCTAATCGATATTTTGTTTACGTGAATATCTTAGTCTGTTACTATAGAAAATATAAATTTTAATATGATTTTTAAGATGTTTGAGCAGTTTAGGTCCCTTTATTAACCCATATTTGTTAATGTATTTAGTGCGAATAAAGCACATCTAGAGAAAATACGGTGCGTTACAAATATAACTCACTATCTACAGTATGTTCTCGTAAAGTGTTTCTTTATTTCCAAGCAGCTTAACTCATTAGCGTGTCAACCTACTGAGCTAAGGGACCTGTGTTTGATTTCTGGCCATGGCTGTATTATTATTAGTGAAATTTGGTTTTCCCCTTTCACAGTGATAAATCTAATTCCTAGATCTGGTTGTTGTGTCTATTTTAGATTTAAGTTAGCTTATAAGTCATATGCTGAAATAATAAGTCAGTTCACAAAGTTCAAGTTAAATACATAGAATAAATTTAAAAATGAAAAATTGTCTCTAATTGAGTCAGTGAGTTTTCAGTAGGAAACAATCTCGACCACACCACGTCCTCTTAGTAACTGCTAGTAAGGGTAGACATGAAAATTTACTGCGCAGGTAGACAGGGATATGCGGAAGGTGGTTTCGTATTAGATATATGTGTGGAGTAGAGTCTCGCAAACTCGACATTAGATAACTGGACATTCCGTGTAACTCGACACGCGCATATGCACACAGGCAAAGATTTTTCCCTCTTTAACTCTATCCATGATTTGGGTTTTTATTTGCTCTCCAATAATAGAATTTAGCTAATTCTGAAATTACTGAAAGTTTTTCTCTCGGTCGATGAAGAAGTATATTACTAACCCATTATCTTTGGAGTGAAGCTCCATAAACTACAAACAACTCCCCTCATTTTTTGAAGCTCCAGTCTCATCGTGACCTCTTAAGGATATAGATTGCCTCTCACAAAATATCAACGATTCACACACTACATGCAACTTGTACTTGTACTGTATCGAAATAACATTATTACGTACATAATTTAAAATAGATGAACTGGAGCGTTCCATGAGAAATCTGCTAGAATCATAAGTGAATAATATTTGTTGATTTATATTTAGTTTGTTATTGTTGTTCTAGAAATATTGAGGGGGAAGGAAACTGCCCCCCTCGTTCCCCAAATTCCAGCTATGAATTTTTACAATCTCCCTTGTTTACTAGAGTAATCATTAATTGCTGGTTTAAAGTAAATTCGTATAAAACGTAATATTTTTCTTCATGAATAAAGGAAAAATACTTCATTAAATAACTTTAAATACGTATTTATTTAGTTATTTAATTTGGTAACGTATAAATCATTATTTGTCACTAAATAATAATAATAATTATTATTATTATCATTAACACTGCGTCTTACTACCCGTTCGGGTTATACGCACTTACGCTAATGTATAATGGTAGGATGATTGTGATATAAATGGAGGACCTACATTTTAACGTGGGATCTGAACCACGGTGGAGTCCTGGCATTTCATACAGTCACAAGTTGTGAATAATACATTTATTAATCATTTAAATTAAATACTAGATAATTTTATATTTTTCATGAGCTGGCAGGACGCAAAAATTGCTACGGTGGGCCGCAAGTGACCTGTGGGCAATGGGTTGAAGACCCCTGCCTTATATCATTAGACCACTCAAGTGGGTGTTTATGCTAAGTGAATCGCTACTACTAAAGAAAATAAATAATATTTACTACTCAAGATTGATCTTGTAAATGCTATCAGTACGCTGAACAAACTTAATTGTTATCAAAGTTTTCTGGGCAGCTATAGATACCGTAAGCTCGCCTATGACTCTCCTACGAACCACTCACACATTCACACATGCTTTTATCCCACAAAGCAACCGTAATGTATAAACACTGCATTTTCTTCCATCCGGACGATACATACTGTTCAAGTGAGATGTAGAATTTAAAGTAAATTAAAGTATATGTGCCCGAATTTTTGAGGCTAGAGAATGAAAATCATTTAGAAAAATGACAACTCTATACACCCTACCAAGATGACGAATCAATTAAACGAGATTGATGCCTTAGTCCACGTACATATTAATTCGCGTGCAACCTTTAAAAAGGATAATAGTGATAGTCCACGTACATATTAATGCGCGTGCAACCTTTAAAGAGGATAATAGTGGACGTGATTTAAAAAAGTAAGTTTTTTAATATTTCAAAGCAAAAATTATTTTGGCCAAAATAAATAAAATAGTTATTGAGTAGATAGGTTAAGTTTTATTTGATACCCTAGTAGTCACATTAGTTCTTGAATATATGGTATGAAAATATATGGTTTTAATGATAAATTGATAACGTTCTATTAATTTTAAAAGTTACTCATTAAATGTCAGTAGTCCCATGACAAGTATTTAAGAGATGTTTAAATTACTATGCTTAAAAAATCAAATTAAACGCATCTTCTGAATACGTATTTTATTAATGGTGTCCTAAAAATGATTTTAAATAAATGTCAAAATTATTGGCCTTGGCGCACTTTCCCCTCCTTCCAACCTTAAAGTATCAAGTTTAGCCTCATATCCAAAAGTCCAGGGTTCAAGTATCGTATTCAGGTGCCATTTTTCAACTAATTTAAATTAATTGAATTGTGGTCCCCTCCATACGAATAGTGCCGTAATTACAATAACTTGCAGCCTGTGTTTTGATGTTCATAAATGTAATATCTTATTGACTGAGTAGATGGATATTTTGTTTTAGCTCGTGGATCCGGACAACTGGGTGCTGCCAACCGGGCGCCAGTTTAAAAACATATTGAGTTTTTTACGTAAATCTTAATTTTTAGATTTGTTTAAAAATCATGAAATGAAAGTTAATTAGTTTGTATTTATAAAGTTAGCACGGCCTTAAAAATGTGTATTTTGATTGTAAAAAAGTATTAAATTACGTTAGTTTGGTTAAGGTTAGGTTAGGGTATGTATTTTTAATGTTTTCTTATGTGTTTGGTTATTTCTTTAATTTTTAAAATACCATGTAGTTTATCTTTATAAATGCAAACAAAGATTCCTCGGTTATGATTTTATATAAACGTCTCCAAAAATAAATATTTACGTAAAAACAATCATTACCTTTTTACACTAGCACCCAGTTGTCCTAGACCGTTTATTTTGACCGTTTGGCATTTAATCCGTCTGTTTGTACCATGATGTCTGCTAAATTTGAGAACCAATTTTATCGATATTTGAAGCGGACATTCTTTTAACTTAGCCCACACGACATATGCATATGTTTTTTCTTTTTAATTTTGGAATTTATCGTGTGACCTACATTTTTATCATGTGGTAAACTGTTTTTCTTTATGAATATAGTGTTCATTTTATTTCTATCTAATTTGGTCACCGAGGAAATAAATCACTTTCAAATATAAGAAGAAATTATAGATGATTTACAAAAAATAATTTTTCCAGGGATACATCTTAAGACTTTAATAGATCTCTGAAATTAAGTTACTTTAAAATTTCTTAGTTATAACAAATATTCTTAAAACAGTTGATTACTTTTAGGTTATTTTACTATGCGCCCAATATTATACTAAGCACTTTCAAATATAAACCGATATATTCAGAGGAGGCAATAATGTTCAAATTCGCTTTCATTATCTTGAAGAGGATGTGGGGAAGCTACATTAAAAATCATATAGTTAAAATTATTTCCAATTCACCCGGAATGATTTTGAGCCCCAACGACCTGATATCATTCAACCTCCATTATAGCTACGAATAAATTAAGCACATGTTTTAGTTTATAGTACACTAGTCTACATTATAAATGTTCAACTTAATTACTTTACTATTATTTTAGCTACACATACAACAAAAATGACACTTTTTATAATTTTGAGGCACATCAACTTAGGTATCTAGGCCACATATGAGAATTTTTCTCATATTCAGTACTAAAATTAGATTAATTTACTTGTTAACACATTAATTAGTCATTAGAGTGGTAAACTATGAATCTAGGGGGCCCTTATAAATTCCATTCAGTCTGGTCGAATACATATAGGCTACTATAAGCCTTTTAGGTTTAAATTAGTGAATATTTATTATCTAGAGGTAGATGTTTTATTAAGAGCATTTTGTTTTAGTGAAAGTTTGTTTTTTGAGTGGTATTTTAATATAATGGGTGTTATTTTATAAATGTTTTCTTTATTTGTCATAGCACCACGTCTTACTACCCGTTCAGGCTACACGCTTATGTACTAACTATTGCACAAGGGGTTTTATAGATTAGGAAGGTTATAAGTTAAAGGAAGTATATTCACATTTTCGTTTAGGGAGAGTGAAAAACCATTTTGAAAAAGCCAGCCTCAGTATACACGGCCACAATTCGACAGTATAGCCTACTGCGATAGTAGCGTATTAGACCATGCGGCCACCGAATCAGTTTTATTTTATAAATATTATCTTATATGTCAAAATATAAACTACTTAAACTAATGTTATTAATTATAATTATAATTTAAGATGGTTTAAAAGTATACAATATATAAATGATAATTTGAGCGTTGTTTGTATGTGAATTGTTTGATTATTATCGAATGTATTTTTATTTTCATAACATAAAGTGTCATTTGCCAAGTAATGTCTAATAAACCAAATTATAATACTTCGCGTTTAAACTAGAGGTAGTATTTTTTATTTCATTTGGACCATTTCACTTGTCTGTGATATCAGAATATGTTTACTAATGAGTGAGGGATGAGTAAGGTATAACTTAAAGAAAATTAATTCTCATTTACGTGGTGGGGAAGTGGGTGTTTATTAAGAAAAAAAATACCCTCAGTAGCATATACCAGGAATGGTTTTGAACTCTCACTTTTATGTCACGAGTAAATTAGGTTAGAGTTTTATGTTAAAGTTTATCTTGAAGTTTATTATGCGTGCCTACCTATGAGGTTTACTCAATTTTTGATTAATTAAAATATTATTTCAAATTAAATACTTCATAATTATCTACTAAAAGACTATAATATGTTAATTAAGTACTTACAATTTTTTCCCTGTTATGTTTCACAACCTCTTTGGAGGATATCCTTTATATTAAAACGTTATAGGAATGAATAAAGTGGAATTTAGAGGAAATGTTCACGCATTTTCATTGATGAAACGTAGTAAATTATCTTCTTATTAAACCCGGACAGGATATGAACCTCAACCATCCCATCACTGGCAAATCAGGCTAAATAGGCTTGACGTTTAGACTGTGTGCCCACTACCGTGAATTCGTAGAGGCAAAATGCTGAGAAAATGTATTTATCATCATAGACACAGTGAGTTAACAAGTTTGCTCTCTTATAAAGGGTCTGTATATTTTATAAAATATGTATATATTTATAATTGAAACTTTTAAAGGCAATCTATTCTCTTGAAACTATTTCACATCTCTGGTTTCGAACTTTCCTTTATATTATTTTTAAGCTATAGTGGGAAAGTGTTAAGGAAAAGAAAATGTAAGAAAATAAATCAAGGCGACTTCAAGGGGACCATAGATAAATTTCCCAGACTCATTATTCTTTAAGTAATGAGTTTACTTTTGCATCGCACCACATTTATCTTAACAGAATATATAGTTTCGGGATAAAACTCTTTTGTCCAACTTTAATTTATTTAACAAAATGTAAATTATATACAATATATTTAAATTTAAAGCCGGATATTTTTGTATTTAAACCTATAATGAATGGTGGTCAAATTTAAGTCATAATAATGTTACTATAAAATTAACTGATCATAAGATTTAAAACATGCCTTTAATTTATTAGCTATAGTAAATATTTTGTTTAATTTAATGACTGTAAATGATAAAGAATTAATCTTATCCTGCAAATGAAATATAATCTTATATAAATATTTATTTAGCTCACAAATTTAATATTCTAGATATGTAATTATTTTTTAACCAAAGTTTATAGATATTAACTCGTAACAATTCAAAAATTGAAATAAAGTATTGAATAGTTTCACTTTCTATAGTTGATATAACCTACCTTCAATAGTTCATGATAAATTTAATCACTCCATAATATAAAAGTAGGACGTTTGATAGGAATATTTCTTAATGAAACTTGTATTTTGTTTTTATTTGTTCGTGGTATATTATGGAAATACAATCTATAAACATATTGATTTTATCTTCCCTCTACATATAAACTAGTGTTGCACTAAAATAGCCCACATAAAGCCTAGAATTAGTACGAGGAAGTTGAATTGTTGGACAAGTGAACTAACCTTCCAAGCATACTAAATTATTTCTGCATTAGTCTGGTTTAGAATTAATGACGTTCTTTTTGTTATTCTAAATTAAAGTCTCAATTTTCTCGTGTCAGTGAAAACTCGTAAAAAGTCGTCAGTATTTTCTGATCTAGTTCGCAGGTGATGGAAAGGTCGGAATTCAAATTCTTGTCGGATGTAGAGTGGTGTTTTTTACTAATTGATTTTCTATTCTTTCTCCATGCAAATGGGAGTATATTTTCTCTGAAATACCATGTACCTCCTCTTCATACCTTTATAGTAAATATGCGGGTAGCCCAGACGGGTAGTAAGTATTACGATATGCCTTTAATTTATTAGCTATAGTAAATATTTTGTTTAATTTAATGACTGTAAATGATAAAGAATTAATCTTATCCTGCAAAAGAAATATAATCTTATATAAATATTTATTTAGCTCACAAATTTAATATTCTAGATAGGTAATTATTTTTTAACCAAAGTTTATAGATATTAACTCGTAACAAATCAAAAATTGAAATAAAGTATTGAATAGTTTCACTTTCTATAGTTGATATAACCTACTTTCAATAGTTCATGATAAATTTGATCACTTCATAATATAAAAGTTAGACGTTTGATAAGAATAGTTTTTAATGAAACTTCTATTTTGTTTTTATTTGTTCATGGTATATTATGGAGATACAATTTATAAGCATATTGATTTTATCATCCCTCTACATATAAACTAGTGTTGCACTAAAATAGCCCACATAAAGCCCAGAATTAGTACGAGGAAGTTGAATTGTCCAAGCATACTAAATTATTTATGCATTAGTCTGGTTTAGAATTAATCACGTCTTTTTGTTATTCTAAATTAAAGTTTCAATTCTCTCGTGTCAGTGAAAACCCATAAAATGTCGTCAGTATTTTCTGATCTAGCTCGCAGGTGATGGAAAGGTCGGAATTCAAATTCTTGTCGGATGTAGAGTGGTGTTTTTTACTAATTGATTTTCTATTCATTATCCATGCAAATGGGAGTATATTTTATCTGAAATAACATGTCACTCCTCTTCATACTCTTATAGTAAATATGTGGGTAGCCCAGGCGGGTAGTAAGTATTACGATTAGCATGAGCTTATCTTAATATGAATAAAAATTAGGAATAAATATGAATTTTCGAATACAGATGATGTATATTTTTTTAAAGTGAACATAATGGATACATTTTACAAAAAGTCACTACCACTGTCTTGCTTGAATATAATTGAAAGTCACTGTGTTTAAAAAACAATACTAAGTACACATTTGATAATCAAACCACGTATCTTAAAATCACACTCGCGCACGCCCAAATTAGTCGGGAGGGTGTATAAATAAATAAATAAATATATATATATATAAAAAATTTTGTGTTACGAGGCTTACTACCTGTTAGGGCTCTCACCATGTTTACAATAATAGGGTAGGGAAAATTAAGATTAAATTTGACAGTCATTGTACGCAAATTTGTGAGTAGGGATAGTGTAAAATCACTAAAGGAAAAAACCTGGATGAAATTTGAACCCAGATCTCGCAATCACCAGAAAAATAGCCCGGAACGAGGTTGACACTTTAAACCACATGCCCACCGATTTGGACGATATTTATTGTCAAGAAGTTAATTGTAATATCGACTAGTTCAAGTTTTGAATTTCAGAAACTCTGACAATAATTTCTGTGGCAAGAGTTTCAAGAATAACTCTTGAAGAACATTCAAGCACTATCCGGGTAGATCCTTATTCTTCTTGGCACTGCTCCTTACTACCCATTTGGATTGTAAGCTTATGTACTAATTACACTCAAGGTTTAGGGATGAGGGTGCTTGAATTTATATTAAGCTTACCCACATTTGCGGGGAGAAAATGTGGGAAACCATTTAAGTTAAACCCCCCTCAGTACACTCAACCGGTATAACACCATGACATCACCATCGTGGGCACCCTAGCCTATTGCGAGAGTAGAACCTTAGACCATACGTCCACTAAGGTGATCTACCTGGATAGAGGATGGGAAACTAAAATACGATAATATACAACCTACCAATGGTTCCGACTGGTTATCAAACACTGGTCTCTCAGAATTATGTCACGATCGCTTCAAGAGGACTTATTTTCTAAATGTATTATTTACTACTTTATTTTTGCTACAAGTTTTAAAGCCAATTTTGACAATACACAACTGACATAAATATAATGATATAGAATGAGTAAGGATAATTTTTAAGAAATGTGTCAGACAGAATTCGCTTAGAGAGAGGATAAAATAACTTATTTATAAATCATAGCACTGGAAGCTTCCCCAATAATAGTCGATTTCACTGGCCCACCCCTGCTGGATTAGGAAGTTATCGAAGGAAGTGTAGTCATAATATCACCCACACAGCGATTTGTGATATTAGCGCCATGACAATACACGAATATTACAGATACCATGAACAATAGAGTGTATTTATTATGATCATTCCCAAAGACTATTATAGTAGGCAACCCAGTACGGTGGGCTTATAAAATAATCAGATGGTTCGAGGGTATAGATCCAAATCAAAACAGAAATTCATTGTAGCCAACGTATTTCTTTTCCCGCTGTATATAGCGTTTTTCAGAATAAGTCTGGCTAAAATAACTAAAAACCGGTTAGCGGGATTTATATATTCTGTTTCATTATAGTATTGTGGATTTTTTTCTAGCAAGAAAAAATACTTTGATATTTTTTTGTATTGTTTTCTTGACTTAAAATTATTCGAGTTAAGATATAGGTAAAGTACAGCTTAGTTTGTCAAGTGACTATACTGTTTGTTTTGGAAATAGACTCTGAAAGTATTCTCTCTTTATAAATTGAAGTAGTTTAGATTATTAATTCACAGGTATAATTTTCTTGCATAGGAGGTTTTGCTAGATAAATATATTTCAAGAAAGTACTCACCAAATATATATGAGAAACAAACAGAGCGAGGAATTGCTTTATAGAGAAGACGTGGAATGTGATTATCGAACTGCAAAGAAAGGGAAGGTATTACCTTATGTAACAGAAAGCAAAGGAACTGCAAGGGAATAAAACAAAAGTGTGAGAAAAATGCGTATATAAAACCCCAAAGGTAACCCACACAGCGATTTGTGACATTAGCGCTATGACAATACACAAATATTACAGATAAGATGAACAATAGAGTGTATTTATTATGATCATTCCCAAAGACTATTATAGTAGGCAATCCAGTACGGTGGGCTTATAAAATAATCAGATGGCTCGAGGGTATGGATCCAGATCAAAATAGAAATTCATTGTTGCCAACGTATTTCTTTTCCCGCTGTATATAGCGTTTTTCAGAATAAGTCTGGCTAAAAACACTAAAAACCGGTTAGCGGGATTTATATATTCTGTTTCATTATAGTATTGTGGATTTTTTTCTAGCAAGAAAAAATAATTTGAAATTTTTTTGTATTGTTTTCTTGACTTAAAATTATTCGAGTTAAGATATAGGTAAAGTACAGCTTATTTTGTCAAGTGACTATACTGCTTGTTTTGGAAATAGACTCTGAAAGTATTCTCTCTTTATAAATTGAAGTAGTTTAGATTATTAATTCAAAGGTATAATTTTCTTGCATAAGAGGTTTAGCTAGATAAATATATTTCGAGAAAGTACTCACCAAATAAATATGAGAAACAAACAGAGCGAGGAATTTCTTTATAGAGAAGACGTGCAATGTGATTATCGAACTGCAAAGAAAAGGAAGGTATGACCTTATGTAACAGAAAGCAAAGGAACTGCAAGGGAATAAAACAAAAGTGTGAGAAAAATGCGTATATAAAACCCCAAAGGTACTGATGGTTACGGATCATAAAGATGCTCTTACGTATTGGGAAATATATCTAGAAAAACTGTATGACAAAGAAGTTGACCAGGGAACCTAGAAATTGAAACAGAAGAAGAGGTAGAGGAAGACGAAAAAGGACCCAGCATTTGAAAGAGTGAAGTAAAGAGAGCCATAATGGACTCACGAAGAAGTAAGGCTGCTGGAGATGATGATATACCAGCTGACCGTCTGAAGAAACTGGCAAACAATGGATTAATGGATCTGACAGAACTTATAAATTAGATATAAAAAAGAGGTGAATGGTACAAACATTTCTAGACGTAGCGATAATGACTCTAAAGAAGAAGAAACAAACCAAGAAATGCATTGACCACAGAACCATTAGCCTCATCTCTCATGTGGGGAAAATCGTGGCAAAAGTACTCAAAAGATAACTATAACAAAAAATGAAAAGTAGTGATGGAAGAAGACAAATTTGGATTTAGAAAAGCAAAAGGAACCAAAGATGTCATCAAGATACTGAGAATAGTTTTAGAGAGTGTTCTGGGAATACAGAAAGAACTCTACATAGGTTTCGTCAACTGGCAAAAGGCATTTGGCAAAGTTAAATGGAAGCAGCTGTTGGAGATACTCAAGAAGATTGGCATCGACTGGAGGGACAGATGGCTGATTTTAAACCTGTGCATGGGGCACCGAGGGAAGGTGAGGCTGAATGATGGAGAATCCAACAGCGTAGAGATAAGAAGGGGAGTAAGACAGGGATGCTGTATTTCACCCAGTCTGTTCAACGTGTATGGAGAGTAGCTGGTCAGGGAAGCCCTAGAGGTGCGTAGTAATTTAAGAATATGAGGACGCGTTATCAACACAATAAAATAGGCAGATGATCTAGCATTGTTGTCCAAAAATAAAGAATATTTGCAGGAAATGATGGACTGGCTGGTGGAACAGAACCATTAGCCTCATCTCTCATGTGGGGAAAATCGTGGCAAAAGTACTCAAAAGATAACTATAACAAAAAATGAAAAGTTTGATGGAAGAAGACAAATTTGGATTTAGAAAAGCAAAAGGAAACAAAGATGTCATCGAGATACTGAGAATAGTTTTAGAGAGTGTTCTGGGAATAAAGAAAGAACTCTACATGGGTTTCGTCAACAGGGAAAAGGCATTGGGCAAAGTTAAATGGAAGCAACTGTTGGAGATACTCAAGAAGATTGGCATCGACTGGAGGGACAGAAGGCTGATTTTAAACCTGTGCATGGGGCAGCGAGAGAAGATTAGGCTGAATGATGGAGAACCCAACAGCGTAGAGATAAGAAGGGGAGTGAGACAGGGATGCTGTCTGTCACCCAGTCTGTTCAAGAGTGTATGGAGAGTCGCTGGTCAGGGAAGCCCTAAAGGGGCGTGGTAATTTTAGAATATTAGGACGCGTTATCAACACAATAAAATAGGCAGATGATCTAGCATTGTTGTACAAAAATAAAGAAGATTTGCAGGAAATGATGGAATGGCTGGTGGAGATAAGGAGAATATATGGCATTAAGATATAGGTTTAGGATTAAGAGGGGATAATGATTTAAAAAAAATGAAAAGCCACTGAAAATCAAAATTGGAAATCAGGCGTAGAAAACATAGAATAGTTTGGAAGGTCTGCTGACAAAGGATTCTTACTGTACCAGGATACTCAGTCGAGAATCACCATGTTCAAGGAAGTTTTCAACAAGAAAAGTTTTTCTTGACTAGCAAGTTTAGTTTGTAACTGAAGAAGAAATTGATTAAATGCTACATTTTGAGTATCACGGTGTATGAAACAGAAACTTGGACTCAAAGGAAAAAATATTGAAAAAAAAATACTTGGAGAGCTTTAAAATTCAGTGCTGGGGAAGATTTGAGAAGAACAAGTTTACAAACATACTGATAAACGAAGAAGGCTTAAGACGAGGGAATGAGAAGAGAACCATCGGGAATGTGATGTAACCACGCCCTTATTCTCCTAAGAATAAAGGCGGGTACACAATGTAAATACAAATATCAAAAATAAACAATAGTTGCAGAGGATCCAATAGGATATCATATGACAAATAGGCCGTACTCTGGCATATAGGTCATTCTGTTTCCATGAACCCACTTTACAAATATTATTTAGAGGACTCAAAATTTAGCCAAAATCAGGGGTAAAGGACGGGACAGTTTCATTCATATAGATTCTATATCGGAATACTATAAGAGAAGATAGACATTAACATAAGGTTTTAAATAGTTTATTTTGATAAACAGTAGATAAATGATATTATAACCAAAAAAGGTTAAAGTGAAACATCGAGAAAAATTCATGAACATAAATGTATATTAGAAGGGTAATTCCAATTGTTTACTTTTAACAATCCCTCATGATTTAAAGGAGAAGTATAAATATATATAATATAAAGTATATTATTGATGTGACAACAATGGGTCTCACTCAACCTCCCAAGCGAACTATAAATGTATAGCAATTATTATAAAAGTACTAACAATGGGTCTGCACAATCACCCAGATTTGAATACTAATATCAATACAAACGTATAGCATTATAAAACTAATCACAACAGGTCTCCCTGACCATCCTCAACAGAACTAAAGCTTGTTTATAACAAGTATAGTAATAGTCTTTCTTGTCAACATAAAAACACGTTAGCGCAATACAACATATTACAAAAAAGGGAAAAGTCCCAAAACATTAAGGAGTAATAATCTAACTTTACAGCCAGATGGGCACTAAGTTTCATATTTTGCCTAAACCTAACATTTAAAAAACCTTGACATCTTACACCACACAGGGTATACATTTCGTGCAATAATAGTCCACTCAAAACTTAACAAAGGAATTATCATTTTCTTATCCCTGATATTAGATCGCGCAAACGCAGCTAAACCCTGAGTTCAAAAATAGAACTTTGCTTTTATTTTGCCAACTTAACAAACTATGCAAATATAATTAACTATACCTAATCCAATTTCTAACCAAATCAAAGTTAAATATACTATCCCTAATAATGATTATATAATTTAAATAAACTAACAATATTTATGGCTGAAAAGGAATTTTTAGAGTATAAAAGACGAAACGTAGTTTATACCTTATGAACACCCTTGACACCAATATATGTCCAAGGACGGTATCCTGACAAGAGTGGTATACCAATACAAGCTACATGATTATATACGTTTGAAATTCAGGCTCGGAAAGGGGGAAGAGGGGATGACAAAACAGAGGTGTACATACAACAACGAGGAGGGAGAAGGGGTTACTATACGGACGTCGAATGTTCGAGCATGTGGTGGATGGAGAGGAACCAATAGTTTCCTGGCCACATCATCGCTTTATTACGGAAGTACGTCACGCTTTCCCAGCATACCTCACGCTAATTACTGGTGCGAGCCTACATACTGCTTGTTCGGTTAGTCTGATGTTATTGTTTGCTGCATATTGTGCGTGAAGTACACTGGGGAGGGGCCACTGATGAATGAGGCTTGGTGAGTTGAATCATGTTTGTTATTCAGTCTTGTAGGTTTTCACTATTTTTGAAGCTTTATGCCAATAAACGCTACAGTGATTTATCGGTGCAAAGCAAACTAGATCCGACACATCCTTAGGAGGAACTCTCTTCTGCACGTGATGGAAAGAAAGATTGGGGGAAAGAGGAGCTTAGGAAGGAGGAGAGTTAAAATATTGGATGACTTGAAGGAAAAAAGAAAAATCTGGGAGCTGAAGGAGGAAACAGAGGGCAAAGTGCATTGGCGGTCTCAGTTCACAGAAAAAATAAAGGGACCTGTCTTAAGACAGAACACCAAATAATGATATTATTAATAGTAATAATAATTCGCCACAATTTAAAGTTTAATTTCTTTGCTAAGAAACCGAAGATTTACAGCATCCTATAGTAAAATAAAAGGCGCCTTACTTTAATCCCTATGTAAAAAAATCTTTAGATAATATTGCTTTGTTTATCTTAAATATAGCGGGGAAATTAGATGATTTTGATCACTTTTGGTGGAATTTTGGTAATATGAGTTGGAAATGCTACTTTAGTTTTCTCTTTTAGATAGCTTCTATGCACATTAGAAACGCTTATATGAGATAAGTCGGGAAAGGAATTCAGTGCATCTTAGAGCCTGTATTGTGCCAATGCTATCGTTAAAAAATACTAAGGATATATTACGCAAGTTTCAAATATAGACCAAATGGAGCTTTATCAACAGTTGTCAATTATTTCAAAAGCTATAAGAACAGCTCATAAAGATAACAAATAAAAGAAATAGTTTATATATTTTTTTATCATCTAATAACATAAATATTTGACCTCAATTAATCACCATGTAGTAAATAACGACACCTTTCAATTCTATTGGTGATTCTTGAAATGCTGGAGTGAGGAGTATATAGTGCTCCCATTGAGGCGAAGATAAATATAAAGTAGTAAAATGTGACAAAAACTACGAACTGTTATATTATTTTTACTTGACCAGTATTTCTTGGCGAGCAGCACAGCTTATCTTTCAGGTGAATTATTTTGGAAGGTTTCCAAGAAAATGGCTTTCTAGAAATCTATTACAGTATTTACAGCTCTTTTAAACTTTCAAGAAACCATTCAGTGGACTTTTGAGAGAATTCCAAGATAAATGTGTTCTTGACAACAAAGAATGTTATTTCTAAAAGCGTTTTCTGAACGAAAGATAGTGTTAAATATTCCTCAAATTTGGATAGTACCCCAGTGTCCAACAGCTTAACTCATTATGTTGTGTAATTGCCGACTTAGATAAGGGCCACAGAATAGATTCTAAAAATGACAAAAATTAATTATTTTAGAATAAAAAAATAATCTTTTTAAATACGAGGTATACTTTTTCTCATATCCTTAAAATACCAACCTAGTATAATATAAAATTTCATTATTCATATTATAGAATATATTAAAATAAAGATAATATTGACATTTCCTAAACCAACCATTATTTAAATTATAATTCATATTAAGAGCTAACTAAAATATAGAGTTGAACTTTGTTTCATGTCAAGAAAGGGAAAAATATAATTACACATTGATTGGAAAAGTAAACTCCTGAATATAGTACAGTTGAATGATTATGATCTAATTCAATTTAATCAGGAGGTTTTAATCAAAATTTATAAGTATTGTGAGTTTTGAGAAAATTAACGGTATTTTTTTGTTATAGTGTTTGGGTAGACTGTTTATTTTTGATTGTCATTTTTTATATAAATAGTTTTCTTAGCGATAATAATAAGCAATATACTCTATACATTTCATATTCAGAAAATCGGCTAAATCATTAAGCTCTGAATGGTTCTAAAAATCAACATGAATATATTGACTACATAAAATAAGGAGACAATATTTTTTCAGAATTGAAAATATAAAATATAGTTTCATGTTAATTTACAGAGATAAATGATTATTTTTGCATATTTATAATAGAGCAGGCTTACCTTATAAAATAGATCAATATTTTCTTACAGATTGTGGGATCGAATGTCAGGATACCATGCCAAAGTGACCAGGCAACCAACTCTTCAATATGTAGCCTATTTTTGTCAAGGCTTGGATTGACATGGCGTGACTTTTAAAAAAGGGTTACTATTTTCCTAAAATGTAAGGCATCCTTTAACCCCAAATTAAAAAAAAAGTTATTTTACTTCCAAAAACTATTATCTTTGTTACCGTGTTTCACTGTCCGTTCAAATTAAACGTATATTAACTAAATATGATAATGTTTAAGCCTTGAGGAAGGTTGCATTTTGGAGTAAGTGAGCATTTGTGTTGAGGAAGAGTGGAAAACCATATAACCATTTAGGAAATAAACACCCTCACTACACCCAACAAGGATTGAAAACCTGATTCCCGTCATTGGCAGGTCAGTCTTTTTTGAAAGTGACGTCACTGAAGTTGTTATGATAGTTAATATCATCTTTTGTAAATTTAAAAACGACTAAATTTAACCCAATCAATATAATAAAATATTGTGGTATATTTGTATTATATTACATATTACATAGAACACAATTAAATTAAAATAGCTAGGAATTCCTTGTCAGTGGAAGAAAATGGATTTAAAATATACCCTGACTTGGACACGTGAGGCACAGCAGTGGATAAAAGGGAGTAGTTTTATTGTACTCTGTGGCTCACATCTGCAAAGTATTAACACTTCTGATTGATAGTATACTCTCCTTTTTTTTAAATCGAGTGACTCAACGGAAGTGTCAAAATTATGTGCACGCACAATCCAACTCTCCCAAAATATTTTTTATCCAGTCTCGTTTATGGAAACCTAACTTGATGCGTTTTACTTTGAGATTAATATGAACAGAATAATTCTATGTCGTGAATATACGTCTCAAGAAAAACAGAATAATATATTATTTTATTTTTAACATTTACCAGTAGTAACATTGGATAATAGCACGCCTTACCACAGCTGAATTTTAGGTTATATACACTTGTACTGGCTATAAGCGATTTAAATCATGTAACCTAATGGAACATAGTTTAAGGAAAGGTATCATTTTTATTTTGTTTAGAAAGTGGAAAACCAGTACTCCTGCTCGAGAATAAACCTAGTAATCCCGGGTCAGAACCATAGTCCATGATAGTGTGCCGAGCTAACGGATATTATCTCACACAATCATGTGACTCTTTCACCTCTCATGAGACATGAGATCGTCTTTGTTTCATGAACTACCCTACTGATTGGTCTCCCCTTGACCTAAA
>CABFOW010000256.1:85809-124164 GCA_902141385.1 Timema californicum
TTTCTAAGTCAACCCCCTGGTAAATTGATGTATATAAGTATTGAACTAATTAGGCTGATATTACAAGAGTTGTCACAAGAGTCTACTAGGGCATGATAGCTCAATGAGCAGATATAGTTTCTTGCCGATATGTACTACTTGAGTTGTTTATTGTGCTAAGCGGCTTATCCGCATGAGTTTGAGTTATGTAGAACTATGTTTATATATTGAGCCATCACTATGGCTGTGTGGCTAATTAACGTTAGATTGGTTGCTTGACAATGTTTAAATAGCCAAGAAGGGAACGTCTTTAGTCACTAGCGGGGAGTGCTAGATGTGTTTTGATGACCTAACTAGGTCTCTTGGCCCTGGCTAAGTATCTTGTATTGTGTTATTATGAGATCCTGTATTTTACTACTTATTATTGGCTCTGCCCTCGGGCAGCCTTTGTATCGTTATAGCTAGTTTATTGGCAGCCGTGTAGATGGCCTCCTTATGTCGTAAATTCGTTGTACTTGGACTAGTTGGGTATACCTTGAAGACAAGTTTTGATCGTGAGTGTGGCCACTATAGCTCTAGGCTGTAGCTATTTTGCTCTAACAGGGGCTAATTATCCCCGTATAAGAGGGACTGGGTTAGCGCCTCCTCATTGTGTCTATGATGTTAACTCGCTATTAGTTGCCATAGATAGAGCGTTTAGTTGCTTAATTACTAGATTCCTAAGTAGCTGGGCTTCTTAAGAACCTGAGTGAGCACAAGCTGATGGGTGAATGGTCATGTTCTTTGGGGTACAGGCAAAAACCGAGTGAGTTCTTTCTTGAGGTCAGTTCAAGGGATTTCTTAAAATGTTTATAATTATTGACCTGCCACTGTTCACTTTGTTGCAGTGAGCAAGTTGTAGGGATTGTCTTCTCGGGAGCCTCTATGATCCTGGATATTGATCCTAAACAGTTTTTTGCCTTAGTTAACCCCTATTGGTTCATTTTCCTGTATTCTCGACTGGACGTTTTGTTTTCAGTTTGCTATGTATTTATTTATCTACTTGTTGTGATACTACACTTTACAATCACATTATATTTATTACAGAAGACAACGGAAACCAAATGAACCATCCTTAATGTCACATACTGTACTCTGTTATATGTCTCATTAATAAAACTCTTTTATTTGTAGTTCATTCTTTATGTTTGTGTTACCTTCTCTAAACCTTTTGGGGAGAGTACAGTAGGTTTATCCTCCACACTTGTAGCTGCTGATTAAATTTAATTAACCTTTATAGGCTATTCAATTTAACTTTCAATTACTTTTATTTAAATTAACCTTCAGATTAATTTAAAATCAAGTCACTAAAAATAATAGTAAATTTTATATGCTGGATGCAATTTTGATATTATTTATCTATCTATATACACACATTGAAATCAGATTTATCATGGCACATGTTGTATAAACTAGCTTTCTAGGACAGTTAGACTAACTAACAAACATACAGCCCCAACGCAAGGATGTTAACGCACATATTTGAAAATAAGATTTTGCTTAAAAACCAACATACCAACCCAATTATATTAGCAGTTTCCTGAATTTGTATTATGACCACGGAATTTCAAAATAGTCACAAAAGTTTATCCGAGAATATATATTGATTGTCAAATTAGTATTTTTATAATGTTCAAAAGCTAAAGAAAATTCAGAACTAATTTATAATAAATGTTATAACTTACGCCAATCCACCCAAAACTTGCTCATTTGTTTATGAAGCGTGTTTTAGGATCGTAATAGAAGATCACTTAAATTCAGTCCTGAAACTTTATCAGCAAAGTCCAATAATTATATAATAACCAATTTATATGGTTTCCTTTCCTGTTAAAAGGAAAACAAAGTTTACTATAATTTTAGTAAATGCAAACAGAAAAATGCATATAGAGATTTGAAAAAGTTTTTTTATTATTAAATACACGCACATACACCATACAATCACACTTTAAGGACTATAGTTCAACAGTCAAATAATATCGGCAGCGTCGTTCACTAAGGTTTGTCACGCTATTTATCAACAGATGAACTAAACAATACTATAGGGTGATTTTGTTAGGAAGAACAGTAAAAGTTAGTTACTTAAGTTACTAAATCAATTTCAGTATATTCATACATCAAGCTATGTTATCTGCAGCTGTCAATTTTGATGAATATTATCAATACCTATAAAACTACACAACTAATTTAATAAAATTCTATCAATGTTGGTCGCAAAGAAATATGATTTAATCTTCTCTACTGTTCTTCCAACCAAAATCAGGGAACTGTGACTGTTTTGAAGCGTAGAAAAACATACTTGTATCAATTATATGGCTGACAAAGTAAATTATACACAATACATTTTCCTAGTAAGAAACTGATTATTTTACCAACTAGATTTTCAAGATATTCTTAGAACTCTATGGCAATAGAACCATTAATGAAATATCTAGATTTTCCACGAATATTGTGTAAGAACTGTTATAGCTCAATTCATAGAGCATAAATATAAAGCTAACAACAATCAAAGGTTTAGAATCTAATTCATGTTGTAGTTCTTAAATATGAATATCCGTACCATTGATCATACTGTCAAAGGCGAGCGTGTACCTAATTACAAGAGGGCTAAAAGAAAAAAAGAAATGGCAGGGCAAGGACTCTTATTGATTAATTTTTCTTAAAAATTAAACTAAAAAATATTTACTCCCACATAATAGAATGACATGAATAAGATACATTGGGATTGCAAAACAATCGGAAATAACGTAGAGGCTTTTAATATGTTTCTTAGTTTGTTCAGAAGATTAATTTTATTTGATGGAGTGTGATATGAGTGAAACTGTGAATGGGGTTCCAGCAGTTTTATCTTATCTCGACACCTTGGAGAGAAAGTATTGTGATCGTCAAAAAATTTGAACTCAAGATTTTGATAAACGATCGACGTTTCATGAACCCTTGAAACAAAAGAATTAGTTTTCGCGATGCCATCTATCTGTACCTCGAGCCAGAGCCAAAATTGTTATACAGATTAGGCTATAACTTGGGATATGGGGTGTTCATAAGGTCCCCCCGAGGAGTTTTTGGAACTGTATATCCAACCTTAAATTTAAGGATAGCTTACTCAAGGGTAAAAAGAGAAAAAATCCATTTTCTCGAAATTCGCTCTAATGATTTTGGTTAAATGTTATATTTAGATAAAGTTTATTACTATAAGCAAGATGACTGTTCTCATTTTCTGATGAAAATGACTTTGAGGGTACTTTACATGAGGAAGTTTTTCCAATTTTTATCATTATCTCCGCAACTACTTGATATACGAAATATCTTATCTTTGTAAAGATGTAGTAATTTTAAAGATACAAGTCTTTTATCTGAAATATATATTTTTAAAACCAATAGTTTCTGTGCTATAAGCAAATATACAGTATATATTATAATTTTTAATAATGCAGGTCTTTGAATTTGATTCTTATGCGGTTTGGTGGAGAAATATATTTATATTTTCTCAATTTTTCTGTAGTAGTGTTACTAGTTTCTAATGCCATAGATTAAGCAAGAGACAGTGTATGTTATTTCATTTATGATCTTTGGTATAATGTTTCTACAGCAATATATGGACCTATTATTTTGCTTCACAAACCTTACACGCTAGTAAATGTTTATTTTAAGATAAAAGGGAGAGAGAGTCTGTGCGGTGTGCCGTACCATTTATTTTCCAAATCTGGTTTAAGTTCTAAGGAAGATATTCCCAAGATAGAAGAGAGATACTCATCAGTCGGTCTCTAAGATAATTTTCCCCAAGTTTCATGGTTGAAAACACTTGTTTACATGAAAATGACGCTTCAAACATTGCAATGTATTTTTGAACATAATTTACCAAATTCTGCCATTGTTTTTATAAAAATACCTTTTGTTGAGTTTAAGAAAGGCCTGCTTCACAACGCGATACGTTTAAATTATTATATCCTGCTGTCTGGATTGAAATCGCCGGTGGGCCGTAGTTTATGCATCCCTAATCTAAGGCGTCATTCTTACCATATATTAAATTTCAATTTGATAAGGAGGTCAGAGTTCAAATCTCAGGTCAACTGATGTCGTTTTTATCCTGAATGAGTTTTCTCTCTCTCTTCACACAAATGTGGATTCTTTTTCCTAAACTGTACTATATTTTATTACCATGTCTTACTACCCGTTTGGTCTATACACCTATCTAATTCTCATTTCTATACTATAAGTATGTAAAGTAAGATACCCGAATGGGTAATAACATACGATGCACAAAATAAGTATAATATATATATAATACTAGTATTACTATATATATAGTAACGCCTTGACATCTTATTTTGAAACACACACACAAGTTCGGAATTCAGTACTATCAACGAGGAGGTATAGAGGAAAATAAGAAAAATGAAATTTAAATTAGATTGTATTTCAGAAAGCTTTGAATATGATTTAATCCCAGGAATGAGAGAAAAGGGGGAAACAAAATAAACAGAGTTGAATCTTTTGAAAGTTTTGGTTGTTTGATGTTACTTTAATGAGTTAACTTAAAATTATGAGTAAGAATGGTGAATAGCCTACTCTTAATTTATTAAACAGCATACTTTTCATTCGACTAACTTATCTTTAATTAATAAAATATTCAAATGGCTAATTTGTTTCATCTCCCATAAATTAGCAAAAGATTTCAAAACCCTCTAATTAGTGTTAACATTTAATACTATTCGAGTAATTTCATTTAATTATTTTTCATGTATACTCTGACACATACATTTTTTTCTTTATAAGAACGGGACCGTATAAGATTTTACCTAGAAATTAAATTTAAATAGAACGTTACCACAAATTGTATGTAATAATCCCTATAATAATAAATGTATTAATTATATTTATACTTCACGTTCAAATGTTATTATCGTGGTAGAATACACTTTTGTGTGCATAATACAAATTTTAAAATCTTTTCTCAATCTTTTTCCGGATTATATGTATTTAGTTATGCATGAGGTAGGGATGAGGTGGATATAATTTATAGGAAATGTAGCCTTATTTGTGTAAATACAGTGGAAATCAAATTAAGAAAGAACACTCTCTTAACACCCGAATGGGATTCAAGCCCCCATAAACTCTTTCCAGGCAAACCAGACTATATGTACTAGACGTTTAGTACGTGTGCCTCCTGATATTTGGATGTAAATTCTATATAATTATACATTAATTTGAAACAGGTTCTAAAAACTGAAAACTTATTATATTAATATATTATACTATATTATAAAATTACACTGAAATATAACATATCAGCCCTTAAAGTAAGAAGATACAACCCTGACCAAAAATCATTTTGAACAAATCTATCATTGGAATCCTCTTCAAATTAAAACCTTTTGGTTGAAATTATAGCCCATTGATTATAGTTAGTACCATTACAAACAACTATATGAAGTCAATTTTTCTTTTTTTTATCATAAAAAAACTCTCAATAAAGATTAAAATAATACTGCTGATAGTAGTTTGAGGTATTTAACGTATACTTCTGAATTGACTGATTATATCAGCAGACGACTTATAAAATTACTTAATTCTCTAACAGACAAAACATCAATAGCTCCCAACCAATTGTGAAAGGTGAAACCCACATTTCACCAATGATGTCTCTCCCCGGTATCAAACCCAGGATCCTTAATTTATCAGGCAGATACCCTACTGACTTAGCTATGATGTCGGAGACCAATAAAGTTAAAAAGTTTCTTAAACTATTTCTTAAAAATAGTAAACCTAATAAACATTTTCAGAATATACGAGTATATGCCCAGATAACTAGAAGAGATATGAGTGTTATTTATGATATAATTGACCAATTATTCATGGTCTAAGATGAAAGCTGCTTTGTGTTGCCGTCCATATTTTCATAATGCTAACAAGTAAATCCATTTTTTATTAATACATTTATAGATAAAACATAAAAAAATAAATTTAAGTATTAGTAAATATTATGATAGAGTTAATGCACTCGCTTAATGCGTTTACATATTTAAAGTCGTAAAAAATATATAATTGATTTTTTCAACAATATCATTGTGTTTTGAGGATGAAAAACCCTTTCAAAATATACTTGGCGGTTTGTTTTTCCTTTTAATAGACTGTTAGTCGATGTTCGGGATTAGACTGTTAATCGAAATGCTAGAATTTAGTACATTGAATAGTTCAAAATAAATTAAAACTATTTTAAAATGGAGTTTTATCTAGATTGAATTAATAATATAATTACCTTCTGGTATAGGGTAAATGTAAACAGCATTAATAATCTTGATTTCATTATTCCATTTCACAGCTTTCAATGTCATGCTATAATAAATTAATAGTTTGCATTTACTCTATAAGTATATATATGTATATATATATGTACATATATATGTATGTATATATATATGTATGTACATATATGTATATACATATATATCTGTATATATACATATATATCTGTATATATATATATATATATAACTAATTATTAAGGAAACATGATTTTTATAGAAAATCTTTACAATATTTATAATATATTTTTAATGTTTTTCAGGGTGATTTCAAGATACTTAGTTCTGGTGACAGCTTGTCTCTCAATATTCTCGGATCAATCTGAGGATGATGACTAAGAATGACGCCCCTACCTTTTCTTTCTGAGAGTGTTCTTCATCAGAGGGAAGTTAACAACGTATAGACATCTGTCATCGTTATCCTTTTCCAAGAGTCAAGACATTGGAGAGTAACATTAGAATGATTGAAAAGTACGCTGTCCTCTACTAAGGGACTTTTATTATTCACTCGTACCTTTTCTATATAAATAAACAAAGAAACCCATAAAAGAGTTTGTTTTTGTTCAATTTTAGAAGAAATGGATATGGTTGGGAATTTTTCTAAATGACGGAGATAAATAGTTGTTTATTTCTTGAGTAAAGAAACTTATGTTTTACTTTACATTATTCAAATTTTACCACCCACCTAGGCTATACCCATTTTAATTATGATAGTGGCTAGATATGTAAAATGTAACTTAGATTACATGTACCTAGATTTAAGTAGAGGAAAAACAATGTCATTTAAAATGATAAAAAATACATTTGAGTACATCCAACTCAGATTCTAATCCTGAATTCCCCATCATTAGAAAACCAGATTGTGAATTTGTCGTTCAAACCACATGTTGACCAGTGCGGACTTTTAGAATGTTGATTTTCCATTAAAACTATTTTTATAGTGTATTTAACTGGCAAACAAACAACATATTTTTAAATATTAAATTAGTTATATTAACTAAGTAAAATAATAGAATCGTTAATATATGATTAATGGAACATGTCAAAATCATCAATAATCTGTAAAAGTGATTTTTAACCAGGTATTCTATTTATTAAGCTTTTGACAAGTAGGATTTACATGTACGAATTACCAAATTTCTAAATTTTCCTTTCTAGAACCTTCCATTAAATCTTTGGTACTTCCTTTTATATATTTTATTTCTAGTTCAACTGATCCTTCGTGAGCAATAATATTTTCAATCCAATCATAAGCCCATTAAATACAATTGACTATCGTTGCGATAAAATATCGTTAGTGGAGGACTACCCTTTTTTCTTATTTGGTTTTCAGGGAATCAACGCCACTTTTAATGTGCAAAGACACTTTTCTAGTAGCGTTTCTCCAAGTAACTGCAACATATTAAAAATGTAGCAATGATAAAAGTGTGGAGGCATGTCATTCATGTGAACGGCTCCATTGACGTCATAGTTTTCTAAGAATAAATGGTACTGCAAAGACAAAATGTAGGAATGTGAGCCGGTACGTAGCAATAAGCTGAATAAGTTTAATCTTACACTATCAGTCTACCCATTTGGGTTCACATATTCAAATTATCCTACGCCGATGTGTTATGGATGATTAATGCAGAAATTGTAAAAAATATATCAGCATGTGTTTGGAAAGGAGTGGTAAACAATTTTGGGGAAAAGGCTCAGGGTACCGACCAGGATTAGTATCCTCATGTCTACTTCTCAGCAAATTATTTATTTTGTGAAATTTACACGTTAGATCAAGCGGCCACTGATGAAGGTATGAGATAGTTGTTAAAATTGAATTCAATAAATGAATATAGAGTAAATTTTAAATATCTAATCAAAGCCTTGGCTATAAATAGAATACTATTTTGGATGCAAACATCAGGTTACAACACCTTGAACAGGGCATTAAACGTTTTAAACCCCAATACTATAACTTACGTTTACACTTAACGTCAATTTAAATATTTTAAACTTTATGGTACAATTATACGTTTAGTAAAACTTTAAAAAAATGTATGTATCTATAAAAAGTTTGAATTCTTTTGAAACTATGTTTACATAATTAAATTGATAAATCAACCACAATCCATAAATAGTCTTTCAGCTTTAGAAACTATTAAGAGCATTTTTATGCAATTAACTGTGTCATTAAATGTGACTACATGCTACACGTACTGAACAACAAACATTCCAATTTAATCGTTTACGCTATAAATACTATTGTATAATTAAATCTGTATATTTTAATATTTTGTGAATGTTAACAAGCAGAATCGTAGTAACATTAAATTTTATATTTGATAAAGTATGGACGTGCTTCAGAATTATCTTAGTTTTATAACTTTTTCCACCCTGCCTGTACATTCAGTTTATTCGAATCTAACAGCACTAAAGGTTAGGGATGAAGCAGATAGAGAGTTAAAGATTAATGCACCAGTATTAGCGAGAAGTAAGAGAGTGAAATCAAGTAGGAAATTGTAATCACAGTATTCTTGGCCAGTATTCAAACCCCAACATTCCGGTCACTATTAAATCAGACTAGATGCACTTGACAATTAGAACACATGCACACTAATTATAATGTATTGACGGGTAGTAAGACGTGGATATATATATATATATATATATATATATATATATGTAGCCTTAAATTTAGCATCGCGTCTTGCTACCCGTTAGGGTTATATGTTATGTCACCTTAAATTAATAATGATTCAAGAAAAGCCCTGAACTCTAGAGGAGACAGTGAAAGAAAGTCTAGGAACGACCCCACCCAAGGTTTCTGTTTCGACTTTCATGTCCCGGTAATCTTTTGTAAATAAATGGAGTTATAACAGGAACCTTTGAATACTCAAACCCACGATATCCTCGAATCCTTAAGGATATTTGAGATTCAAGTATTAGAGGAAATATCGTATTCAAGATTCGAATGTATGTTTTAGTTTTGAATTAAATTTGTTTTAACTTTAACGATGTTTATTAATTCTTAACACTTTACAATTATTGGATGAAGCTAGTAATCACCCCGCAGAAGATTAATTTAGCACTTATATTAATGTGTAGGTGTCGTGTAATTAATTAATTATAAAAAGTATGTATTAACATTTTGTTACTATCTTTATTTTATAATATTCTATCATGTTTATATTTCCTTATTATATTAATAATTATTACCAAGATTCGGAAAGGAGTTATAGATTCGGGATTAGGTAAAATAAAGAGCTCTAAGAATCGAGATCATAATGCATTCTATTTGACCCAACTCTAAATTGGATATATCTTTATTAGTTCATGCATGCATTTTTTTGACTGTACTTGGTTGGTGACGTTCTTCAATGCATTTTTTAATTTCCGTTATTAGTGTTAAAACCTGCTTGCAGAATGCAGAAAACCACACCTTGATACGTTTTCGTGTTCGTACATAATCGTTTAGTTAAGATAATTTTTCCTTTGGTTAGCCGTGAGCTGGACTACTAAAAGTAAAAGTTTCCGGAACCTACAGCTGCTAGAAATGTTGATTGTTAGAACCATATCAATTAAAAGGGATCTTATTGTTTCACAGAGATTAAGGCTTTTTTTCCCTGCTCTCCATGAAATATATATGGTATAACTTTAATAATTTAACTGTATCGGGCACCTTATCTCAGTCGGTAGCGTGCATATTTACTGAGCTAAGGGTTTAGGGTTCAATTCGTGGCCTGACTGAAAAATTTATCTTTGGTAACTATTGAGTTATCCCTTTCCCAGTGATGAATTAACGGCTGGGGACAGTATGCTGTGCTGGTCATAGTCTTAAGTTAGACGATCAGGCATATGAAGCCGCGACAGGCTTAGCTAGCTGGTAGTGGAAAATATATGGCTTGAATAAAAAAACTGACCCAGGTGACAGGCTGGACACATTAGTGGATGCATAAATTAATTTAAATGTGACATCAAAAATCACTAATAAATTGCATTCACACCTAAACGTGAAACCTTCTTAACCCCAAGAAGAATAATGTCCAAATCCCAATTTAAAACTTCAAAGGAAAAATCATTTCCAGCACACGAGAAATTCTATGAACGAGATTGAAAGGTATTAGCAATTTGGCTAAGAAAAGTATTTTCACATAATTTAGAGGGTTATTTTACATGCCACAACCCTACAGAATTATTTTACTTGCCACGATCAACATGGAACCGACGGCTTTACTTACCTTCCTAAGGAAATTTGTTACGGATTTTGATTGCTCAAGAAAAATCCATCGTCTTCTTATGGATTTGGACCCATGAACATCGAGTCCGGAAGCGAGAACTTTACCCTAATACCACCTAGTATAACATTCCCAATACAACTGACGGTCCTGTTGAGTGGATCCATATTGAGGCAGTTCTCGCAAGGCTATGTGGGATGTGGGATGGGGAACTCTTTCACAACTTTATTATCATTCATCTTTTTATCGGAAATATATATTTAGTAAAAGCTTCTGGTTGAAATGAACTTACAAAAAATATATATAAACATATTTTTCTCCGGACAAAATTTATAATATTTTTAGGTACCGTATTGATAATATCCATAAAAGGAAACATCTGTTTATGACATGAGCTGATGTAGGAATGCGTGAGAGTAGGTATAATAACTTTTCTAGCATTCGGATAAATTCCTAACATTGAAAATTGGACTTTAGAATGAAGAAGTTGAACATGAAGACTCGTCCGCTTTGGTGACCTCATATTCTAAGGCGTCACTCTCACAATATATTAATGGAGAGATCGTACTTCTATCCCGGCCGGGTGTGCCAAAGGTGGTGTTTACTAAATATAAAATGCGGTGACAAAAAATACAAGAAGACTTAGTTTTCTCTCTCACAAACAAATTTTAGATATCTTTCTACCAACAGATTTGGTAGATTGAACAGACACAAGAAAATAATTAAGTAACATAAATAAATTTATATAACAAAGAATTAATAAGATAAAGGATTAAATTAGAGAAAAGATTTTATGTTATATGGTTGACAGTTATAAAATTTGAAAATGTTCAATCGGACCACCTGTCGGCGATACAGAGTAACAGTGAATACATCGAGGTTGAACAGAGCAAGTGGTTGGATTTAATAACTCCAAATATACAGGTACTGACTGTTGCTTGGGAGAACAAGTGTCTAAGTCAACACAGCCATGGTAAAATGGGTATTAGCGTTGATAGAATACATTAAATATAATATTGCTGGGCTGTCGTTAGACTAAAGCTAAAAAGGCCAGGTCATGAATATTACAGAACCAATTTCTAATAGGTACATACTTTTATATCCTATATGTTTAGAGTTACTAAGGAGAATATCTGTCAAGCTGGTTAGCTTGTATTAAACCTCAAGGGGAGTTATATATATATACAAGAAGAAATGTCCTGTAAGAGGATCTTCTATATTTTATGTTATACTGCGGATGGATATCAGGCATCAACAGTAAATTGTACTATGGCCAGTCCTTTCCTAATGAGTACTGCCAGAGCAATCAATAGTAAAAATGACTACCCACACTTTGGGGTATACGAAACACATAGTAGATCTTTTAATACATAGATATATATAGCACGCAATGGGCTAAAAGAAAGTAATATCTACGCGTGCCACTACATTACACTAGTATTTCTCACAAGTTGCGCACCGCAAATAGTAACACAAAAGGTGCCAACTAGACAGTATACAATTTCTGACCTAACTAGGTCCCAAAAGAAAGATGACCTGCTTGTCGCCATACGAAAATAACAAACGTAAACTTGCCGTTTAGGGCGTCATGAATATTATGTCTTAGTAAAAAAATATGAATTCATATAATAAAGAAAATTGAACACATGTTCCTACACATATTTAAGCATAGAACCCTCGTAATTAAACTACTTCTGATGGACATAGAGAAAATAGACAGCCAGAGAACCTGACTGTGTCTGAAGGACTTATAAATCATAGTTAGACACTCTGACTATAAACAACATGTTTGAATGACTTAGGGCCTGTTTCATAGTCAAATTTAGTACGCCTCAAGTGCGGCGCTACACTAAATACAAGACGACACCTACCTAAACCAAAATGGAATGGGCCGTTCTCGCATAAGAAACTGGCCCATTCCATTCTGGTTTAGGTAGGTGTCGTCATCTACTTAGTGTAGCGCTGCACTTGAGGCGTACTAAACTTGACTATGAAACTGGCCCTTTTAAACATAGTTAGTCAGTCTGACTATAAATAGCTTGTCTGAGGGACTTATAATTAGCCGCTCTGACTATAAACAGCAATGAAGACACATCAAAACAATCTCTCCATCACTACAAATTATGTCTGTAGGACATATGAATCAAAATAATAACTATTGACACAATACTTGATGAATTAGAGTAGACTTCTTCTGCGATGCGGTGGAGAAACAGACTCCGGAGACATCATACCCATCAGTATTTGATGTTGTTGGAGCAGAAGTTCTTTCTTCGGCGATTAGTTACAATAAAATGCCATAATATGGGTCTCGAGCTTGCTCGTTTTATACCGTGGATATACGACGGAAAATAACCAAACGATAGGATCAAGGAGGGTAAAATTTCAACCACGTGAATGATGGCGCATTGGTTTTCCCTAGCGCCAGGTTTGCGGACAGACAAGAAAAGTCAGGACAAGAATAGATAGTGACCTCGGCAACCGGGGTTTTCCCTGGCGCCAGTATGCCAACCCGACAAGACGAGTTGAGACAAGAATAGATATTGAGGTCATTGCCTCGGGCAACAGGGGTTCCCTGGTGTCAGCCTGGTGGCTCAACAAGACGAGTCGAGACAAGAATAGATCGTGAACTAGGTCAGTGTGTCGCAATACCCTTGGGTTTTCCTTGGCGCCAGTATAACGGCCCTACAAGACGAGTTGAGACAAGAATATATATTGAGGTCACTGACCAGCGCAATGGGTTTTCCAGGGCGCCAGGTTGGCGGGCAGACAAGACAAGTTGAGACAAGAATAGATAATGACCCTGTTCTTCTCGTGACGTCGATCGAGAGGGGTTGGTATAAAGAGAGGCGCCCACTTGGTTGTCTATTTATAAGCGTTTGTAGAGCATCTCAAGATGGACAAACTACAGCAACTGGTAAATATTGTTGACGCCGTGCTGACCGTAAAATTGTGTGATCTTACTGTAGATCAATAGTACCCGGTGGATAAATTAAAACGGTAAATACAAAGCTCGGGAGACACTTAATAGCCTATCTATATGGCGAGTTTGGTGTATTTTTACCCTGTCATTTTGGTACTCTAACAGACGAAGACGTGTGTGAACTTAATAAAGAAAAACTGGTATTTACCTGTGCTGGAGTAAAACCCGGTTTACCTACCATTGTGAACTTTAAACGCGTTTAAGAGACGCGGCAGTTAACAACCACAACATCGGGCAGTGGAGCAATTAATACACTTGCATAGTGGACCATACAGAACGTTTAGCTCTTAGGTACGCTAATCATGCTTCGATCCGGCTATATTAATTTAATGTTTGTGGGTCATACGATTGAGGGGAGTGCCTATATGACTGTAGAGAATGTTCACAATGTGGCGGTGAGTGATAGACATGTAATATACAAAGTAGAGGAGCAAGGCTACATAGAGTTTTGCGACGCTACCTGTCACACTATAAGTGCGATGGAAGTACTACCCTACGAGAGAATCGAGAACCAGAGTCGTCTGTCTACCAGTAAGTAGATTCACCTGCGTGCCCACCGTCAGAGGCGTCTACCTACCAGGCGTCAGATTCACCGGCGTACCCACCGTCAGAGTCATCTGTCTACCAATCAGTAGAGTCAACTGCATGCTCACCACCATCGTAGGAGGAGGTAAAGTTCGAAGAACCCGTAAATCTCGAGGATTTAACAATGTACAAAAATGATTCAATTGTTAAAATTATTTGTGAAACGCCCGACGACTACATACTCGGTATGGGTAGTTTCGGTAACGTCTTCCTTCCAAAGTCAATCTATTATTTTCATTTCTGATAATCACAGCTCTCTCTTTCACCAATCAGATAATTATAATAAATGTATAAGTATAGGTTCACAGTGAAAGCTAGACCCAATACTCCCTATTATTTTATGTTTTGTTTACATTGTTGTAAACTGTGTGTGTGTATATGTATGTATGTATGAGTATCAATATATATTTCACATTAGTTGATTAATGTATTCATTTTAATATCTATTTTAATATCTGAAATAATGAATTAATATTATCTGGATTATTACAACTTTTTGCCACTATTATACATTCTTTATTGCTTATTATTATCATTATTATGACGGTTGATAATATAAATGTAAACATGTCATCACCTTAAATTGCCATTTAAGTTTAAATACATTTTTTCGCGACATGAAAAACAACATAGACTGGTCTTCCGTGAGGAATCGTCTTGATGACTGCAGTACTCTAAACAACACCCAACCATTAGATATTTATTGTAGTATCTGTACAACAGAATTAGCTCTCACAATAATTTGTATTTATTTTAGAGTAATTTGTTTTTATTGTCTCACCTCTATAATTACCCACATAATTAGCCAGACTCGAAATATACCAGATCTCTGATGACTTCGATTCGTTAGTTAAAACAATTTCACTGTCTTTTTTTCCTTCCAAATGTATGTAATTTTGCATATTTTTCATTAACAAATTATAAACTTCTTTTAAACAATGTTCTAAAGAAATAAAACCAAAAACACAAAAGCAAGACATTTTCTTTTTAACTTATTTCTTGTTTAGCTTTTGAGACTCTTGTTGCCAAGGATATTATAAATAATTTATTGATATTTCGAAACATATTGTTGCCAAGGAGAATAAAATGTAGTCTTTAATGCTACGGCCCTACTAGCAACCAAAGTAAAGAGAATAGAAGGTAATTACAGATGGAGAAATATATCCGATTGGTTGAACGCATGACGTCACTCAGTACGCAAGTCAGCGCATTAGATACACACACTTATGGAAGACAAATTAAGTTGTAAATCAGGTGATATTTTGGAACTTTAAATAATAATTTAACCTTTAAAATCCACACTAATGTCCAAATTATTTGTGTAACTACTCAACTTATTTAAAAAATGTGTGTGTGTGAAGCTGTATTAGTATAAAAATCTAACTAATGTGTACTGGATGACGTAAGCAAGGACTTAATCACATTCTTACAAGTAGCACTCGCTACCTTTCTATTCACTTTACATTACCAGTAGCAAACAGGCCGTGACCTTCATATTGGCTAATTGATAATACAATTTTTTTTAATCTTGTAGATCATGCGATGCCCGAACAATTTCTCTCCAACTGTCATGGTCCTGAGTCTACTCTATTCAATTCACAGGTTCTTTTGTACCCATTCTCTCCACCTTTTCCAGTCCTGAGCTTGCTAGCTCTCAGATACCTCTAATACCACCAGTTCCTGCTTTATCTAAGCTCTCAACTACCCCAAGTATCACCAGTTTCAATTTTATCTAGCTCTCAGCTACCCCCAGTACCTCCAATTCCTGCTTTGTCTTGCTTTCAGCAACCCCTAGTACTACCAGATCCTGCTCTATACATTTTCTCCATTTGATACCAGGTCTTCTCATGTGGCGGATCTTTTGTGGAACAATTTCTAACTACGTTAGCCATCCCTGCAGACCCTTTGCTACATTCCCACCAGCCCATTACAACCTATGGAATTCTAGAATCCTGGGTTCTTCTGTTTCCTGACATTCTTCTGTAAACTTCTTCATTGTTCCTGTGCCTCACACTCACTTCTCTTAATGTTCGTATAATAATTATTTTTGTGATATCTCTTTCAAATATTTCTAGGGGGCTGTAGTAATTTTTCCTATTTTTCAATACTTCCAACCCTTACGTAGCTATTACTACAGTGTTATATAATTTTATTTTGGTGTGGATAGAGATTTATATTTCAGAGCACTTATTAAGTTAAAACATAATCTGTCTACCTCTGTATTCTCTCTTATGATATCTGTTCCATATTCATTCCTAATCGTAAATCAAGCTTCTGAGTTTTTTGCGCTGATTTGCAACTCATTCAATCATCAATATAAAATATAATTTTTATAGAAAGGGCCTTTCATAAAATTCAAACGTATTTCACAGTGAACATTGATAGCATTTTACTATATTATTTGTATTTATAATAAGTTATCTATCAATAGTAACAGCAGTGGATCACATTACTTGATTAAAAACTTTTATAGCGGTCAGATAAGGTTCTTCATAGGAAAATAATAGGAATACTACAGTATTAACCACTTGTTCAGGCATTATAATCACGTACGAAGGGGTAGTATTCGCCGCTTGTGTGGGAAAGGTCTTAAAGTGGGGATGTAGGGGGTGCAAGAAAAGGCCAGTGTTTTTGCAGTTTTTTTCATCAAAACTTTTTTGGTCAAAATAAATCAATTAATTCTTCAGTATAAACATAGATATTAATTTTCTTCACATGGTGGTATCAACAGTTGTTGAGTATCTGTCATGAATGTAGCGGCATTAGATGACAAACTTTTTAAATGAATAGAAAAAGTTGTCATTAAATCCAGGACACCCTTAATAGATATTCAACAACTGTTGAGGTCACCACATGAATAAAATTAATATCTATGTTTTTACTGAAGAATTAATTGACCTATTTTGATCAAAAATGTTTTGATATAAAAACTGTAAAAACACTGCCCTAAGCTCTCGTTTTCTGTACTCTCATCTTAATTTCATACTCTACTATCCTTAAGGGTGATATTAGATTGTCATATTTATTTTATTACTGAAATAATAGTGACGGAGATTTGGGTTAGAATCCCTGTTGGGTATACCTAGATTTTTTTCTCCCTTAAATGGTTTCCGCATCTCATTCCACGCAGATGCCGGTACATTAACTGCAAAATTATAACTTCCTCACTCTTACTCCATTATCGTAATTAACGTATGGGTGTAACAAGAATTGGTACTAAAACATTCTGTAAATAAAAGTGATATAAAACCAAATATGTTAGTAATGGTGCTTTCTACCAAGTCTGTCGAGACGGAGTTAGAGGCAGTTTTGTGTGGAGTTGGGAGTAGGTAAAAATGTGTATCATTTTAATTTTATACTTTTTTATTCTTTTTTATTCTTTTGGACCAATGATTGTTATTTTTATTGATAAATTTATTAAACTATAAATTCACAATATCAAAGAGGCTTCCTATGAAGTAACCTGTAATGGAGCATTTTACTATGGTAAAGTTATTATTATTAATTAATATATTTTAGCATTGCATGAAAGAGTTAGAGTTGGACAGTATTAAAATAGAAGAAGGTTAAACAGTAGAAAACTAGAGGAGTCAGTATTAAAATAGAGGAATCAGACAGTCTAAGGATTGTCATACCAACTTCATAGCCCTACTTCTACAATATATAATAACCTCCCTCCCCATATTGTTGTCAATAATAAATTAATAATATATACTCTTTAAGAAGTGGTCTATCAACTAGTGCTGAATTCTAATCCTATCTGCGTATAACCCGAACGGGTAGTAAGACGCGGTGCTAATAATAATAATAGTCTAATCCTATCTTGTGTAAACTATCACCATACAAAGTCGAAAAGTCCCAAACAGATTTAACCAAATTAATTAAACAGGTATAGTTCAAACAACAGGGTCATAGAACTAACTATACAACTAAAGCTATGCATTTTAAAATAAACTACTAAAGCATTTCCCAACAAACAAAAGAGTTTATGATACATACACGTTATTTTTTTTAAAAGAATCACATCGACAACAATAACTGCAAGTATTGACCTGTTTTGTTTCAGTGTTAAACATTGAAAAAAGTAAATAAACATACACTCTATTACACGTATAAATAATACAAATTATAAATATGTAACCATTATATTTAAATTAAATAAACAAATAATTTGTTTAGACACTTATATGTACAAGCTATACACAGATATTTGTGATGCCAAATACTACCAAGATACCCATTTGGAACTAAATCGTTAGAGCCATTTGTAAGATATTACAAGTTTTTGAAAATTAAGTCATTAGTAAACTAGCCTTCAACCAACTTTGACCCATAAACCTAGGTCATATCAAACAAAACCTAGATGTGCGTTTTAAATAAAATCGTTAGCCATTTTCGAAAAATTTGGAATTAAAGAAAAATTACTCATCAGTAAACTACCCTTAATTGAAGAACTAGATTAAAAAAATATTTTGAGGTTTAAGCCTATAATATATAGATATCAAGAAGATAAAAAAATGAGCTGCAAGCGTACGACAACAGGAGGTCTGTCTGACAGAGTAAACGAAAGTTTGTAAGCATTGTGGACAACATTATCTATGTTATCAAATGTTACACATTTTATAACTTCTGATCCCTAACATTTATTTATGAATTTAACTAAGACCTTACTTTATTTTTGTCAGTGTTACTAAACTTTATAGACAATTTTTAAATAATGATGACTCATATTATTTAATAATTTAGTTTATTAATGGTGACTTTCTTTCATTAAACCGTATAGCAATTTTAAATAATGAAGAATAATATTAACAGGGACTTTATTTAATAATTTTGTTTTATAACCTATTAACATTGGAAGCTTTATTGGTTGACTGTTATGTATCTTTCGACCCGAATATCTTTCACTGTGTATGATTTATTAGTATTTACCGAAGGATGGACAAAGGGAAAGAGTCCATTAGAACCATGGTGGAGAACTTTACAGAAGATGGAGTTTGTTTGGCCGAAATAGCTGCATCATATGGCAAGTTTTGTAACTAATCGTTTCTTTTAGGCAGCCCCTCCTCGAATAAAGGCCTACAAAATATTTTAGGGTGGTGTACAAATAACCCTGGTACTAGCCAATTTAGAATGGAGGGGTGTATTGAAAAGTGTAACAAGATGAAATTCCCCCAGAAATATTTGGTCAAACTACTGATATGTAAACAATGTGCCGTATGTTTCAAAACATTGTGAGCTCACCAGCGTAGTACCTACCATCCGTCCCACGACTGTTCCTCAGCGGGTGGAAGGTTTTTGTTCAAGCAGATACTACAATGATTACTTCAATAGGGTTTTGGATGAGATTGACATTGTTTTATGTAAGTAATTTTATGGCACGCACAAAAAGCATGAAACCTGTAAGTTACAGCAGTGAACTAATGTGACTAGATTATACTTTTACTCTATATGTGGGTTAAAGTTAAAGACTGCATTCAATAGGTTTGTTTCCCCCCTTCCAACCCGGTCATTAGTGATTAGTTTCTTAATATACTGCCTTCTATGGTGACGGCTATAGTAAGACGAACAGTATTTACGTCAAATCATGTGATCCACAACTTTGATGTTGAATACAGACAAAAGTTTGTATTTTATAAAACTGTCAGAATCCCCACTATTTAACATATTCATACGTCAAGTCAGGTGATCTGCATCTGTCACCTTTATAGATAGTATCAATACCTATAAAATAATAATACAAATACTATTATAAACTGCCAGAATCCCACAATTTAACAAATTCATACGTCAAAACATATGATCTGTAGTACAAAGAAGCATTGGGTTGCCATCTTTATCGACAATAACAGCTTAGGAGAATACTTTGAAAGCTATGGTTTTCCACCCTGCATAAAATCACATTTGAAATTAATTCGCAAAAAACACTTCCCATACGTTTCATAGCACAATACAACTTCATAGCATAGCCTCAAATGTATCGCCCCCAGAACATTCCAATGGAAACTTTCATTCCCATATTCTCATTCACCAATAATACAGGCAGCAACGCTAAGGTAGTGAGATATTACAACACATTTTTCTAGACGGTGGGGTCCTGTCGCCTCTCAAGAGTCTGTGTCCAATCAGCGTGCGCCTATAAAAGGAACGTCCTCCCGACGGCGTGCTGGTCATAATAATGACAGTCGTCCAAGTAATCAAACATCATGGAAGGTCAAGACGTTTGCAGCCGCAAAAAAGAGCTGGTTAAGCCACTCGCAATCACCAGTATCTTCAACATTCTTTTTCCCCTGGATGAGGTCGACGCTAAACGAATCATAGTCTGCTTGAGTGACAAGAATAACTTTACACCCTATTTCCAGCTAGAAAAATTTTTGAGGGAATTGTGCCATGTTTAGCCATACAGAGTGGCAAGAACTGGTCAACTACAAGTCGGTCATATTATCAAACTTTTTTTAGCAACACGCAGCCTTTTCAGAAGATTATTCTGACTAATCATGAAATCTCTCCGAGACGTATGTGCAGTGACCGTATGGTCGTCATCAGTGAGAAACACGACGCCGGACTCAAACGGGTTGCCTATCTAGCCCCTAGCTCTGCACGTCTTTGTGAAGTGTGGGACCTCATCAATGTCACCGTCCACCGACTGGATATGTGGTCAGTACCCATCGCACGATCTTGCAACGATTTGATCGACACACTCGTCGTGGATGTATGTGACACTTTAACAGAATCGGTGGATGTCATTGATCTCGAGCAGTCTACGGTGGAAACACACATCAGAAACGTGGATCTTATTAGTGCTACCTACTATACATGTCAATTCGTCGGTTTGGACTATTAAATGTTGGATTGTGAACAAAAGAAAATTTTACTAACACATCTAAGAGACACTGTAGGAAAACGTATGAACGAATATATGCATGATTCGTGTAAAAGTGTAGAGTACATATTATGTATGTCTGTGAAACCTTTAATGTATAATAAATACATATTTGTTACAATCGTGCTTTATTCACGCTAAACCTGTCTTGTCGAACCACCAAACTGTCACCAAGCATGATCTCGCACAATCTATTCCTGTCTCAACTTGTCTTGTCGAGCTGCCAAACTGGCGCCAGGTAAAAGTCATCAGGAAAAACCCATTGCGACATAATTTATGGTCGTGATTTATTCCTCTCTCGACTTGTCTTGTCAAGCCGCCAAACTGGCGCCAGGTTTAGGTGATGTCGCAGGGAAAACCCTATTACCACATATATGTGACAATGAGGATGGGAGTGTTGCAACAGGGAGCCAATATTCACACACTATGCTAAACGACCGTCAAGAGAAAATGCTCATCCACGTTCCCCGCCATCAGTATCAATTCCTAAATTTTATGGGAGGAGTGCCCAAGACTGCAAAACCCTAGCGGCACACATTAAATTCAAATGGGCTAAGCCCATCAGCCCTAGGATACTTTGGTGACCCTCCACCCCCACCGGGGGATCTGTGGAAGAGGGGGATGTGAGTGGTGTAAAACGGTAAATCAACCGGATATGGAAAGTAGGTTAATTGACATCACAATACACACTCTCACCCACGGGGAATATTCTCGGATGTGGTTGATGACGCAACCACAGGACGTGGGTGGGGGAATAACGGTAAACCACCTGGGTATGGAAAGTAGGTTAATTGATAGCCTCAAGGGGTGGAACGATGGGACGTACTAGACTACTTTATTATCCTGCGTAGTAGTCACCCTTGTTTAATATGTACCTTAACTTTATTTTAAATATATTATATTTCAATTGACTTTTAGTTCTACAATATCATTTAAATGATTTCTTATTTGTTGAGAAGAAGAGTCAGTGGTTCAAAAAAAAATTAATTTATTTTCTATGTTAATTCTTTAGTTGCTTAAGATTTGACAAAAATACTTTCAGTGCACGTTAAGGGCTTAATTATCTTTACCATAACCAACACAATTGATTAAAATAATTGTGATATCACTTGAGAAACCTATATTACTACAATATTCATACCATCCCTTGTTGTCACGTTGACCAAGATAAGCTCACGTACTTTTATATAGTGGTATGGAAGAGGTCAGAATTACAATCCAGTTCGGGTGTACTAAGGGTGAATTTTGTCTTAAATAGTTTCCCACACTTTCTCACGTAATTAAGTTTACATTTACATTCAACCCTAAATTCCTAATCTGTACTCAAGTAAATCGTAAGCACATAACCCGAATGGCTAGTAAGACGTGATGCTAAATAATAATAATAATAATGTAAATCGTAATGAAATTTGGAGATCCTGGGTGAATTTTAAGGCATGGAGCAAAAAACAAATAAATCGCATTACATAATTTATTATATTTGGTCTAGAGAAAGGGCTTCAATTAAGTTATATAAGCGGATTACTAAAACATTTGATATAAAATGTATATCAAATAATTAGTATTATTCTCTTGCTGTTTGGATTTTGTCAATAAAAAGTGTATATTTTCCAATTATGAAAGTTATCTATAGTCAACATCTCACGCATTAAACCTTATTAATTTGAGGAATCTCAGGTAGTTCGTCCAAAATATCCTAAATATTATTAAGATATAATTAGTAGCCATATTTTTAATAATACGGCCAATATTTTGTAGAAATTATTATTATTTTTATTTTTATGTGTTCTGACTTACTACAGGTCTATGCCTTTTGTTTGTGATCCTATACCACCAATGCGCCATGTCCACTACCTCCTCCTTTATAGCTCCCAGAATTTTCTTCTTTCCTTCTAGTCATCCAATATTTGAATCTTCCTCTTTCCTAAGCTCATCTTTCTTTCAACCTTTCCTTCTATGACGTCGCGCAGATGACAGTTCCTCCTAATGATGTGTCCTATTCAGTTTACTTTGCACCGAAGAATCACATCCAAGATAGTTCTCTTCTCACCCACTATTCTTAGGGTCTATTCAGTTGTCACCCTGTATGTGCATCTGATCTTCTCAATTCTGTTTATATATATTAAATAAAAAGGTTCAAAATATCAATATTATACTCACAATCACATAGAATAGGTAATTGTTGAGCTATTCAATGATTGTAACTATTGGAAAATAACAAAAGCCTAGTTGAAAAAACTCAATTGTAAGAGCAGCTAGCCAGCCTAAATATATTTCTTCACTTATAATCTAGGTAATAATTTACCCCGTTGTTGGAGAATGTAAAACCTATATATATACCAAAATTACAAAGTTAGCAGGTTACTCTGCTAAGAGTAGTACACATACTAATTTTTGGATTTAGATGAGGAGTAAAGGAATTTAATGAAATAACTTTATGTTGGTATTTGATTTATGAAATATAATATTTAAAAAATTATCCTCATTATATTTTTTCTGTAATATTAGAATTTCCTTTGTAAGATACGTATTTGTAAACACTTTGTATTCTGTTTGTATTATTTTAACTCTATTTCTACTCGTACCGGTACAAAGGCGCTAGTTTCATCTTATCTGTTTTGTCTGGGAAACTGCTGTTGGGATTATAATCCAAACTGGCAGTAATGAAAGTTTTTTTTTTACAAAATATTTTACTAAGCTCCCTCCAAGCAAGTTCCATATACTTCACTACTACCCCATTAATGTAAATATGTGGATATACGAGGTGGGTAGTAGTACAGGGAATATGTACAGAAAATGTGTATTCTTCACATGCAAAAAAGGTCAATAATATGCCTTGGGGCAAAATCTATTTCAATAAGAGCTGAAAGGAATCGAATCGGCCCCAAACCCTGGCGCTGTGCTAAATTATTTGGGCCTCCCTACCATCACCACCAGACCCCTCCCCATAGTTTTTTAGCATCACACACAATTCGGACAAACCAAAAATTTTTTATGACTAACGCCGTGTATTTTAGTATACGTGTGTGGCTGTCATACAAAAATATATTTTATTCATTTTAAGAGTCACTTCGTATCGATCTTCATCGATCTTTCCTCACCACTGAACTGTAAATACGAGTAGATGAGAACTGTCCAGCTTAATAGAAAAGATAGAGCCACTGTCTCTTCTTCCCATCTTAAATCAACGTTTTAATTATTTTTGTGGCTTGAAGTAAAAAAGTTCCAAGCGATTCGTGCAAGACACACACATCTCTAAATTGTTTTTAAATGTCAGGAATAAAGTTTACTGACTCTATTTATAGTACATTTTGTTTTTGACATATATTCATACCCGTACAGGTGAACCCTTAATTTTATTAATCTAATAGGGTAAGAATGATTTTTATAGAGTTTGGAGGAAATGTATCAACATTATCGTGGAGTGAAAGTGGGAATAAATTTAAGAGAAACCTCCTCCAGTGCATCCAACCACGATTCGAACTAGGGCCTGTCTGTCACAGTAAAAATCATAACTTAAACGTTACTGACGCTCACCTTTTTTTTACCCATAAAAGCTAGGTATTTTGCTGATAAGTATCCTACTAATTGCAAATAAATATTGGTTACATTAAGTAATGTATTGTCTGAAGGCGAAGCTATAGCTCAGTCAGTATCATGCCTGTTTTCTGAGATACGGGTCTCGGGTTAAATTCCTGGCATGTCCAAAAAATGTATCATTGGTGAAATGTGGGTTTCCCCTTTCACAGTAATTAGTTAACACCCGAGGAGTAGGTGTTGTGTGATATTCTAGTTTTAAGTTATTTTTCGAGTCGTGTGTTTATTTAACCAGTTGGTCTATAAAGTGCACGTTAAATACCTCAAATAAATGCAAAATAAAACACAAAATTGTACAAACCTTTTATATACACTTTAAGATAGCAAGTGTAATTTACATTATTTTATGAAGGTGTATCGTTCAAGAAAGAGGAGACATATCAAACTGGTAGTTCATAGGCCGTTTGTGGCTTGATTCATAATTATGTTTGGCCCATCAATCCTTTTATGAACCAACATACAATTCAACCCAATTATACTTTTTTATAAAAGTTGTAGGAATACATAATTTTGGATTATGACAATATGTAAATTGGTGACTATTTGGGGAAATCTATCAGGAGAGGTATGTGTACAATATTTTACTCTTTACTCGCCATCTATTTGAAAATGATGGTTAAATGTATGCACCAAATGCAGTATGTGCAATGTTTGGTAGTATACAGTTGTATGAGCATTTGTTTTCTCCTAAGAAAATACCTACTTTGGTGGCCGCATGGCCTAGGGCATCACTCTTGCAATAGAATAAACTGCCGATGTCAGGGATATTTGTATTCAAATGACGATTGCGTCTACTTAGGGTGGTTTTGTCCAAAATGTTTTTCCTCTCTCCCTCCATGCGAATATGTGTATACTTCCTCTAAATTCCACCCTTTTTTACATAATTTATTAGCGCAAATAGTACATATACATATAAACTGAACAGGTAGTAAGAAGCAAAGCTAAAAAATGATCTAATGAAAAAGAACAAACGCTAGAGAGAACACGGCTTACGGACAGGAATTCGCCATTATTGATGAAAGTGGTCACCACAAAGTTTAAGTCTTAAAACTAAATATCATTGCTGCAAATTAAAGGTTCAAAATTTCCGCTAAATATAGAGGGTACGGTGCTATGGTGAATCTTAAATATCTCAAATAATCTTAACTTTATTTTTTAAACTAAATATCATTGCTGCAAATTAAAGGTTCAAAATTTCCGCTAGATATAGAGGGTACGGTGCTATGGTGAATCTTAAATATCTCAAATAATCTTAATTTTATTTTTTATTGATTTGATTTTCTATTATTATTTTATAGGTAACTTATTGCATTTTTTGAAATGGAGCACCTTCAGTTTCAGGGTTTAAATTTTATTTAAATAATCTGTATGTTATAATTTTGAATTAAATCCCCTAGAAATACATGTATTTATATGATATCTAATTAAGACAATGGAGAGTTTTTAAAACATACATTTTAGTTATAAGAGCTTTATTTAAATTAGGACTTTTTAATAAAATCAGAATACACATTTGATTTTTTATTCTGTTTAATTTATATTATACAAGTGTGTAGTATGAAAGTCTTAATAGGTATTGTTATAAATTGTACAGTATTTTGGTATGGTACAGCTGTTTAATATAGAAGTATGTAAACATTAAGGCTTTGCCAAATAGTTACATTTTCCACGACTATATCAATATTCATTTAATTTTAAAAAAAATATTACACTGTATTCTATAGTCGTAAAATTATTTTAATGGTTATAAATTTCGTATCATTGAAGCCAAACAAAATAACACCAGATGCAAAATATTCTAGAATACATACAATATTATTTAAAAGGAAAGGCTAATTAAGTTGATCAATAGCTGTATTCAAACAAGGTTATAGACTATAGTATTACTGAACATATATTTAGGGTGTCTTAATCAAACATAATGTAGACCAATAATGGACAGAGGAAGATACAAATATTATCGGTAGACTTTTAAGAAAGAGCATTGAGCTTTATCTTGATTGTGAATAAGCTTCTCAACTAATTTTACTTATTATTCCTATTATTATTATTATTATTATGTGATCTGTCTTAAAACAGTTTCATTCCTTTTGTGGGTGAATTTAGACTACCAATGCCACTTGACCATCTTACTCTATCAGCTCCTAGAATTCTTTTTTTACCTTTTAGTCATTCAATATTTGAATCCTTTTTATTCTTAAGCTCCTATGTATTTCAATATTTCCTTCTATGACATAGTACAGATGAAAATTCCTCCTAAGGATATGTTCGATTTAGTTTGCTTTCTACCGATGAATCACATCTAAAATGGTTGTCTTTGAGTTTGACATGTTGTTCCGCATTCCAAAATGCCCTGTACACCTTCCGTAGTAGATGAGACGTGTTTGGGACATAGTCTAGAAGATTAATAGCGTAATTTATTAACCTTTTATCCTCATCTTATCTCCTATTTTCTATATTTTCTTAAACAATTTTAATTATATTGCGTTTATCTACATTTTTCCACTTAATATACAGTATATTTACCTTTTCTGCGACGATAACGACACTATATAACTTTTCATAAATCCATTTTAATTCAACTTCTTATATTGCCGTCTAGCACTCATTTTAGACTGTTTTAATAATTTTTTAAAGATAAATCTAAATTTATAGACATTCGTGGACCCTTTGAAACCATGCATCTAATTAAATAACGCCTAATACGCTTCATAATACCTCCTCGTCCCAACAGGCATCCTGGTGAACCTCTGAAGCAGGATTGGAAGTGGTCCGATGATATTGATATTTGTGTCGAATAAGGTTGGAGAGCTTTCCATAGAATCNTTTAGTCATTCAATATTTGAATCCTTTTTATTCTTAAGCTCCTGTGTATTTCAATATTTCCTTCTATGACATAGTACAGATGAAAATTCCTCCTAAGGATATGTTCGATTTAGATTGCTTTCTACCGATGAATCACATCTAAAATGGTTGTCTTTGAGTTTGACATGTTGATCCGCATTCCAAAATGCCCTGTACACCTTCCGTAGTAGATGAGACGTGTTTGGGACAGAGTCTAGAAGATTAATAGCGTAATTTATTAACCTTTTATCCTCATCTTATCTCCTATTTTCTATATTTTCTTAAACAATTTTAATTATATTGCGTTTATCTACATTTTTCCACTTAATATACAGTATATTTACCTTTTCTGCGACGATAACGACACTATATAACTTTTCATAAATCAATTTTAATTCAACTTCTTATATTGCCGTCTAGCACTCATTTTAGACGGTTTTACTAATTTTTTAAATATAAATCTAAATTTATAGACATTCGTGGACCCTTTGAAACCATGCATCTAATTAAATAACGCCTAATACGCTTCATAATACCTCCTCGTCCCAACAGGCATCCTGGTGAACCTTTGAAGCAGGATTGGAAGTGGTCCGATGATATTGATATTTGTGTCGAATAAGGTTGGAGAGCTTTGCATAGGATCCCTCACAAATGCTACATTTAAATGACATATTGACCGCTGTAGATGATGCGAAATAAATGATGTAAAAAATATCCCTGTCCACGTCTCGGGAGAAAAAACCCACTGTCACTCTAGCAGTAACGCCCTCTACTCACGAACTGAGTTTTCTTAAGAATATTATAAAATATGTATACATGTTCCACTCTCACATAGTAAAAATGGTTCAATATATCGAAAATATTTCACCAATATGTCGCCGCCAGCTCCAATGACGTCAGCAAAGTTTGTGAGAATAATAACGTAGTGAAATAAGGTTATGGCAACACATAGCATTCAGCGAGCACGCCTAACTTTTAATACACTTTTAGATATCACAATTTGTCCTCCGATATATGTCCTACAGCGTGGTTTAGATTTAAATCGATTACAATCCAGATAATAGGCAGACTTTGGAAGGAAGGCGTTGTTGAAACTGCCCAAACCGATTATGTAGTCATCGGACATTTCACCCATAATTTTAACATTTGAATTAGTTTTGTACATTGATACATCTTCGAGATTTATGGGTTCTTCGGACTTTACCTCCTCCTCCTCCGTTGTTGGTGGGAACGTGGGTGACTCTGTCTGTGAGTACTCTGCTGACTTTGATGTCTGTTAGTCAGGCAACTCTAGCGGTGTGTAATCCGGCGACTCTGGTGGTGGGTACGCTGGTGACTGAGGATGGGAGTGGTGGCTACGGTGTCATGAAGAATGGTGGTGGGGGGTGTAAAGATCGAAAGAGTGGTGGAGACCTGGGCAACACGGCCACATTGTACCCTTTGCGGAAATTTTACACAGCACATGTCATTTCACACATCTAAGACACCTCGTTTCTATCGTAGGGTAGTACTTCAGTTTCTCTTATCATGCGACAGATAGAGTCACAGAACTCGATGTAGCCTTGCTCCTGTGGCACACCTCTGTCGTGGTTCACTACTTTGGAAATTACATGTATCAAAACGTGTAATAACGTATCATATATATATTTATGATACGTTATTACACATCTTTAACTTGTGCTCTTGTATTAACTGCCCAATATTCCGACTTCTTGAATCTTCTGCCCGTCTCTTAGCGCTTTGGTAGGTACTTTTTAGCGAGTTCAAAGTTCACAATGGTAGGTGAACCGGGTTTACTCCAGATACCAGTTTTTTGTTACCAAGCTCGCACACATCTTTCTCTGTAGAGTACCAAAACGACAGGGTAAAAATACACTAAACTCGCCATCTAGATATGCTATTAATAGATGTCTCCTGAGCCTTGTATTGAGCAATTTTAATTTACCCGATGAGTACTTTTGATCGACGATTAGATCACACCATTTTACGGTCTGCATGGAGTCAACAATATTTACCAGCTGATGTAACTTGTCCATCTTGAACCTCTCTACAAACGCTCATAAATTGTGCACCAAGCGAGTCCCTATATATTCACCGCCTCCCTCCTACGATCGACGTTATGTCGTCTTGTGGTGGTACGAGATGAACAGGGTCAATGACCTCGTGGTTTCAAGAATGTATTATATTCCTGTCTCAACTTGTCTTGTCGAGCCGGAAAACTGGCATCAGGTATGAGTCATCTAACGTCACCGGGAAAACCCATTTCTAAGGAGGATTGCGACATCAACCATTCCTGTCTCGACACGTCAAGCCGACAAACTTACACCGCAAGGTTTCCCGTGCTAATTCTTGTCTCGACTTGTTGAACTGACAATTTGGCGACGATGAGCGTTCGATTCATGTAAAACAGCATAGATTTACCGTTACTCGTCAATAGTGCTTACGCATCCACCGAATGCTGATGTACTCTCAGGATATGATTGTATGGTTTTCCCGCACAAATGCTGGTAAACATTCTACGTGGTCTAATTATATCAAACGGAAAATCTGGTGGAATAATTTTTTATTTCGCCTTATTTTTCACTCTCACAAATGCCGGGTGCACTCAACCACGGTAAGGAAGTATTTGATTGGATGACCGTTCTAACATACATTAGCGGTGCTATCCCCGTGAAATATGTCAATGTTTGGATCCCCATGGGCACACCGTCTAAATTTCAGGCTCATATAATTCTGGCGAGGGATGTTGGACTCAAATCCCTGCCGGGCAAAGTGTTGGAAGTTATCACTCCAGATAAAATGCTGGAACATTTTCTTAAACCACCCCGCCCCATTATCTTAATAAATATATAAAGGTCGTATACTAACACGTTCAGGATCTGATAAAAAAGGACGCCGGAATGTATACGATCGGTGCCGTCATAAAATTAAACTTTGGTTATCCTTGAAAAATGTAGAGGCTAACAAATATATTAAGCATTACAAATACAATTTATATAAATACAATCCCAAATTAAGAAGAGCTTACTGATGAAAAATGTGCAATGTGTCTCATTATCTTTCTAATATGAACACTGTAAAGGTTTTTAATGATTTTATCTTGCCATTACTGGTTAATAATGAGTACATAATTTTAAGGTGGATCAGTGAATTTTATGTGATTCTTATATCTCTTTTGATGTTTTGTGAGGATTAAAAAAAATTATTCAAGGTTTATAAGATTCCTGGTGATGGTGTGAGCATCTAAACTAGTCAAACTTTAACCAGAAGATATCTCCTCCTGTACAAATAATGAGCACGGAATCCAAAATTACGGATGAAAAACACTTTATAGCATCAATTTTGCAAACACGAGGGATGTTGGACTCAAATCCCTGCCGGGCAAAGTGTTGGAAGTTATCACTCCAGATAAAATGCTGGAACATTTTCTTAATCACCCCGCCCCATTATCTTAAAAAATATATAAAGGTCGTATACTAACACGTTCAGGATCTGATAAAAAGGACGCCGGAATGTATACGATCGGTGCCGTCATAAAATTAAACTTTGGCTATCCTTGAAAAATGTAGAGGCTAACAAATATATTAAGCATTACAAATACAATTTATATAAATACAATCCCAAATTATGAAGAGCTTACTGATGAAAAATGTGCAATGTGTCTCATTATTTTTCTAATATGAACACTGTAAAGGTTTTTAATGATTTTATCTTGCCATTAATGGTTAATAATGAGTACATAATTTTAAGGTGGATCAGTGAATTTTATGTGATTCTTATATCTCTTTTGATGTTTTGTGAGAATTTAAAAAAAATATTCATAGTTTATAAGATTCCTGGTGTTGGTGTGAGCATCTAAACTAGTCAAACTTTAACCAGCAGATATCTCCTCCTGTACAAATAATGAGCACGGAATCCAAAATTACGGATGAAAAACACTTTATAGCATCAATTTTGCAAACAAATTTAGTTTAACTTAAATCTACCCAATTTAAAAGAGCGCACAGCAATTTTGTAATGGTTTTGAAGAATTATTTATATGGTGTTTTAATTGTATGCAAAGTTTTTTATTGTATTTAGTTTACATTTATCTAATAATACGTGTTAAATTTATTTATAATATTTGTTATATATCTTAAACAATATTTGTTCCAGCCTTTTAATAATAGACCATATTTAACAACCTATTATTTAAAATTTTACTAATTTTTTTAATTCTTGATGCTGAACAAATTTGGCTGGAGCCCGGGATTGAGGTATACCGACTGAGCGGCCATCATTGTTATTAATTTAATTTTATGGAATGATATTTACGGTATTTACAACATATACCATTGTATACAGTATTTACAGAGCCCAGTAAATACATTACTATTTACAAAAACTATAATTCAGACATACAATCATGGCAATAGGAGATATAACATTTTACTTTATATTTCAAGGCCCCGCAGAAATTTTATCTTTAACTCCACCATCTGTAATACATTACTATTTACAAAAACTATAATTCAGACATACAATCATGGCAATAGGAGATATAACATTTTACTTTATATTCCAAGGCCCCGCAGAAATTTTATCTTTAACTCCACCATCTGTTGAGGTACCAGACACATCTCAACTTCTACTCAGTTTGTCCCGCAAATGGACTCCGGGTCATGTACCGGCCATTAGCCCAATATGGAACTTGTATCTTCACAACACAGAATCAATAATTGTTTTAGCCTAGGAATGTAAGTAAGAGCTATGCGACTGTCTATGATTTACAATAATTCATATTTGCCACTATTCATTTCTGTATCTATGCTTTCTCAATTTCCATTACATTATTCCCCTTTCGGTGTTTGAACTGTCCATGGAGTCTCTCTCGCAATAATATGCTTTCTCAATTTCCATTACATTATTCCCCTTTCGGTGTTTGAACTGTCCATGGAGTCACTCTCGCAATGGATTGAAATGCCGATGACAAGAATCTCTGAGTACGAATCCCGGAGAAGTGTATTAAGGGTAGTTTTTTAAAAACTAATTTCCGCTTTCTCCTCACGAAAATTTGATTATAGTTTATCTAAATGCAACCTTCCTCATCCCTATCTCATAAATATAATTACTACAGATGCATATAGCTCGAATAGGTTGTAAGACGGGGTTCTAAATGAGAAAGTTCACTATGTTTGTTATTTATGTTGGTCATACTTTAGCCCCAAACAATAACTTTATATTTCATATTTTAATTTCATGTCAAAATATTAATATTATAAACGAAAGACAAGCGAGCGGCTAGAAACAGACACAATTATTTGCCTACTGAGAATATCTCTATAAACAAGGATCTGAAACTAAAACAGATACATTTAATGTCCCTTTGGTTTCTTCAAGTTCTTCAAACAATTCAATTTTCACAGCAAAAAAAAAAAGACGAGACCGCAGTCTCCGAGCAATCAACAACCCATTAATCTAAAAACAATTCAATTTTCACAGCAAAAAAAAAAGATGAGACCGCAGTCTCCGAGCAATCAACAACCCATTGATCTAGGCTAATGGCCACTATAAATAACCAGTCCCTAGAATACTGAGTCATTTAAGGTATCTTAACTTGTCATAACAAACATTCAAACTACTCATGTACAAAAATAAAAATAAAAAAGTGGGAAAAAACTTATCTTAAAATTATTAACACACTTCTATAAAGTCATAAGTGTTCTGAATATCTTTCCTTAGAAAGTGTTATTAATTTATTAAATAGTTATTGATGCCCTCAACCACCTTTTCTCTAAATGATTAATTTCATCGAATTAATATGTTAAAACTATGCAAAAGTAAATAAGGGATCTTTAAAAAATAAAGGCCTCAAATATTGAGGGTGGAGAGCCTATACATTCCTCAAGACGGCCCTGCTAGAAGTGCGAATACTTGTTGACTACATTACTTCTCTGTCTCACACTAAATAATTAAATCACTTATAAAATCCGGATGAGCTTTGTTATGATTTATAGTCGTCTGAAGTGACATAATTATCTCGTTTATAATGACTGCCCCCGGTACTTAAATTAACTTGCGTGCAAGTTATTTAATAGATTTTAAATGAATATAGTTTTAATTTAACTGAACTGGTGGTGTAATTGAAGTGAGCCGTCTCCTTGAAACTTACTTTATTTCGCGTCACGTTCAAAACAAATGATAGCTCATTTAATAGTTGTTCCAATGTTAATTGAGAGAAGACGTTTCTTTTTAAAGGAGATATTCTACTATGTTCACACTTTATTTTTCACTCACAGTAGTGATCGAATAAATAAGTGATGGTTGTTCTTTGATGTAAGATAAACACGACGTAATGGATAGCTTCAGTAATCACGTCGACTAAATGTCAGGCACATCTAGCTTGGTTGGCTGGTTCGGGGTTCGAATACTGTCTAAGTATAACTAGACCAAGAGCGGATCCAGGCCCTGTTGTTGAGGAAAGAGGGGGTGAGCTATTGGTTTTAATAATGCTTCTTCAACTATATATTTAATAATGTTAATAATCTTATAATAATTTTTAAAATAACAAAAAATTATTAGTTAAGAAAAATAATTTTAACTATCCATAATAAAAAATTTAGAACTTTTAAGAAAAACACAAAATATAATACAAAAAGTTATAAAACAAATACTGTCTCGAGGATGGTCGAATTGCCCCCATCACCCTTCCCCCCATGGATTCGCCATCAAACGAGGCAGTTTTTCCTAAAAAAAAATCCCACTTAGCTCCATGAAAATGTAGGTACATTTACTTTAATTATAACATAATAATTAATACTTTATTATCTACATTTAAATACTTAAAGCAATCGCGGGTAGTAAAACCTGAAGACAAAATACAGAATGTTTTCCCAAAACTGCTGGCTGAATTAATAATATGAAACACACTGACTCGACAGATCATAAATTCAAATGAAAAGAGAATTAATATTTTTCTTCTCAGAATGTGAGCTTCCTCGTTCATTCACAGGGAATGATGGTGAATTTCCTTACAAGCTACTCTTGTTTTAGTATTTCAACTAAAAATATAAATTTACACAAAAATACTCTGAATCACTGTAGAGTAAAATTAATTTTTATCTTTAAAACAAGAATTGTTAAGGAGCGTCTAGAATATTTGTTTTGTTATGTGAAAACCAATAACATAACCTACTTCGGTAGCAGCATGGTTTAAGGCGTCACTCTCATGTTAAACCAGACTAGCTAAGAGAGGGAGAATAGGGTTTGAATCCCGGTTGGGTGTACTGGAGATTCTTTGCAGAATTGTTTTTCATTGTCCCTTCACATAAACGCAGGCACAATTTCTTTAAATTCAAACTTCCTCGTCCCTATCTTACTAGCGTAATTAGTACAAATGCGTATAACCTGAACACGTAATAAAACGTGGTGCTAAAAAAATACCTTAACATAACGTATTTATTTTTGCTTCAATATTAAAATACGTAAAATGTTCTTAAACATAGAAAAACAAATTGTGTTGCAAATAAATAACGAGAACTCTTAGGAGAATTTTTCCACAAAGCACGGTAGTTCTCTAAGAAAATAAATACAATTTCCAAAATAGTTTTAAAAAAATTCCTGCACAGTCACGTAATTTATTGCAAGACGTAGACTAAATTAATTAACTCAGTGCAATACGTATGACTCTAAAATTCTAGCCCTAGTAATAGTAGAATTTACAAACCAAAGCCAAAATAAAATTATTTATTTCATTCACATTATCAGCACATTATTATTAATCCTGCTTGCAATATTTAAGAGAATTAATCGCTAGTTAACTCTCTTAAAGTACTATAGTGTTAATGTTTAGTCCTTCCAATTACAATTATTTTTGTGAAATTATATTTTAGAGAATAATTTGACCTGTCCTATTTTCATTTTATAGAGGTTTTTCTATATTTATTTTAGGTTTGTTTCTATTGGTTCTTCAGGAGATCAAGGATTGTAAGGACGCAGTGGAGAGAAGGACGTCTCCTTTATGCCATTTTCATAGTAAGGCTTAACACGTCTTAAGTTCAGCCTCATATTAAATTCAAGACGGCAACTACCTAAACCCTAATGGAATGGGCCAGGTGAAACTGGAACATTCCAATTGAAGCGTGTTAAGACTGACTATAGGCTAGTTTAGTAGTCAAATTAAGTATGCCTCCAATGTGGTGCTGTATAAAAAAAATAACTAGATCTACATATATCAGAATGGAATGGGCCAGTTTCGTTACACAAAATTTTCAAAATCACTACTAGGTAAAATAATCTTTATCAAATTTTTACCCAAAACAAAGTATAAAGAGTTATTTGTCATGTCAAACACTCCCAAGAGAACCATTTAAGAACAAATTGTTAGGGTCATTTTAAAAATATTTCTTGATTTTGAAAAAGTACTCATTATTATTTTACTCCCAAAACAAGTAGACACTGCTATTTGTTTATGTCAAACACAACCAAGGTATTAAGTTGGAATCAAATTGTTTAAGCCATTAGTAAAATATTTCAAGTTTGAAAAAAAATCAGTCCTCATTAATGTATCCTTCGAAGAATTTTTGCCCAAAGACCAATTATATATCAAATATTTGTCAAGTCAAACAAATCCTAAATGTGCATTTTAAACAAAATCATTAGAACCATTTCGAGTAATTTGGTATTCAAAAAAATTACTCATTGTAAAACTAACCTTAATTGAAGGGCCAAGGTAAAAAAGTGGTATATCCCTATAATATCCAACTATCAAGTTTAAACAAAATCCGTCAAATTGTTTTGGATCCGTGACCAGGGACAAACAGAGACACAGACATGGAGTTAGTCAGAATTGTAAAATCCACCTTTTTGGATTCATATTCACATAAAACGTAAACATTTGTCATAATCTCGAGATTGATCTTTTTTTCACGATAAAAATAATTTCACTTGATATGAGAAAGAAAACGCTTAATATGTATTGTACATTTATTTTAGCTAGTGAGACCAAGTGACGCTCCAGTAAATCCTTCACTAAAACTCATACATCCTGCTAAAAATAACAATAATATATTTTATTCTTCAAGGGTATAAAAAAAAACAGGTGTAAGCAGTGAACATTCATCGCGGCTGGTGTTTCAGGCACATAAGATGGCACGTGATATTGGCTGGGTTTTCTTGAGGGGGTTAGAGGGAGGGGGTGAGTCTCTTTTGTTTCACGAATCTTCGTAATCACATAAACCACTGCTCTCGACTAAGTTTAAATCGTTTCTAGAATTTGTAATCGTCAAATGTGTTGATGTATTGTTTATTACGAGCGAAGCCACGGGAAAGTGGTAGTGAGCAATGCGTGTGTCCCTAACTTAGTAGAATAACCGGAACGTAGTTCTACTAATGTTTCTTCCCAATGGCACATTGATTCCAGCTAGGTTTTTTTTTTACCAAAGTAAGAACTTTCACTTAGCCCACCAAAGTGATATTCTCTAGAAATCTAGCAATTTTGCCATATTTAGTTACTATATTTTATATTTTAATACATAGGCATATCTCTTACTCTCAAAATTGATATATGAAACCACTATTCTCACTATTTATTTTTCTCACCGCTTTAAGATTTTAATAATGTTTCAAATTTAGATCCTCTTCTTTTTAATGTAATGAAAACCATAGACACTAAGAGTATTCGAATTTCTTTATTTTTTTCCTAATAAATTAAGAACACACAAAAATGACATTAGTTTGCTGATTGTTTAGATTTACCAAAGTTTAATAAAAATGGAATGTCTAATATTAGCTTAAAGCCTAAATCTAGCTATATAACTAGGAGATTCAGCCCTGTTTATTTCAGATACTGAAGGTATCTTTTATAAATGTTTTTCCACAATCCATCATCGCAAATATGAGTAGATCTCGTTTATCACCTTTAACACTTTTTTTTTATCATCGTTCGTTTGTTGCCACATTTGCCACATTTTTCTAATTGATATACAGGATGAGTAGTATTTCGTGGATACGGATAGTACCACATGATTAGGTGAATATATCGTGTGGGAAAAACGACATTAAAGACAGAGAATGTGGTATCAGTGTGACGGTGCCCCTGCACGCTATGGGGCACAAGTGCAGCGACTACTTAATGGAAGTCCACCCCAACCAGTGGATCGGGCATGGTGGGCTAGTGGAATGCCTAACAAGGACACCTAGTTTTATTTTGTGAGGTCACCTCAAAGCTCTCGTGTACCCCACCTGACGACCCAAAGCAGTCGCCCGAGGACATTTTGGCATGAATCTACGCGGCTGTTAGACAGTTGACGTAGATATGCTTCGCCGCGTGCACACAGAGTCCATACACCGCTCAGAAAAATGCATACGTATCCAAGGATCAACCTTTGAACATCTACTCTGAAATAACATATATGTTTGATGTAAGTTTCAGGCCCAGCGTTGCCACATCCCCCTCTTTAGCGGCATTTTCCTCAAAAGGTTTGGGAAAAACGTATTTCTTGCAAAAAAGTGTTTTCGAATTATATTTACCCACCTAATCATTTGGTACTTTGAGTATCTGCAAATTACTACACAACCTGTACATTCTTATAACATTAACAGATAGGGAGACTCTGGGATAAAAGTCTTTACTAAGAAATTAAGTTAAAAATTAACATTGCGAATGGGTGACCTGGTGGTCTAGGGGTAAGGTGTCAGACTTCTATGCTGGCGGCCGGGGTTCAATCCTCGGTCCCGGCAAAGATTTATCTGATTACTAAACCCTTCCTTCACCTCTGACAAAACATCTTGTGAATGTGAGGAATGCTAGGCCTCCACCGTGGTTCGGATTCCACGTTAATCTAGGGTCCTCCATTTCATCTCACAATCAGCCTACCATTACACATTAGCGTAAGTGCGTATAACCCGAACGGGTAGTAAGGCGCGGTGCTAATAATAATAATAATAATA